>OY740797.1:33687863-34002954 GCA_963514005.1 Raja brachyura | reverse complement strand
CAGAAATAAAGGACATAGAAGAGAAGCTGAAAAGATTGAAATAGAAGAAGAAAGTAAAGAAAAGAGAGATTAGGAGAGATCTACCCATTTCGTATTTTTGCCCATCCGTCACCCGGTTCTAAACCATTTAATTTATAAGGTTATATAATGTTGCACCATATGCTTGTAAAAAGTTGATAAAAGGAGACCAAGTCTTTGAGAATTGGTCTACTTTGCCTAGTAGGAGAAATCTCATTTCTTCGAGATGTAGCGTTTCAGACATATTTGAAATCCACATTTTGAATGTTGGCGTGGTTGTGCTTTTCCAAAATTTGAGTATAAGTTTTTTTGCTGTTATCAGACCTTAAGAAAAAGCACCAGACTTAAGAAAAGCTTCTTGGAATATAGTTAGTTTACTTCCCTCTTCCATTGATCCAAAGATAATCAGTTCTGTATGGGGGTTCAATTTTGTGTTAAATAGTTTTGTAAAAATTCCCAAAATTTCATTCCAAAATTTATACAGTTTTATACAAGAGACAAAGGAATGTGCTATAGTGGCATTTTGAGTTAAGACATTTGTCACAGATGGGGGAAACATTTGGGAATATTTTATTCAGTCTAGTTTTCGAATAATATAATCTATGTAAAATGTTAAATTGAATTAGGTTATGTCTTACCTTAATTGAACATTTAT
This sequence comes from Raja brachyura, assembly GCA_963514005.1. The sequence goes on along the minus strand of OY740797.1, from coordinate 34,002,281 downwards.
TTACATATAATAAATGTTTTTCCCATCTATCATTAGGAATTTTTATCAGTAACTCTTGTTCCCAGTCCCTTCTAATTGCCTCTGTCGTTGGTGTTTCTATATTTAAAATTTCATTTCGGAGTCACGTGAGTGACTTCGTGAAGAACCCGCTAGCACGCATGCGCGACATATCGTCGACGCGCGTGCGACCGACGGGCAGGGAGGAGCGTTGCTCCTCCACTGCTGGACCTGCAGGTAAGTGGAAAACTAACCCGCCGTCCGTTTTTTCTTACAGGGACTCTGTTTTCAGAGTACTCCAGGCCGCTTCAACACTGACTGCGGACCGCAGTATGCGGGCAGTCAGCGGCGGCTCTAATACATGGAGTCGGGAGAGCCCGTTGACCCAGGTAGGTCCGGGTTCACACTCGCCGGCGGAGGACGGCAGAGGCAGCCGACTCTACGCCGCAGCCCGCAGGTCGCGGGCTGGCGGCATTTATAAGTAAGTAGGGGCTTGCTGACTCGCCGTATGCAGTAAGCAACGGCTGAGCATAAGCCCGATTTTACACCACAGCCCGCAAGGATCTGCGGGCTGTCGGCATTTTTAAAGAAGTATGGGCTTGCAGACTCGCCGTGTGCAGTAGCAACGGCAGAGCATAAGACCGATTTTACACCGCAGCCCGCAAGGATACTGCGGGCTGTCGGCAGTTATTTTTAACTAGGGGCTTGCAGACTCGCCGTGTGCAGTAAGCAACGGCAGAGCACAGCCCGATTTTACACCGCAGCCGCAAGGATACTGCGAGCTGTCGGCAGTTATTTTTAACTAGGGGCTTGCAGGCTCGCCATTTGCAGTTAGCAATGGCAGAGCAGCAGCCCGACTTACACCGCAGCCCACACGATACTGCGGGCTGTCGGCATTTACTAAGAGTAAGGGGTTAGCCCCAAATCAACTCTACACAGCCTGCATTATCCCAGTGCTGTAATTTAGAGGGTATGGAGTTGCAGCCATTATCATGTTGTCTCTAAGCCCAACTTATTTTTACAATGGGGCAACTTGTTGACCCTGTGGGTCCGGGCTCAACACTCACCATTGCTCAACAATGGCAGAACGACAGCTCACCACCAGCCCTTCATAGGGCCACTCAGGTAAGTACAGGCAACCTTGAGCTGGTTGTCCCTGCTGTTTTGAATGTGTTTTCTCCAACAGGGACATGGATAATGAGGAGTACAGGCCGCAGGACTTCCAAAAGGAATCGCTGGCCATTATTCCCGGAGCTCTCTACAACGACAGCACCCGCTAGACGGGCCGGGAAAAAGGCGCAAGAGTCGGGGAGCCCTGTGATTACAGGACCCGACCCACCGACACAGCTGTGTACAAGCGGGGTACCCGCAGAGCAGGAAGTCGGTATGGCGCCGGAGCAGGTAGACCCTGACTCCATTTTTTCACTATCTCCAACAGGGAGAGAATCATTGGCTGATATGAGCAAACGGGTTTCACGTGCTGCTGCACGGCCCTTCTCCCCGAGCCCTCGTGAAAGAGCCAGGGATAGAGCTCAACAACAAAGCCCTTTTAGGGCAGGAATTTCACCAGAGACCGCTAGATTGTGGACTGGTGGTTTACCGAGACCCGAGTCCACTGGCAGACCAGGGAGGGCCAGTGTTGACTCACCACCTAATTGGACCAGGTGGATTCATACAGGAGGAGTCTCGCCACGGTCACTGCATCCCCCTATAGCGGCAGGACGGGACCGTACGCCGCCTGAGTCCAGGAGTAGGACAGGTGGCAAGCCCGCGCTGATGTCGGGTCGCCACGCCGCAGGCGTCAGGTGCCGACTTCACACCGCATATGCCCTTTGAGGCAGTCGGGCCTAGCTCATCCAAGGAGGCGTATGAGCAGATCCGCGCGGGAGTCGTACAGCTTCGCTGAGGCGGCTGGCAGCGATTTTTGTCATGGCACCGAGATTACCTCGATGAGGTACGGGCCGATGATAGGAGCCTCAGGAGTTCCTTCGGGCATGAGGGCTCTGACCTCCCATTTACGCACCATGAAGGGCGCATTGAACGGATGGAGAGGATGATGGAACGGATCCTGCAGCAAAATCAACTGCAGGAAATGTCCAGTTCCGGGAACTTTTGGATATATCCCCACCGTCAATTGGTAGCATGAGGCAGCCAGGAGAAGTGGATATCTTGGCACACGAACCAGTGGCAACTGAGGTTCCTCAGGTAAGTACTTTTGGACGTGGCAGCCAAGTTTGCGTTACCCGAATCATCGGGACAACCTCTCAAAACTAAACTGGCCACTACCAACCACCAGCTACAGGATCAGGTCCTTGCGGAGGCCATGAATGGGTGCAAGGCACCGAGTAATTGTAACTCACTCAATGTACCTATTGTAAACATGCCTATTTGGAGCAATATAAGCCCGGGCATAAGAGCACCGGAAGTAAGAATTACAGATAATCCTAAAACTGCTCACATCTGGGATTACCGCTTTTGCGACGTCGGTGGACGGGATGGACTTGAACACCGAACAGGAGGATGCTCTTGAATTATTATGTAACACGCAATACGAAATAAATGCGTTTCGAAAAAGTGCCATCAAGCTCACGCTAAATCCCAAATTTGCGGGGCTATGCAGAGCATCTCCAACACCACCACCCAGACAACTATTCGGGGAAGACCTTCTGAAGCAGGTCAAGGATTTAGACGACCATGCCAAGACAGTGGGTCTTATGAGGTCGCACACCTTGACCAGACAAACGGCCAGGAAAACTCCATATTCCAGGCCACGGGGTCAAACCGGAAGGCCAGCAAGGACCTACATACCGGCGCCTCCAGATGTGAGTCAACGCCCACCATTCCTGGAGCTGCCCGCAACGTCGGCAGCACCCGCTCTGCGGGTCGGGATAAAAACGCGGAAATCAGGGGAGCCCTGCGCAGTCAGGACCTGATTCTCCACCACGACTGACCATGGTGCCATAAGTGGTAACCGCACAGGAGCAGGGTAGGTAAGACCCTGACTCCCTACCTATGTCACTTAACCATAGCGACAGTGGAGCAAAGGTGCGTAACGTGCTATATTCTTGGCACGTTCTCTCTCCCCAAATATGCAGGTCACCAGAGAGAGGACCAGGGGAAGTATCGCACAGCAGTCGGTAAACCCGCCATAGAGCCGGGGTCAACTTCCACTGGAGCAGGCCACCAGATCGTGGACCGGGGAAGGATTGAGGCCTGGGTCTGGAGGACCACATGTGCGGCCGGCACAGACTCAGCACCGAGGGAGCCTGCCTGGTTGCAGGTCGGAGTAGCCTCATCTCGGTCACCGCACCCCCTTTAGCGACAGGACGTGACCGAACGACGCTTTGTCCCAAAGGAGGACACCGACTCAGCACCAAGGGAGCCTGCCTGGTTGCAGGTCGGTGTAGTCTTATCTCGGTCACCGCACCCCCTTTAGCGGCAGGACGTGACCGAACGACGGGTTGTCCCATAGGAGGACACAGACTCAGCACCGAGGGAGCCTGCCTGGTTGCAGGTCGGTGTAGTCTCATCTCGGTCATCGCACTCCCTTGTAGTGGAGGACGTGACCGAACGTCGCCTTTGGAGGACAGGCGGCAAGCCCGCGCGGACGTCGGGGTACCACGCTTCGGCGGCCGGGACCGACTCACCACCGCTATCATGTCTTATCAGACCAGCGGGCCGCCTCCGTCCGGAAGACGGCGGAGCAGCGGCAGGTCCGCGCGGGAGTCGCTTAGCCACGCAGGAGCGGCAGGCAGCGACATCCTGTCTTGCACCCTTGTAATCACCTCGACGAGGTGTGGGGCAATGACAGAAGCCTCAGAGATTCTCCAGAACCTGAGGAAGTCGACTTATTGTCCGCAGATGCGGCAGTGGTCGCATGGCTCGGATGGAGCGCATGATGGAGCGTATACTAGAGCACAGTCTCTGCAGCTGGACCAGATGTCCTCCAGTTCTGGAGGAACCTGTAGTACCTGAGGAAACCCAGGAGAAACTGCAGAATGTGGTCTCCAAGTGTGGCGATGGACGAGTTCTCGCTACATTGGGGGAAATGGATTTCTATGCTTTCCCCATCCTGCCTCATCAGACAGGTGTTGCAGAAAATGTACCCAGGTCTGGAACATACAGGACCATGGACGTCATATAGATCGTGCAGAGAAAGTCCACTGGGAAGCACTACCTCACCTACACAGGATATGAGAGGATTTTGTAGTCGGACCAAGACGACCTACATATCTGCTACGATCTCCAATGTGCTCATTATGATGAGCCCTCAGTTACAGTGCTGCATACAGTGCCAGTAGTGCACTGTCATCCTAGCTCAACATCGGAGTGGGATCTCACCAGCTGGTATCCAAACTACGAGGGATATGTTCTATCCATCCCTTCCCGACCACGATATAATATCTGAGAGATTAGGGTGGTGTTGACCCTACTCAGAAGGTGGTCGCTTATCACGGAGGTACCACTGGACTTACTCACCTTCAAAAGTGGTGATGGCAATAGCACTGAATACAGCACAACGGGTCCAGACTCTACAGGAATTAAACCTGGATAGAATGATCGACCCATAATAATGTAACTGCTTTATGAAAGAGTTACTTAAACTATACAGACCTGCGACTACAGGTGTGGAAATGGGATCTGTTGTCACCCATGGAAACCCACGTCACAGAATGACGGTGCAGACTATCTCCAGATGGCTTAAGGTGGTATTCGATGCAGCAGGTAAGACACTAAACATTTTGAAATGTCATTCTACCAAGGCTGCATCCACATCAGGAACGAGGACCATGGAGGTGTTCATGGAGCATGTCCTCACGATAGCGGGCTGGGCCAATGAAACTACATTTCAGTGGTTTCATAACTAACCTGTGGCCTTTTCCCGCAACGTTACGCACGTTAAGTGCTGTCCCTAAACGTTTGTCCCCGAGTTCAGGGGTTTATTGTTGTACTAACAATAATGTTATTATTTTTCAGCTTGTTCAAGTCTGAAATACGTTAACATACTTCCTCCATCAGTATTACGGCAGTGTGTGAGCATGGACGTGGTCCAGGGCGTGTAATCACAGAGCTTTGAAGTCTTCACGAAGTCACTCATGTGACTCCGAAATGAAATAGTAAGATTAAACGAGAACTTACCAGTTTGAAGTTTGATCTTTATTTTATGAGGAGTTGCGATGAGGGATTTCGTGCCCTCCGCTCCCAACCCTCGATCATAAAGTCAACTGGTAACTAGAGTCTCTTCAATCTTACTATAACAAGTCATTTCTTTGGTTTGTTGGTTCTGTGATTCCACACCGCTGCTTTGAAGAGATGTCGCGCATGCGTGCTGGCGGGTTCTTCACGAAATCCCTCATCGCAACTCCTCATAAAATAAAGATCAAACTTCAAACTGGTAAGTTCTCGTTTAATCTTACTATTATATTATATAAGTAAGATATTAAATTGCTTGATTCTGCCGTTCTATTCATTCCTTCCTCCAATAAATCTGGGGTTAGGGTTTGATATCCTTGTATATATTTCTTCAAATAATCTTGAATTTGAAGATATTTGAAATATTGATTACTTTTCAGATTATATTTTAGTTGTAATTGTTGGAATGATAAAAGTTTTCCCATTTCATACATATCTCCCATTGTTTTAATTCCTAATCTTTCCCAATGGATAAATGTTTTATCAATAATGGATGGTTTGAATGAGCGATTATTAGTTATTGGAGAAAGAAGCGATAATTTTCTTAATTTTAAAGTTAATTTTATTTGATTCCAAATTTGTATTATACTGTGAATTATTGGATTCTTATATATTATATTGTTCTGTTTCATCGGGGAAAGAAGGATCGCTCCTATATTATAAGGGGAACAATCCTCTTTCTCCATTCTTATCCAATCTACATTACAGTGATATTTGAGTTACAGTTGAGTTATAGAGTCTGCAGTAAAGTCTAAAGGAATTTCATTATAGCCTGGTATATATAACAATAACATAATCTGCAATCAGTAAAAGATACAAAAAATAAATAAGAGAATAAGATCTGTAAAATATGAAAAACACTTGTAAAAGATATCAAAACTAATTTTCTAGGTATAGTAGATAAAATAGTGTGGTAAGAAATTATGAAAAGATTTGAGCCATAACATAAAAGGAAATTAGTGTCAGTATGTTGAACAATAACATTAATATTTTCAGTTTGGGGAGCAGTGTGTTAGAAGGAAACTAATATTATAGAAAAATAATAGCAAAGAGAAAAATAATGATATTGGAGTGACAAATCTCCAGGATAAAAAATATATCCATTCTAAGGTTGCAAAGAAATGAGGTGAAAATATTGCAAATGCCTTAATTATAAATTTGCAGAAGCTTTCTCAATTCAGGTCTGAAGCAGGAGATTGGAAGATTGGAAGATTGCATATCTCTCTCCACCACTTAAAAGAGATGAGAGGGAACCTGAGAAGTATAAAGCAATCAGCTTCATATCTCCAGTCGTCAGATTTTAGAGAAACCGATCATTGAATATTTTCAGCTAATCAGAGAGTGCCAACATGGATCTGAAGATGGAAGGTCATGCCTAACAAACTTTAGTTTAGTTTAGTTTAGAGAAACAGAACGGAAACAGGCCCTTCGGCCCACCGAGTCCGCACCAACCACCGATCCCCGCACACTAACGTTATCATATACACACTAGGGGCAATTTATACTTGTACCAAGCAAGTTAACCTGCAAACCTGTACGTCGTTGGAAACCGAAGATCTCAAAGAACACCTACGCAGGTCACGGGGAGAACGTGCAGACACACTACCTGTAGTCGGGATTGAACCCGGGTCTCCGGCGCTGCAAGCAACGCAAGGCAGCAACTCTACCGCTGCGCCACTTTGCCGCGCCGAAACTTGATGAAACCTTTTGACGAGGTCACTTAAATTGTGGACAGGGACATGCGACTGAATGTCATTTTGTGCGCATTTCCTGAAGGCTTTTGAACAAGTGCTTTATAAGGGGCTGTTACCCAAGGTTAAAGGCGATGACACTGTGGGCAAAGTATTGAATTTGAGTGAATGGAGGAAATAGCGAATATGGATAAATGGCAGGTACTCTTAATTGGCAAGATGTAATAATGGCATATCAGTGTTGTTTCTGTTGCTGTGGTTCGGTTCTTGATCACTCAAACTATTTAACAATTAAGATGGTGAAAGTAATAATTGCATCAAACCTCGTTAATGGCACCAAACGTTGGCGGTTGTGTGAATAAAAAATAATATATTACAATTGTAGCAAGTGGACTGTAAATTAGGACAGTGTGTGATGAACCAATTTGGATATTAAAGGTAAACATAGAAACATAGAAAAATAGGTGCAGCAGTAGGCCATTCGGCCCTTCGAGCCTGCACCGCCATTCAATGTGATCATGGCTGATCATCCAACTCAGTATCCCGTACCTGCCTTCTCTCCATACCCCCTGATCCCTTTAGCCACAAGTGCCACATCTAACGCCCTCTTAAATATAGCCAATGAACTGGCCTCAACTACCTTCTGTGGCAGAGAATTCCAGAGACTCACCACTCTCTGTGTAAAGAATGTTTTCCTCATCTCGGTCCTAAAGGAATTCCCCCTTATCCTTAGACTGTGACCCCTTGTTCTGGACTCCCCCAACATCGGGAACAATCTTCCAGCATCTAGCTTGTCCAACCCCTTAAGAATTTTGTAAGTTTCTATAAGATCCCCCCTCAATCTTCTAAATTCCAGCGAGTACAAGCCGAGTCTATCCAATCTTTCCTCATATGAAAGTCCTGACATCCCAGGAATGAGTCTGGTGAATCTTCTCTGTACCCCCTCTATGGCAAGGATGTCTTTCCTCAGATTTGGAGACCAAAACTGTACGCAATACTCCAGGTGTGGCCTCACCAAAACCCTGTACAACTGCAGTAGAACCTCCCTGCTCCTATACTCAAATCCTTTCGCTATGAATGCTAACATACCATTTGCTTTCTTCACTGCCTGCTACACCTGCATGTCTACTTTCAATGACTGGTGTACCATGACACCCAGGTCTCGTTGAATCTCCCCTTTTCCTAATCTGCCACCATTCAGATAATAGTCTACCCTCATGTTTTTGCCACCAAAGTGGATAACCTCACATTTATCCACATTATACTGCATCTGCCCATTCACTCAGCCTATCCAAATCACCCTGCAGCCTCCAAGCATCCTCCTCACACCTAACTATACCCCCCAGCTTGGTGTCATCTGCAAATTTGGAGATGTTGCATTGAATTCCCTCGTCCAATTCATTAATATATATTGTAAATAGCTGGGGTCCCAGCACTGAGCTTTGCGGTACCCCACTAGTCACTGCCTGCCATTCTTAAAAGGACCCATTTACTCCTACCCTTTGCCTCCTGTCTGCTAGCCAGTTCTCTATCCACATCAATACTGAACCCCCAATACCGTGTGCTTAAGTTTGTAAAGGATCAAAACAGTTCAATCAGAAAAATCCCAAAGAGTTTGGGGACTGGGGAACCTAATCTCCTAAAGGGCCTGTCCCACTATACAAGCTAATTCAAGAGTTCTCCCGAGTTTCCCCGATTCGAACTCGGAGAATTACGGTAATAGCCGCTCGTAGGTACTCGAGGCTCTCGTGGACATTTTACAACATGTTATAAGGAGCTGGTGAGACCGTATTTGGAATTTTGTGAGCAATTTTGGGCCTATATCTGAGGAAGGGTGTGCTGGCGCTGGAGAGGGTCCAGAGGTTTATGAGAATGATCCCAAGAATGATTGGGTTAACATAAGATCAGAGTTTGACGACACTGGGCCTATACTGACTGGAGTTTAGAAGAAGGACCTCATTGAATCTAACTGAATAGTGAAAGGCCTGGATAGAGTGGATATGGAGAGAACGTTTCCACTAGTGGGAGAGTCTAGGACCCGAGGCGATAGGCTCAGAAAAGGATGTACCTTTAGGAAGGAGATGAGGAGGAATTTCTTTACTCAGTGGGTGGTAAATCTGTGGAATCCATTGCAACAGAAGGCTGTGGAGGCCAAGTCAACAGATATTTTTAAGGCAGAGATTGATAGATTCTTGATTAGTATGTGTGTCAGGGTGTTTAGGGAGAACGCAGGAGAATGGGGTTGAGAGGGAAAGATAGGTCAGTCATGATTAATTGGCAGAGTAGACTTGATGGGCCAAATGGCCTAATTCTACTCGTACAATTTAAGAACTTATGAATTGATTTAGTATAAAAAAAGCAAAAATAATGTTAAGTAGAAACAAAGAACTACAGTTGTTGGTTTACAAAAAAACACTAATGCCCCTGTCACACTTAGGAAACCTGAACGGAAACCTCTGGAGACTTTGCGCCCCACCCAAGGTTTCCGTGCTGTTCCCGGAGGTTTTTGTCCTCCGGCAACCACCTTCAACTAACATCGCAATCGGCTTCGACTAAAAAATTACCGATTTTTAAAACGGAAACCACTTTCGACCATTAGGGAGACTCACGAAAACCTCCGGGAACCGCACGGAAACCTTGGGTGGGGCGCAATGTCTCCAGAGATTTCCGTTCAGGTTTCCTAAGTGGGACATAACACTAACAATACTATCTACCCAACAATCCCTTTTACAATCTTAAGATAATTTCTCATATTTTCAGTACCAGTGAGCATTGGTCAATCTGACTCTACCTTTCATGGCAGAACACAACACTTATCCCAGGAAACAGTCAGGTAACTATGATTAAATGCCTGCTAGTAAAACTGAAGTCAATGGGCATCCAAGAGAAGACACTCTAGCGTTCATAAGTCGCACAAAGGAAGATGGATGTGATTTTCAGAGGTTCTTCATCTTAGCTGCAGGACATCACTGCAGAAGTTCCTCAGGGCAGGGGGCCCAGGCCCAACCATCTTTGACCGAGTCATCAATGGCCTTTCCTTTAACGCAAGGTCAGAGACAAGAGATGTTCCCTGATGATCACATAGTGAGGCGGTCCAGGCTGAACCAGACAACTCAGACACCATCTTACAAACCTACAGAATCTACCGCCAAGAAAGACAAGTGCAGCAGGTCATAGTCATGGAACTATACATGGATGTAGTTACAACTTTTAAAAGACATTTGGGCAGATATATGGCCAACAGGCCGTTTGGGCCATCTCATCCCATGATGACCAAGTTGGCATATTAGACTAGTCCTATTTGCCTGCATTTGGCCCATAGCCCTTTAAACCCTTCATATCCATATATCTGCCCAAATGTCTTTTAAAAGTTGTAACTACATCCATTTCCACAGCATCCACCACCTGTGGATACAAGATACAGACCATCCTGACTTGAAATTATATTGCTGGTCCTTCATTGTCACTGCGCCTAAATCTTAGAACTGTAGATGGTTCAAAATGGGATGGACATTAACTGCTGGCATCGTTGATGAAGTCCAGATCCTGAAAAATCAATGACGTCAACGTCTTTAGATACGATTATTGAGACAATATGTATCATTCTATGCCTGCCTCTCCCACAGCCCAATCCAATTGAGATAAGATTTATTTGCTCTTATACATAACATTTATCTTCCAGGTTACCTTTTTGCATTTCTTGAGGTGGTATAGCTAAATCATTAACCATAAGATTTTCACTTATCCCCGTTAAAGAATGTAGTCAAGAGCTTCAAGTTCCTAGGCGTAAATATCGTCAACAATTTGTACTGTACCACTTCTAATGGAACAACGGCCGAGAAAGCACGCCAATGCCTCTACTTCCTCAGAAGACAAAGGAATTGAATTGTTTCCAATACCTGTTGTACTTGTGTATGGTTTGATTATACTCATGCGTGATATGACTTGCCTGGATGGTACGATAACATTTATCGCTGTATCTTGTGGCAAATGTACAGGTGGCAATAATAAACTGATACCAATCTCATATTCTCAACATTGCACAAGCCATCCTATTCCCACTTGATGTCTGTAACATCTTGTAGACCCGTCTTCCTCTTCACTGCTCACTTTCATTGAATTTAAATAGATATGAGGATGCTGATCCATGTGGTCCTCCAGTCAAATGACTTCAGGTCAGTGTTGACTCGGAAAGATCGGGGCCTACATTCCAAAAGCTGCTGCAGAGACTATGTGTAGGGTTTCTTCTCCCTCTTGTACTTCCTTCAATTTCACCCAAACTGATCATTTTCCCCGACTTCACACGCCTGAAACAAATTGGTTTCTGCTTGAACGTGATTTCAATAGAACGGGTCGCCCTTTGAGTTGAAGAGATTTGGGGAAATTTCTCCAGCACCAAATAAATCAATGTTCCTCTTGATCGGCTTTCACATTTATAGAATGCCACTGAGACAGCCTTGAGAAAGTACAGAGTTGCCATAATTGTACTCTCTGTCTACTTATATCAAGGCAACTAGAGTGCATGATGCGCTAATTATTCCACAATTGTACAAAGCCTCAGCCAGACGAAATGTGACTATTATGAGTATTTCGAGGCAGAATTCTGTTGGAAGTGTATATTGGACTGGGAGAGAGTGCAGTGTAGATTCACCAGGAATATTGCTAGACTTCAAGAACTTAAAATTACATACAGATACTAGAAGCTCTGGGTGATTCGACAAAGTTTCAACATATTGATAAGGTAATTAGACGACTTATACAATGGGAATCTGGGAAGCCAAAGAGCAGGGAGCAGAGTCTAAACAATGTCGGGTAAGTCATCGGGTGGCGCTGTGCGCGGCAGCCTCGCCAGCAGTTTGTCCGTCCCTTTCACCCTTTTTGTTATTTTTAGCCTGTCTTAAAGTATGTTTCTGGAGGTTTCTTAGTCTTTTTTATGTGGGGGGTGGGAGGGAGGGAGAGGGGAAACCGTTTCTCAATCACTTCCTGGTCGAGGATGCGTCTTTTCTCCTAGTCGCATCTTCGCCTCCCCCCTCGCGGCCTACCAACTGGATTGGCGCGGCCTTTCCTGCTGGAGACCGGCCAAAGCTTCAGCAACGGGCGCAGCACTGAATTCCATTGCAGAGCGGGATGATGCCTTACCGGGGATCGCCTATTGTACAGTGGTTTGCAAAAGTTTTCATACTCCTTGAACTTTTCCAAATTTTGTCACGTTACAACCACAAACGTAAATGTATTTTATTGGGATTTGATGTGATAGACCAACACAAAGTGGTGTATAATTGTGAAGTGGAAGGAAAATGATACATGGTTTTCAAATTTTTTTACAAATAAAAAACTGAAAAGTGTGGCGTGCAAAAATATTCAGCCCCCTTTACTCTGATACCCCTAAATAAAATCCAGTGCAACCAAATGCCTTCAGAAGTCACCTAATTAGTAACTAACACTGCACATCACCCTGAACACACCACCCCCACTGTGAAACACTTGTGTCTAATCTAATCTCAGTATAAATACAGCTGTTCTGTGAAGGCCTCAGAGGTTTTTTAGAGAACATTAGTGAACAAACAGCATCATGAAGCCCAAGGAACACACCAGACAGGTCAGGGATAAAGTTGTGGAGAAGTTTAAAGCAGGGTTAGGTTATAAAAAAATATCCCAAGCTTTGAACATCTCACGGAGCACTGTTCAATCCATCATCCGAAAATGGAAAGAGTATGGCACAGCTGCAAACCTACCAAGACATGGCCATCCACCCAAACTGACAGGCCGGGCAAGGAGAGCATTGATCAGAGAAGCAGCCAAGAGGCCCATGGTAACTCTGGAGGAGCTGCAGAGATCCACAGCTCAGGTGGGAGAATCTGTCCACAGGACAACTATTTGTCGTGCACTCCACAAATCGGGCCTTTATGGACGAGTGGCAAGAAGAAAGCCAATGTTGAAACAAAGCCATAAGAAGTTCCATTTGGGGGACACAGCAAACATGTGGAGGAAGGTGCTCTGGTCTGATGAGACCAAAATGGATGTTTTTGGCCTAAATGCAAAACGCTATGTGTGGCGGAAAACTAACACTGCACATCACCCTGAACACACCACCCCCACTGTGAAACATGGTGGTGGCAGCATCATGCTGTGGGAATGCTTTTCTTCAGCAGGGACGGGGAAGCTGGTCAGAGTTCATGGGAAGATGGATGGAGCCAAATACAGGGCAATCTTGGAAGAAAACCTGTTAGAGTCTGCAAAAGACTTGAGACTGGGGCGGAGGTTCACCTTCCAGCAGGACAACGACCCTAAACATACAGCCAGAGCTACAATGGAATGGTTTAGATCAAAGCATATTCATGTGTTAGAATGGCCCAGTCAAAGCCCAGACCTAAATCCAATTGAGAATCTCTGGCAAGACTTGAAAATTGCTGTTCACCAACGCTCTCCATCCAATCTGACTGAGCTTGAGCTATTTTGCAAAGAAGAATGGGCAAAAATTTCAGTCTCTAGATGTGCAAAGCTGGTAAAGACATACCCCAAAAGACTTGCAGCTGTAATTGCAGCGAAAGGTGGTTCTACAAAGTACTGACTCGGGGGGCTGAATACTTTTGCACGCCGCACTTTTCAGTTTTTTATTTGTATTAAAATTTGGAAACCATGTATCATTTTCCTTCCACTTCACAATTATGCACCACTTTGTGTTGGTCTATCACATAAAATCCCAATAAAATACATTTACGTTTGTGGTTGTAACATGACAAAATGTGGAAAAGTTCAAGGGGTATGAAAACTTTTGCAAGCCACTGTAGCCTGTTAGAGTGTTAGGCCTGCTGTTTAACACCGTGGAGCTGTGGTTTGCGGAGCTTCTAGCCGCGGGCGGCGCTGACTCTAATGTCGCGGAGTCCTGGAATCTTTTGCTAATGGGCGCCAGTGTTGAATTTCCGCTCAGCTTGGCCTGTGGACTTCGGGAGCCTCGGTTTACGGTATGAAGTGGCCGATTCGGAAACTCCAAGCCGCTGAGCGTGTTCTTCCGTTCCGACGTTGGAGTTCCGATCATCCCAGCGAGAGTGCCTGAACATCGGGACGCCGCAGCGGAGATCTTATAGAGGTGTAGAAAATCATGAGAGGAATAGATTGGGTTATATGCAGAGTCTCTTTCCCAGAGTGGGGGAATCGAGGACCAGAGGACATAAGTTCAAGGTGAAGGGGAAAAGATTCACTAGTAATCTGAGGGGTCACTTTTTCACCCAAAAGGTGGTGGGTGTATGGAGCAAGCTACCAGAGGTGGTAGTTGAGGCTGGGACCATTGAGTGGTGGTGCCATTGAGAGTGGCAGCCTCGCCTGCAGCTGTTCGTACTTTCATCTTTTTTATTATTTTTAGTTTGTCAAAAAGTTTTGTTGTGGAGGTCCTTTAGCCTTTTTATGTGGGGCGGGGGGGAAACAGTTTTTTACAGTCACTGCCTGGGTCGAGGATGCGTTTTTCCTCCGAACCGCATCTTCGCCCCCCACCTCGCGGCCTACCATCAGGATTGGCGCAGCCTTACCTGCCGGAGACCAGCCAGAGCTTCAGCTTCAGCGGCGGCGCAGCACTGAGGTACCATCGCGGAGTGGCCGATGTCTTGCTGGGGTCGCCGTGTTGGAGGCTCTGGAGTGCTGGGACTGCCGACTTTGACACCGTGGAGCTGTGGTCTACGGAGCATCCAACCGTGGGTGGCGCTGACTTTAACATCGCGGAGGCCTGGGATCTTTCGCCGAGGTGGCCAGTGGGTTGGAGCTCCACCCAGCTCGGCCAGTGGACTTCGGGAGCCGCGGTCTCCGGTAGAAAGCGACCGATCCGGAAACTCCAAGCCGCTGAGAGTGTTCTACCAGAGTACCATCTTCTGGCAAGAGGGCCTGAAACATCGGGCCGTCCATAGCAGCGGCTGCGGAGGCCTCAAATAGGCCCCGACCACGGGTGAACAAGAGGAAGAGGACTGAACTTTTATTGCCTTCCCTCACAATGGGAAACATTGATTCCGCTGTGGGGGATGTTTTATGTTAAATTCTATTGTGTTGTGTTTATCTTATTTGTGTGCTGCATGGTAGCTCAAATTTCACTGCACCGATTGGTGCATGTGACAATAAATGTCCTTTGTCCTTTGTTTAAGAAACTGTTAGGCAGGTACGTGGATAGGACAGGTTTGGAGGGATATGGACCAAGCACAGGCAAGTGGGACTGGTGTAGCTGGGACATTGTTGGCCGGTGTGGGCAAGTTGGATCAAAGGGCCCGTTTCCACACCGTATCACTCTAAGACTCAACAGCTCTATAATGACAATAGCAGAGTCTCTGCCACTGAAGAAAAAAAACAAACCAGGAACCTTGGTAATGATTTGAAATTTGCTAAACAATGTCCTGTTTGAATAGCTGTAAAATGTTAAGCAGAGCGGTGAGGCACTGATCCTTGAGTGGGTTGGGGATGAAAAGTTTAATTTACCTCACAACAGTGACTGAAGGACAGAGAATTATATTGAGAACATTTCAAATTCCCCACATCTGTAGGGTCTTAAGTGCTGCGGCATTATCTTCAATGCCAAGGCAACAACAAAACTGGGCACACAACTGAACATTCATGGCTCTACCGCAATCGGTAGGACGTCTTTGGCTACAGAATCACGATCCTTTCTCAGTATTTGTATCCAAGCAATTTTCCAGCAAACAATTGGCACAAATATCCCAAAACCTTGAGTAGGAAAATGCTTGTTCGCTGATATCATAGTAGATAGAGCATTGTTAAAATAGGCAACAAAATAGCTTTTGTGGTACACTGTACCTATACTGTACCTATTATATCTTATTCATTTTCAATACTCCCATGGGTTTCCTCTCACATCCCAAGGAAGTGTGGGTTTGCAGGTTAATTGGCCTCTGTAAATTGCCCCATAGAGACTTGGGAGTGGTTGAGAAAGCGGGATAACGTAGAACTAGTGTGAACGGGTGATCCCTGATCAGCGTGGACTTGGTGGGTCGCAGGGCTTGATTCCATGTTGTATCTCTGAAATAAAAGAACATTTGGAGACCAAACAGACCAGTGGTTTTAAGGTTGCTCCAACCCAACTTTTATTTGCATAATGTGGAGGACAACGAAGAAAGACTTTAGAACGGTGGCATGAAAAGTCAGGCTTAACTCAGGGCTTCAGGCGTTACCCATCTTTACACCCAGAGGCATCAGGAGTTGGTGTAGCTACAAACCAACACCACTTCATACACAAGACCAGAATGGGTTTATGCATTCCTCTTCTGCATTTCAGAGAGCTTTAGTCAACACTGCTGTGTAGTACTCTGTTGCTTGTTCCCTGATGTCATAGTCAATAGAACACAGAACAGTGCAGAACAGAACGGGTCATTCAGCCCACCATGTGTTGGCCAAACATCATGCCAAAGTAAACAAATCCCATCTTCCTGCATGCACTCCATGTTCCTCTGCTCCTTGCCTGCTCGTGAGTCTGACTAAATGCTCTTAAAACGTTGCTATTATGTCTACTTCTACCATCTGTTGTAGCAGCGTATTCCGGGCACTTGCCACTCTCCATGTAAAATACTTGTCTCATACCTCTTTAAACGTTCCCCATCTCATCTTAAGCCGAAGCCTTCTTGCATTTGTCAGTTCCATCTTGGGAAAAGGACTCTAGGTATCAATCCTATGTATGCCTCTGAAAGTGCTGGTAGGAAAGTCGATCAACCATGGTTTTACGGCAGTCCCTAAGTAGCAAAGAGGCCCTGCAGGAGCCTGGGGCTTACCAGGATGGGGAACTGCTGCAGTCGACAGAGTCTACGGGCGGACTGGACTTTGAACTTTGGAAATGGCGGGAAAACATGGCGGCACTTGCATGTATAAATAAGCAAAAATAATTTCACTGTGCAGTTGCATATGTGACAAATAGAGCTCCACTGAACCACTGAACCATTGGTCCATACAGGCCAAGGATTAAAAATGGTAAAGCATCCACAAAAGGCCACATGGCCTACATCTGCTTCCATATCTTCAGTTCTTAAAGATTGCTAACGTGTGTACTGAGCTACACGTGTGTGAAGCATTCAATGCTTCCCAGCGCAAATTCTCAATGCTCTTCCACAAGACTCAATTTAAACAGGCCCAGTTCCCAAAAGGACATGATCTTCATTATAGACCCTACTTCTTTAGAATTAAGACTGCCAGTGCTGTGCCCTGCAATGTCGATCTGCAACTTGGGGCAGCCGATGTACTACAATGCCGAGAACTACATTCTGCATTCTTTGCTCTATCTATCGTACATGAGTTTCAACTAATTGAATGATATATATTTAAGAAAGAACTGCAGATGCTGGAAAAATCGAAGGTAGACAGAAATGCTGGAGAAACAGCGGGTGAGGCAGCATCTATGGAGTGACGTTTCGGGTCGTGAGTCTGATCAGTTTGGATAGTATGCAAAACAAAGCTTTTCACTGTACCTTGGTAAATGTGGCAATAAGAAACATGAACCTAAACCTAATTTACTTATATATATAATGACACAAACCTCAACAATGAAATTGGACCAACATGGCTCAAATTTGATGTGCAGCAAGGAACTGCTGAAGCTGGTTTAAAAATCGAAGATAGACACAGAAATTTCGATTGCTCAGAGGGTTAGGCAGCATCTCTGGAGAAAAATAATAGGTGGCATTTCGGGTCGAAACCTTTCTACAGACCAAAATTATTTCAGTGGGGCAGGAGCAGGCAGAAACAATGGGTCTGACGGGGCAGTTGTGTTTATAGATTTTGGGGAGAACCTAAAACCGGGCCGTGAAGAATGGTCTTGACTCAAAACGTCACCTATTCCTTTTCTCCAGAGATGTTGCCTGACCCGCTGGCTGAAATTTTAGTTATCTTATTAAAAATTTCATTCAAGTCAATAAATCAAATAACATGTGATATTAGGTTCCCGATCTAAACAACAATCAGGCTTCAGCCACAGTACAAGCAATCTATTTGAAGATACAGTATAAGTCAGTGCAATTGATTTCCCAGAGCACTGTTCAGATTGAATGCTATTATTAACAAGAAATTATTGACATTACCTACTCATTAATGAAATGATGCAATGGGGTCAGAGATAACGGAACAAAAAGCAGTGCCACTGAACAATGCAAAGTGTCTCTAGTTTCACAAGAGATATAAAGCAATTGGCAATCACTGAGCTATCAAATATCTCTACATAAAAGCCTATAGGCTAATCATACACACATTTTTCAGCATCTTATAATAATCGATTCTTACCTGAGATACCATTCATGTACTGGAGTTAAATGTATAATTAGATCTACTTGCAATGTGGAAGGGTGCTTGGCAATATTTTATTAATAATTACTTCAAAATGATCAAGAAATAAAGCTCATGTACCCTAATCAGCCCAATGACATCTAATCCACTTGTTATGGACCTGCACCCCAAGTTTTCTCTGTACATCAATGCTTCCTAGGGTCTGTGCAGTTTATAGTACGCCTTTCTCTTGCCTTATATCTAACATGTGCTAATACAAAAAAAACATATAACATTGTCTAGAGACACAAGAGAATGCAAATGTTGGAAAATTGAGCAAAAAAATAAACTGCTAGAGGAAGGGCGGCAGAGTATCCCAGCGGTAGAGTTGCTGCCTTGCAGTGCCAGAGACCCGGGTTCGATCCTGACTACAGGTGCTGTCAGAACGCAGTTTGTACGTTCTCCCTGTGACCGCGTGGGTTTTCTATGGATGCTCCAGATTCATCCCACACTCCAAAGACGTACAGGTTTGTAGGTTAATTGGTTTCGGTAAAAATTGTAAATTGTTCCTAGTGTGTAGGAGAGTGCTCGTGTACGGGGATCGCTGGTCGGCGAAGTATCTGTGCTGTATCTCTTAACTAAAATAAACTCAGTGAGTCAAGCAGCATCAGTGGAGCGAAAATGGATAGATTACATTTTAGGTCGGGACCATTCTTTAAGAATGTCCGTTGGATGTGGGAGTGAAAGGAACAGCAGGCATGGAAGAGAGATTTAAAAAAGTCCAAGGAAGACATTGTTAAGTAGATCATAGTTAGGATTACAGTGTCTTTTAAGAAAAAGTGCTGAGAGTGTAGATATGTTTAGCTCACAAGTGCGCGCTGGTCCACATTAACATTATTATTCAGAAGCAGCAGAAGAGTTAATGTCATTGTTAAATTTGCTAATCTGAAATTATGCCCATTCTATTTGCTTTTGCAAAATGACAAAACAACCTAAATGTTTATCAACAATGTTACTCAAAAAATATTCCACCATAGTCTGGATTTCTACTCAAATTATTCCATTAGGATATTTACTTTATTGAATTGCACCATGCCATGTGTCCACATTGTGTGAATCCCTTTTGGCCGATACAAAAGGCACAAATGTTTAAAGATTTAGGAAGGACCTACGAGAAAGGTTAAATCGGAGAGGAATAGAATGGATTCAAATCTGGATTTCACATCTCAAGAGTCAAGAGTCAAGTCAAGAGTGTTTAAATGTCATATGAAATAATGTAATTCTTACTTGCTGAAGCATAACGTCTGTAAACAGAATACACACAGATAATATATGGTACACAAGAATCCTTTAAATTAATAACTCCCACACCAATGCAAAACAAAGCCTGAAGTCCTCAGTACAACCATAGTTTATAGGTTGTGTTGCATTCAAGAGCCTGATGGTCATTGGGAAAAAGTTATTCTTGATCCTGGTGGTCATGGTTTTTGGACTCCTTGACCTGTTTCCTCGTGATAAGAGTGAAATGATTTTTGATGATACTGGCTGCCCTTTTGAGGCAGTGCCTCCAAAACATCCCTTTGATGGTGGAGAGGTCAGTATCCATGATGGACAGGGTAGTGTCCACCATTCTTTGTTATTTCCTTCATTCCTAGGCGTTTAAGTTGCTGAACCAGGCTTTGATGCAACCCATATGTTCTCCACCTTACTCCTATAGAAGTGCAAGAGAGTATTCATTGACATACCGAATCACCTCAATCTTCTCAGGAAGTGAAGGCGTCGATGGGCTTTCCGTAATCTTACTGCGCATTATCCCTGTAATCTCCTTGTCCTATATCTACCGAAATGTCTCCCTTCTCTGATTCTGCACTCAAATGTAATAACTTCACAATCAGTAGCTAGGCTCTCAACTGTCATCACCATAACCTTTGGAGATTTTTCCTTAAGCCTCCCTATCTTATTGCATCTTTCAAGACATAACTTGAAAACCATCTCTGTGACCATACTTTTGGTCATCAGTCCTAGTACAAACATAGCTAATTTGGTGACAAATTCTGTTTGCTAACACTCCTGTGAAGAGGATGCCTTTGCTATATTGAATATGGCGGCACAGTGGCGCAGCTGGTCGAGCTGCTGCCTCACAGTGCCAGAAACACACATGTAATCCTGACCACTGGTGGCATCCGTGTGGAGTTTGCACGTTCTCTCTGTAGGTTTCCTCCAGCTGCTCCAGTTTCCTCCCGCATCCCAAAGACGTGCGATTTGTAGGTTAATTGGCTTCTATAAAGTTCCCCCTAGTGTGTAGGGAGTGGATGAGAAAGTGGAATAACATAGAACTAGTGTGAACTGGTGATCAATGAGTGGTGGGTCTCTGAAACTCTCTGCCACAGAGGGTAGTTGAGGCCAGTTCATTGGCTATATTTAAGAGGGAGTTAGATGTGGCCTTTGTGGCTAAGGGGATCAGAGGGTATGGAGGGAAGGCAGGTACGGGATACTGAGTTGGATGATCAGCCATGATCATATTGAATGGCGGTGCAGGCTCGAAGGGCCAAATGGCCTACTCCTGCAACTAATTTCTAAGTTTCTATGTTTCTATTGTAGACTCGATAGGCCAAAGAGGCCTGATTTCTCTGATGCTACTTAGAGGGATAGGGGCCAAATGCAGGCAAATGATACTAGCTTAAATGGGGCATCGTGCATGGCATGTTGGGGTGAAGGGGCCGTTACCATGTGGTATGACTCTATGTCTCTCATGTGTAACTGGGCCTTGTTGTTGTTGGACGTTCCTTCCCCAGAGAGTGTAGAGTGGAATAACAGAATATTTACAACACTAAAACCATTCTGCCACTAGTCTCTTTGGGTGCCAGCTCTTTTAGGCATACATCCAGGCAACGTTCTAGATTACCAACACTCTCTGGGTGAAAATACTGCTCCACTTCTTCACTACCACTGTTTTACCAGTTACATTGAATCAACACCGCCTGTTTTGGCCCCTCAATTAAGGGAAATGGGTTCCTCCAGAGTACTCTATCTAGGTAGCTCATAGTTTATATTGTATATCTCAGTTAAGACCTGTTTCAGCCACCACTTTCCAGTGAAAACTTCCTTAGCCTGCCGAATCTTTCTTCATAGCTACCGTTTTCTAGTCCTTGTAAATCTCCTTTAAACCATCTCAGGTGCAGTCACATCTTTTCAAACCTTGCGTATTTAGTTTAGTTTGTTGTCACTTATACCAAGGTACAGTGAAAAGCTTTTGTTGCATGCTAACCAGTCAGCGGAAAGATAATACACAATCGACAGTACACAGATACACGATTGTAATACATGATTACAATCCACAGTTCACAGATGCACGATAGAGGGAATAACGTTTAGTGCAAGATAAAGTCCATTTAAGCTAGTCCAAGGGTCTCCAACGAGGTAGCTGGTAGCTCGGGACCACTCTCTAGTTGTTGTTAGGATGGTTCAGTTGCCTGATAACAGCTGGGAAGAAACTGTCCCTGAATTGGAGGTGTGCGCTTTCACACTTCTGCACCTCTTGTATGACCATAATGAGACTCGTGCTTGATTATGCTGGTGGCCTTGTCGAGGCAGTGTGGTTGCTACAATTGTAGGCAGTACTCAAGGTGTGGTCTAACCCATATTGTGCACAGATCCCAGATATTAAACCCTGTGGCTCAGTTAATAAAGTAAAGCAACCCATATGTCTTCAAACCACCTTATCCACCAGTCCACATCTCCAGGAGCTTCCTGGCACAGCCTACACTGCCAACTAGCTTTGTGTCATCAATTAACCTGGATACAAGATCTTCTACAACTACACGAAAAGGTAAAAACTAACAAACGCTAATATGGGTGGATGCAGGCAAAATTATATTGGGGAATAAGGAAAATAAAGAAATAAAACATCTATTTTGTATTGACCTTAATGGAAAACACAGAAAAATGTCATGGAAAACATAGAGGACCACAGGTCTCAAGTGAATGAGGCCTCAAAGATATTAGCATCAGGCAAGAGGGACAGAAGTGTGAAAACACTCACCTACAGATTCAGGGACAGTTTCTTCCCAGCTATTATCAGGCAACTGAACCATCCTATCACCAATTCGAGAGCAGTCCTGACCTGCCATCTACCTCAATGGAGACCCTCGAACTATCTTTAATTGGACTTACACTAAACATTATTCCCCTCATCCTGTACATGGCTGGATTGTAATCATGTACAGTCTTTTCGCTGACTGGATAGCACACAGCATAAAAGCTTTTCACTGTACCTCAGTACATGTGGCAATAAACTAAACTAAAACGTTTTGCAGATATGAATGGGACTGAAAGGCTCTACATCCTTAGGATAAGATGACATTTTAAAAGAGGTGACTATGGATATAGTAAAATTCGGTGCTTGAAACCATGTACCATCAGATATACTGTAGGATGAGTTTCTTCCCCACTGTGATCAAACAATTGAGCCCTAGTTGAAATTTATGAGTCATCCTTAAATACAGGAGAGGTGTCAGAGGATTGGAGGGTGGTAAATGTTGTACCTCTGTTCAAGAAGGGCTGCAGGGAAAATGCTGGGAACTATAGGCCAGTGAGCTGAACATCTGTGGTTGGTAGGTTACTGGAGAGTATTCTGGGGGATAGGATATATAGGCGTTTGGGTGGCAAGGGCTGATTAGGGACAGTCAGCATGGTTTTGTACATGGGAGGAGTGTCTCACAAATCTGGTTGATTTTTTTGAAGACGTGAGCAAAAAGGTTGATGAAGGCATAGCTGTAGATGTTGAGTACATGGAATTTATTAATACGATATACAAGGTGCCGCATGGTAGGCTGCTCTGAAAGGTCAGATCGCATGGGATCCAAGGAGAGATAGCTGAATGGATAGCAAATTGGCTCAATGGAAGGAAGCAGAGGGTAATGGTGGAAGGTTGCTTTTCGGATTGGAAGCCTGTGACTAGTGGTGTGCCTCAGGGTTCGGTGCTGGGCCCATTACTGTTTGTCATCTACATCAATGATTTGGATGAGAACACACAGGGCAAGATTAGCAAGTTTGCTGATGATACAAAAGTTAGTGGTTTTGCAAATAGTGAACAAGTGCGGCAGGATCGATTAGCCAGCTGGGCATAGGAATGGTTGATGGAATTTAATACAGAGAAATGTGAGGTGTTGCATTTTGGGACATCAAGCAAATGGTAGGCCTCTGGGTAGTGTTGTACAGCAGAGGGATCTAGGAGTACAAGTGCATGGTTCCATGAAGGTCGAGTCGCAGGTAGATAAGGTGGTCAAAAAGGCTTTTGGCATTTTGGCCTTCATCAGTCAGAGTATTGAGTATAGAAGTTGTGATGTCATGTGGCAGTTGTATAAGACGTTGGTGAGACCGCATTTAGAATATTGTGTTCAGTTCTGGACACCATGTTATAGGAAAGCTTGAAAGGAATCAGAAAAGATTTATGAGGATGTTGCTAGGACTAGAGGGTTTGAGCTACAGGGAGAGGTTGAATAGGCTGGGTCTCTATTCCATGGAGCGTAGAAGGATAAGGGGAGATCTTATAGAGGTATTCAAAATCATGAGAGCAATAGATCGGGTTGATGCAGTCTTTTATCCAGAGTAGGGGAATCGAGGACCAGAGGTCATAGGTTCCAGGTGAAGGGGAAACGATTTAATAGGAATCCTGGGGGTAACCTTTTCACGCAGAGTGTGGTGGGAGTATGGAACAAGCTGCCAGAGGAGGTAGTTGAGGCTGGGACTATCCCATCGTTTAAGAAACAGTTGGACAGGTACATGAACAGGATATGTTTGAAGGATTTCGGTCCAAGCGCAGGCAAGTGGGACTAGGGTAGATGGGACATTGTTGGCCGGTGTGGGCGAATTGGGCCGAAGGGCCTGTTTCCACACTGTATTACTCTATGACTCTACACATGACAATAATAAACCAATGCCAATGGTTGATATCCTCCAAAAGTCTAAAATGGTTCCCATAGATGACAAAGTAGTATATGTAACCCCACCATAGACATTCCCCGGGCGAGGAACACCAAAGTTATGGACACCACTCACCTGCTAGAGTGAGGTCCTAACATCCCATCTACCTCACTGGAGACCTTTGAACTATCTTTAATCGGACTTTAATGGACTTTATCTTACACTAAATGTTGTACCCTTTATTCTTTATGTGTGCACTGTGAACGGCTTGATTGGAATCATGAATCGTTTTTTTTCTGTGACTACAACAGCTTATCACTGTGCAAGTGACAATAATAAACTCAACTGCTTATAAATGATCTCCAACTACATAATTAACCTCAAAAGCAAGTATATATGTTATTTCCTACGTTCAGCAGAACTAGTTTCCTCTCACTCACCATTTTTAGTCATTGTTCTTTCTTATCAGTCCTATGTTCTTTTGATGACATTCATTATAATACCCTGGAGGCGTGGTTACCTTATTGAATGTTTTTTTGTGTATTTTCCAACTTGCAGGCAAAGGTTGACTTGCAGACTTCTGTAAAACTGTTACCAGGGACAGCCTGTATTTAACAAATGAGGGGGAGAGGAAACAGGGAACTGTAGGCCGAATAGCTTGACAACAGTACTGGGGAAATGTTGGGAAATATTATTGAGGAAGTGGCGACAGAGCAGAGGCGACATGAAAGGGAAACTTTGTCAAATCTATTGAGGTTGTATCAATTTATTGAGGTTGTAAATAGTATAAAGGATAAGTGCAAAGTAAATAATGTCAGAGCTGTGCAGCATGGAAACGGGCCCTTTGGCCAAACTTGTCCATGCCAATCAATTTGGGCATCTGGTGTGTCCCATCTGACTGCATTTAGCCCATATCCTTTAAATCCTTTCTGTCAAAATGTCTTTGGAAATTTGCACTTGTATTCACTTCAAATCAAATTATTTCTAGATGCGGACTACCCTCTGAGTGAAATCATTGCCCATGAGGTCCTTAAATCTCTCCCTGCTCATCTTAAGCCTACGCCCTCTATTATCAGAATCCTGTACACTGGGGAAAAGACTGAGCATTCACTTTATCCATGCCCCTCATAATATTGTGCGCTTTGATAAGGGCACTTCTCAACCTTCTATTCACCAAAGAAAAAAATCCCACCCTATAGAACCTCTCCCTCTATATCTGAAGCCGGCAAGTCAATATAACATCCCGGAGAATCTCTATTGGGTGGTGCCATTGGGTGTGGCAGCCTCGCCAGCAGCTGTTCGTCCTTTCACCCTTTTTGTTAATTTTAGCATGTTCTAAAGGTTTCTTAGTCTTTTTTATGTGGGTGGTGGTGGAGGGGAATAGGGGGAAACCATTTCCCAGTCACTTACCTGGACGGAGATGCGTCTTTTCTCCGAGTTGCAACTTCGCACCCCCCTCGCGGCCTACCAACTGGAAGCTCCGGAGTGTTGGGCCTGCTGACTTTAACACCGTGGAGCTGTAGTTTGCAGAGCTTCTAGCCGCTGGCGAGACACCGACTTTAACATCGCGGAGTCCTGGGATCCTTTGCCGGAGGTCACCAGTGTTGGAGCTCCGTCCAGCTCGGCCTGTGGACTTCAGAAGCCGCGTAAGAAGCGGCTGATTCGGAAACGTCAAGCCGCTGTGTTCTTCCGTTCCGACGTCGGAGCTCCGATCATCCCAGTGAAAGAGCCTGAGCGTCGGGCTGCCCGTAGCGACGACTGCGGAGGGCTCAAAGGCCCTGACCACGGGTGAACAAAGAGGAAGATGACGGAACTTTAGTGCCTTCCTTCACAGTGGGAAACGTTAATTCCGCTATGGGGGGTGTTCATGTTCAATTCTATTGTATATTGTGTTATTTTTATTCGTATGGCTGTGCCTCACTGTGCCAATGATCTCTGGAGATACAGACTTTCGAAGAAGGGTCCCGACCCGAAACATCACCCACCCAGCCTGACCCACTGAGTTACTCCAGCACTTTGTGCCTATCTTCTCAATGAAGGCTGGCATGTCAAATGCCTTCTTCATGACCCTATCCACTTGAACTGTCACTTTTTAGGAACTTCTGAAGCGTTTCTAGATCTCTCTTTTTGGATATTAAAATCTTGAATATTAAAGGACTGGATAGAGTTGATGTGAAGATGTTTCCAGTAGTGGGAGAGTCTCGGGCCAAAGGGCACAGCCTCATAATAAAAAGGGCGCACCTTTAGAATAGAGATGAAGAGTAATTTCTTCAGCCAGAGAGTGATGAATATGTGGAATTTACAGATGGCTGTTAGGGCCGTCATTGGGTATTTTTAAAGCAGAGATTGATAGATTCTTGATTAGTAAGGGTGTCAAAGGTTACAGAGAGAAGGGAGGAGAATGGGATTGAGAGGGAAAAATAGATCAGCCATGATTGAATGGCTGAGCAGAGTCAATGCATGACGGGTGGCGCCGCGAGCTGGCAGCCTCGCCAGCAGCTGTTCGTTCTTTCCACTTTTTTTTGTTTTTAGTTTGCCTAAAAGTGTGTTTAAGTGTGGGGGGTGTGGGCGCGGGAATTGGGGGAAACTGTTTTTTAGTCACTTATCTCGGTGGAATTTGACTTTTCTCCTAGTTGCATTTCGCCCTCCCTTGCAACCTAGTATGGTGCGGCCTCTCCCAGATTCGGGTCCTAGGGCTTCAGGATTCGGGTCCGAGGGCTTCAGCAGCGGGCGCAGCAAGGACTTTCCATCGCGTAGCTGGGCGACCCCTTGCTGGGGGTCGCCAGAGGAAGTGCTCCGACTGCTGGCCCGTGGACTACAACATATTGAAGCCCCAGTCTCCGGTAGGAAGCGGCCGATTCGTGACCTCCAAGCCACGGAGTGTCCGTCCATCCCGACGTCGGTGTTTGGAGCATCCCGACGAGAGGGCCTGTACATCGGGCCATCCATAGCAGCGACTGCGGAGGGTTCATGGACCCGACCACGGATGAACAAAGGAGGAGGACTACCTGAAAGTTATTGCCTTCCACTTCAGTGAAGAATGTTGATCCCACTGTGGTGGATATTTTACTTCGAAGTGATTGATTACGTGAAGGCCCCGCCAGCACGCATCCGCGACATATCGTCGAACGCATTGCGGAAGCGACAGTCGGGAGGAAGCGTCGCTCCTCCAGTGTAAGTTAAAAAGACAACCAGAGGTAAGTACTTACCATTCTGGAAACGACTCAGTGTGTGTATTTTCACAGCCAAGAAGAAAGCATAGAGTCCAGGAAATCGAGGAGAACAGCGGCAAAAATCGCTGCTGTGGAAACTAGCCAGCAGCCTGCCGACTCTCCAGAGCTGCAGGTGCTGCCAGCAGCTCCCGACTTCTCGCCGCAACAGACCGTAAGTGCGCCGCGGTCCGGCGGCAAAACCACCCGGAAGTCGGACAGGTCCATAGACTCGGCTGGGTCCGGACCTGAGGACACCCCGTTCGCGGATAGCGATGGCGGGCGTCTTTCCCGCATGGAACGGATGGTGGAGCAATTGCTCCTACGTGACCTGCTTATGCAGGGGCAGAGTCACAGTGGGTCTCTTCGCAGGCCCACAGCAGCTTCCTATCAAGGACTGTCAAATGTCTCACCCTCTTCGCAGGGGAGCATTGGTGGTCAGAACTGGGATGACCCTGAAGAAGGGGACATGGCTGAAGACTCACCTGTGTTAGGTGTGCCGCAAGAAGAACTATTGGGTATGGTCAATAAATTTACTATACCTACCCAAAAAGGTCCGCCATTGCATCCCAAGCTGGCTGCCAGTATTAATTACAGGGCAACGAACCAGCTGCAGGAACTAGGAATAAACAATACGGCAGAAAAATACCTTGCGCCAGAGAATTGTATTTCTCTTAATGTACCTGCTGTCAACAACCCCATTTGGGGCAACATGAGCCCGACCATAAGGAGCCAGGAAGTGAAACTCCAAAGGATCCTCAAACGGCTAGCTGCTGGGATTACAGCAGTAGCCAGAAATGTCGATGGGGTTGAGATGCCTGAAGAGCTGCAAGACACTCGAGCACTTCTGTGCACTACGCTGTTTGAAATCAACAGCTACAGGAAGAGCATCATAAAGCCTGCACTCAATCCCAAATTTGCAGGATTATGCAGGCCCAGCAGTGCACTGCCGCCAACATCGCTGTTTGGGGACAACCTCCCTAAGCAGGTTAAAGACCTGGATGAGGAGGCTAAGGCAATCGGCATGATAAAGGTGCCAAACACGTCCAAAACCCCATATCAGCTGCAGCAGCACCCCTACACAACCACCAGGCACCGCTACAACGAGAGACCATCTGGTGGTGAAAGCTCGAAGACCGGCCCACCTGCACAACGGTCTTTTTTAGACCATGGCCCAGCCCGGCCTTCTTGGAAAATGTGCCAACCCCACAACGCAGCAACACAACAGAACAAGAAACAGCGGAGACAACCAACATAGCACCGCCGGTAACCATGGAGGTAGGTGGGTCTGGTTGCCTCGTAAACATAGCATGTCTAGACTCATCACGGGTTGGGGGATGGTTGCACTTGTTTCGTCATGTGTGGAGCACGTTTACCTCTGATGCTTACATACTGGAAAGTATGTAGGGATATAAAATTGAATTTGTTTACGAACTCCCCATTCCAGTTCAGCATACACCAAGCCGGATGTTTATACTTTCACAAAAAGAAAGGATAGAAGGCCATGCTGAACTTTTAAGATTAAACACAAAAGGGGTAATTGAGAAGACAAAAAGAAAATCTCAAGAGTTCGTATCAAACATTTTTACCAAAAACAAAAAAGACAGCGGATGCCACATAATTATAGATTTGACCGAACTGAATACAGTATGCCCATTTCAAAATGGACACATTTGTCACAGCCAAACAACTAATCTCCAACAGGTACTACATGACTTGCATCAAACTAAAAGATGCATACTATTCAGTACCAATACACAAGGATCATCGGAAATATCTGAAATTTGTCTGGATGGGACAGCTTTGGCAGTATAAGGCCTTACCCAACGGGTTATCATCGGCACCCAGGCTGTTTACCAAATTGTTAAAACCAGCTTTGGCACATTTGAGGAAACAAAACCATATTGTTATGGCCTACCTTGATGATATTCTCATTGTAGGGGAAAATTTAGAGTTGGCTACATTGGCAGTATCAGCCACAAAGCATCTTTTTCAAAAGCTGGGATTTATCATTCATCCAGATAAATCAAAATTGAGACCCTCCACTACCATGGATTATTTGGGGTTCACTATCGATTCTGTTCAAATGTCTATCAAACAAAGTGGCAGACTTGATGGAAGCATGTAAAAGCCTCACTAGCATCAGAAAACCATCCAATCGGCAAATAGCCAGAGTGATTGGGAAACTTGTGGCTGCATTTCCAGCAGCACAATTTGGACCACTCCATTACCAAAATCTACAAAGAGCAAAAATATTAGCTCTTAACACTCATGCAGGCCATTTTGATAGACCTATGGAACTACCAGGGGAAGCTAAATTTGAGTTAAATTGGTGGATAGACAATATTCAGCATTGTTCTAACCCCATCACTATTATGAATCCCACAGTTACTTTACAGACTGATGCCAGTGCAAAAGGCTGGGGAGCAACTAATACCACCTCTAGTTGTGGTGGCAGATGGAGTGCACAAGAATTAACCCTGTTTGGAGCACTAGGAATTAATTATCTAGAAATGCTGGGAGCATTTCATGGACTCCGGGCCTATTGCTCAGACATGCACCATTTGCATGTACGATTACAGATTGATAATACCACTGTGGTGGCATACATTAATCATATGGGTGGAATAAAGTCGATATCATGTGATAATTTGGTTAATAATATCTGGCACTGGTGTCTGGAAAGGAATATATGGATCTCAGCCACTTACTTTCCAGGTAAGCTAAATACAGTAGCGGACACCAGGTCACGCATATTCAACGACAACACCGAATGGATGTTGGATCGGAAAGTGTTTGCCGATATTATAGAACGGTATGGGACACCAGATATCGACCTTTTTGCATCCAGATTAAATCACCAACTACCAACATATGTTGCTTGGGAACCAGACCCTGGGGCAGTAGCGATGGACGCTTTCTCGCTATATTGGGGAGATTTGTTTTTCTATGCTTTTCCTCCCTTCTGCCTCATCAGTCGGGTCTTACAAAAAATTAAACAAGACACCACTTCGGGTGTCCTGGTTGTTCCCGACTGGCTTACCCAACCATGGTTCCCAGTAGTACAAAATATGGCCGCAGAACCCTGCATTCGGATCAACAAACATCTAAGGCTTTTGGTACACCCTGTGACAGGGGAAAGTCATCCGTGTCATGACCGAATTAACCTGTTGGTTTGCAGATTCTGTACAGGCCATTTCTGGACTACGGACTCTCCGACAGGACGATAAATGTCATCACAGCGTCCTGCAGGGAGTCCACCAGAAAACAATATCTCACATATGTGAAGAAATGGGAAGTGTTCTGCACCAGAACGAACACTTCATACGACACAGCCACCATCACCGAAGTGCTGGAGTTCCTGGCTACCCTCCATTTTGATGAGGGATTGAGCTACAGTGCCATTAATTGTGCCCATAGTGCCCTATCCAATTATCTGGGGCGAGGGTGTGATCACCTGGCTGTGGGTTCACACCCACTGGTATCTAAACTGATGAGGGGTATATTTAATTCTAATTTCCCCCAGGCCCAGATACACCCATATATGGGACATAAGAATAGTGCTGACTTTGCTTCGAGGATGGACACCTTTACCGGGACAGTCACTGGATAAATTAACCTATAAAATGGTTATGTTAATGGCACTTGTAACAGCACAACGGGCCCAGTCCCTACATAAATTAAGTATGGACGCCATGTACATTAAAAAAGACAAGATAACTTTCTTTATATAGGGGTTACTTAAACAGGATAGACCCGGATCCACTGGCCTAAAAATTAGAATTTCTGGCCTATCCTGCAGATTGTCGGCTCTGCATCGTGACATATATATTGCGATATATAGAGGTCACCAAGAGTCTCAGGGGTATGGAGAGGGCTTTACCTATTAGCCACAAACGCGCTCACCATAAAGTCACAGTACAAACCATTTCCAGATGGTTAAGGGTGGTATTGGGTGCAGCGGGGGTGGATACTAATGTTTTCAAATCTCACTCCACCAGGGCTGCATCCACATCGGCGGCAAGGATGATGGAAGTTCCAATGGACCACATCCTTGCAACAGCGGGTTGGAGCAATGAACGGGCTTTTCAGCGCTTCTATAATAAACCCGTGGCCACTCCATAGACATTTGCAGAAAAAATTTTAAGTTCTGTTTCAGAACTTAAAATTACCCAATGTTGGTTTGCATTGATTACCCAATGTATGGGGTATTATTATTTTCGGTATGAAATAAATACCTTTTTGTTTTTCAGCAGCACAAGCAGTGTCAATTGTGCGATAACATAATCGCATCTCTAAGCCCAAACTGAAAGAAACATAAACCTCTGCTACTTCTGTTTAAAAGTAGCTTGCGTGTTTTCTTCACAAACTTCCCATACAACTGTGCAGAGCTAGCTGCACGAGAAATAGGCTGAACTACCCATCACTCGTGACTTCGAGTAAATAGGAGCTTCTTTCAGCCACCTTTTACAATGGACATCCTGAATGAGTAGGCCACATTGGCACTATTAAAATTCATGTTGCCTTATCTTTAATATAGTAAGAGGCATCTACTGATAAAACCCCTGAGTCTTATCAGCTACAAAAACATGTTGTCTATAAACTCCATGACACAATGCCCTGTTGATCTGAGTAGGGCCGCATTAGCTTTAGAATCTGCGTAAATAGCCTAGGCTTGAAGACAAAGATAGAGCCTAAACTTTCCACCACTGTCATCAAAAACACCCGATATATCTGTGCCTCTCGTGTATAGATATGGAAAAATATGCATCTTCAAGATCGATTGAGGCCCTAAATCCATTGAATCAGCTAAATTGCTGAAAGACAATTATCCATCTTAAACTGGTTAAACAAACACATGATCAGACTAGCCAAATCCCAACCTGGTTTGCCATGCTCCACTTTTCTTCAACTGTAAGAAAATATTAGAAATATACCCCTCTTGTTCTTGGGCAGACTACTCATTCTTTCGTGAGATGTCTCTGTTTCCACTTGGATAACCATCGTTTTCTCTATTGATCTACTGACATTTTGGCTTCTCTTGCTGCGGAGGGTGTATTTATCTATCTACTCATTTAGTTATTTATTTGCTTGTTTGTTTATGTGTTTTTGTTTCCACTCATAACATATAATCAGATCCTTATGACTAGAGCTGAAGCACAACATCCATTTGATGTGGGAATACGAGTTCCCTGTCAACTCTTCACCGTCATGAGTCATCACAAATCCTCAGCCTCCTTCCTTAGAGTGGAAAATAGGATAATGCAACCCTGAACCAGGAATTGGTCCGCATTCCTCTGACTGAAACCACCTGTCTCAGTCGCCAGTGTGCGCAACACACTCTCTTCGACCAGCCACTCAAGCAGGAATTCTGATATTGAGAGCCTACGGATTATTATATATATTTTTTCTATTCACAACATGAACCTGCAGGTCAGATAAAACATGCCACATGCCAGATAGGCTTTCTGCTGGTAGCTACCTAACCCAGAGAGGATGGCAATGATGTTTCCAATGAACTGGCAACTCTACTAGCTGAGCTGAAAGAATTAAGTATGTGTTGAGGGAAACCTCAAACTACCTCACTCTACTGAGCAGCCTGATAACCTCAATCACAGATGTTGAGGCAGTGCTTCCCTGGTCAATATGTTCCATATGTCCAGCCAGTTCCAAATTGGTCTACCCTGAACCAGGGTAGCCAAACTGTTCCTACTTGGAACGTTCAGAGGTTGCTATGCAAGGCATCCTGCCAATGTCTCTGCATCAACCTGCTCTTCTCCAGTGCCAATAAATCCAAACCCGGGCCGACAGACTGCTCCATTTCGGAGTTTTACGGAGGTTAGTAAAGAGACCTTACCTGCCAGCATCTCTGAGCCCAGGTCGACCTGCTTGTTGGAGCTTCAGCGAAGTTCCATTGCAGACCATGTCTGACCACATCTTCAGCCCCACACTTGCCAAACAGCTCTTTTCCAGAGCTCAAAAGCGACATTGCTGTGCAAGGCACGCCTGCCAGCATTTCTAAGCCCAATGGGACAGACTGCTTCTTCGGCCAACAGCCTCTTTGGAGCCTTGCTGGAGCTTCACTGTGCAGGTCACGCTACCAGTTACTCCCAGCCTGGTTTGACAGGCCGCTCCCTCGGCCCCTTCTGCTCCTTCGGAGCCTTAGCGGAGTTCACTGAACAGGCCGTGCCTGCCATTACTCCGAGCCTGCCTCGACTGGCTGCTCCTGCGGGCCTTCTGCCTTTTTTGGAGCTTTTGCTGGAGCTGACTGTGCAGATTGCGCTGCCAGTTTCTCCCAGCCTGGATCGACAGGCTGCTCCTTTGGCCAGCTGCTGCTTCGGAGTCTCAGTGGGGCTCACTGGACGGGTCACGCCTGCCATTACTGCAAGCCTGGTTCAACAGGCTGCTCTTGCAGGGTCAGCTAGTGACTCCCGACTGCTCCTTTCCGGAGCTTCAACGGCGCTTCCTGCCCCTTGTATACAGGGGTGAAAACCCGGCAGAATACTGGAGCTTTAGCACATAGGATGGTACTCCACCTCCGCAGCCACCTTAAATTCCCCCTGCAAGTCTTCAACTTGCTACATAAGTCCTCTCTGAAGAGATACTATGCAGGCTGCACTTTACTGGCCCTGTAAAAATGAGCCATTTTGGGAATTATCTCATGCCTTATAGCATTTTTGCGAAGGCAATAGCCCCAACTGTGTATTACAGAGAAGTGTTAATGCAACTTTCTGCACTTCAGAGAGTTGAGACGCATCTACTGACTTTGCAAAAGGCTGTAATGACTCCAGTAGGCAGTTTTTGGACTTGCTGAAATAATTCTTTGCCTACATATCATCATTGAGATATCCCAACTGATGAAATTGACTTATGGAACATCCAAAGGTCTGGCAGTTATCTGGACTGGCATATTTCCCAGCCGTATCCAGCATATTCCCATCCTTAGCTAATGAGAGGTTAAATCCCTGATGCTCTTAGCCAGATCTTCCTCCAGTCAATCTCCTATCCCCAAAGGGATGGCAAATATGTGACAAGAGCCGGGTGCTCCTTCATATGATTAAAATGAAGCATATCTCCCATTAGTTCAAGGGATTCAAATTCCTTATTGATATCCACATAGTTGGAGTCACCTATGTAAAAATCTCCAACACTCCCCTCTTCTGAGCGGGAAATATTATAACGCAATCCTGAGCCAGGTGTTGCTTCCCTTATTTCTGAGCAGGAGATATTATAATGTACCCTGAACCAGGTGTTGCCTCCACTGGCACAGCCTGTAGGTCAGGCACGTGCCGTGAGTAATTACTCAGGGTAGGCACTCAGTCCGCTTTAAAAAAAAATGTAAACCGCGCATGCGCAGATTGTTCTCCCCGTTAAATAAATAAATAAATAAAAACAGTGACATTTCAATTTGCCCAAGGCTTCCTAGTCCAATTGTGGGGATAGTTCCTTTCACAGCGTGTGGAGATTCTGTGACAGGGGTAAAGTTGTGGGGAGGGCACGAGTGTTGAGAAGGAGGGTGTCGGGGATACTGCCAGCGCTGGAAAGAACACAGAGAACATTTACGAGGAAGGTGCCAGGACTAGAGGTTCTGAGCGATATATAGAGGTTGTAGGCTGGACATGTGAGGAACAATGGTGAAAATCGCAAGAAAGTACTTATCAAAAAGTACTGGAATCTTCACTCCCTGACCGCTGCCGCAGCTCTCCGGGTGCGAAGCCACGGACTGTAGCTGGGGATAGAAGCAGCTCGGGGAGCGGCCACCGGGATCCCGACAGCTGAACTGGCCGCCACTTCAGCGCCTTCTGCCGGCCCGCTCACCTTTGGCAGTGCTCTCCGTCTGAACACCTGTCACCTGCCGTTCGCCGACTTCACTCATGTCAGCGACTTACTGCAAATCCTTAAATTCCCACAGCCGAGTAACCTCAATCGCGCTGTCGGAATTTAAGGACATGAGTGAGGCCAGCAAGCGGCAGGAGAGAGGTTTTTAGATGGAGAGCTGCCAGAGGTGGGCGGGTGGTTCTGGAGCTAAGGTGGCGGCTGGTTCCGCTGTCCGGCCCGGCGGCCGCTCGAGCTACTTCTCTCTCTCTCTCCCCCCCCGGCCTCAGAGCAGTGTCATTGCATGCCCCCTTGCAAGGAACGTCGCAAGTGGATGCCCCCGGCCCCTCATTCATAACATTTGTGCCCTCCCCGCAACGTTACCCCGAGCCAGACTCCCCAAATGCTGTGAAAGGACCTCTCTCCCCACTCCGACTCCCACACCCCGGCAAATACGGTATTAAAAAAAAAAAAATCACAAAATGTACTTACCATATCATTGGGACACGACAAACCATGGTTGAAAACCCCGCCAATAAACTTGCGCTGCGCATGCACAGTAGACTGATGCGCATGCGCAGTATGATGCTGCGCATGCGCAGTGCTACAAAGGCAGGATTTCTGCTGCCTTCAGCCCCGATTAAAATTGACGGCTTCAGGCAGCGCTCACGGCACGGGGGCTGCACAGAGCTTCCCGTGTCACAAGCGCTGCGGGTGAAAGGCACAGGGAATTATGCCTACCTAAGAGATCAGTCTCTTACATAGGCATAATTCTCCATGCCTTTACTATTTATATTTAATAATTCCCATTTCATAATTTTAGTCAGGGTAGGCAGTGCCTACCTTGCCTACCCTGACGGCACGTGCCTGCTGTAGGTGTCTCCTGAGCCAGGAGCACATTTCTTTTTTTAATTTAAAAAACAAAACAAATAATTTATTTATTTATTTGTTCATCCATTTATCTCTGTCTGTCTGTCTGTCTGTCTGTCTGTCTGTCTGTCTGTCTGTCTGTCTGTCTGTCTGTCTGTCTGTCTGTCTGTCTGTCTGTCTGTCTGTCTGTCTGTCTGTCTGTCTATTTCTCAGTAGACAGGTTGCGCCTGCTAGTGACTCCGAATCCAGCCTTGCTCCCTTCTGGAGCCTCAACGGAGTTTCTTTGGGGAGGAATATAACGCAACCCTGAACCAGGTGTTGCTTCCTCAGTCCTCTGGCTGGCTCCCTTTCAGAGCGCCAAAAGAGGTGTCTGAACAGGCCTCGCCCGTCAGATGCTCCGAATAGCCGCCTGCTCTCATGGAGCCCCAAATCCGGAGGTGCCTGTACGACCGCGCTCGTCCAATTTTTTCTCCCCAACAGCCGCCTGCTCCCTCTCGGAGCTTCAATAGCGGTACCTGCACAGGCCATGCCTGTCAATTTTTGCGTTCGACCAACCTCCATGGTGGTAGCTGTGCGGCCGCTTCTCGAGAAGCTGCACTGGCCACGGCCGTCAGCATCTCCATGCCCGCTGCACCTAATTAAAGGAGCAGCGGGCCATTCCTGGAATAAAAGGTTCCTTACCCGCCGGAGCAGTTTTGAACTGCTCCGAATCCTGCGCCATGCGTCTTCGTATAGACGTGCATGCGGGCTGGCGGGCTCTTCACGTAGTCACTCACATGACTTCGATATAAAATCAGAATTATCAATCACAATATAGAAACATACATTGAGGAATGATTAGATGGAAAAAAAGAGAGGGAAAAGATGGGCCATTTTTAGGTTGTGAAATTGTGTTTGGTGGTGTGCTGCGGGGATCTGTGACTTGGTGAGGGGCTCATGTATAGCATTTGTTTTTGTTAATTATACATTCCAAATGGTAGAGTGGTCTTTGAAGGGAGTGCACAGAGGTTTCAGTAGGATATAGATAGGTATAAGTGAATGCATAAAGACAGCAATGAAATATAATGTGCAAAAGTTTTAGTTTCCCACTTTTGGTTAAAAAGAAGATTGCAAAGGTGAGAGATCTGTACAGCAATTGCTCGAAATTTACATGCAGGCTCAACAGGCAATTAGGAAGTGAGAAGATTAGACTACAAGAATAGAGATGTCCAGTTGAATTATACAGAGCCAGGGTGAGACTACATCTGGAGTGCGATAAGCAGGTCTGATCTCCCTGGATTTATTCACAATGGATGGTCTGCAGCAAAGGTTCACCAGACTAATTCCTGTGTTTGTAGGTTTGTCCCACGACAAGGGATTATTCCAGGCAGCACAGTGGCGCAGCAGTAGAGCTGCTGTTTCACAGCATCAGAGACCCAGGTTCGATCCTGACAACAGGTGCTGTTTCCGTGAAGTTTATACTGTGATCCTGCGAACTGGGACCCCAGTTGTTTCCAATATATATTAACGATTTTGATGAGGAAATTAAATGTAACATCTCCAAGTTTGCGGATGACACAAAGCTGGGTGGCAGTGTGAGCTGCGAGGAGGATGTTAGTAGGCTTCAGGGTGACTTGGATATGTAGGGTGAGTGGGCAGAAGCATGGCAGATACAGTATAATGTGGATAAACATGAGGTT
Source organism: Raja brachyura (assembly GCA_963514005.1). Next base: position 33,964,661 of record OY740797.1, on the reverse strand, counting down.
ATCCACTTTGGTGGCAAGAACAGGAAGGCAGATTATTATCTGAATGGTGTCAGATTAGGAGAAGGGAAGGTGCAACGAGACCTGGTGTGCTTGTACATCAGTCACTGAAAGTAAACATGCAGGTACAGCAGGCAGTGAAGAAAGCCAAAGAGGATGAGTTTAGGAGCAATGAGGTCCTACTGCAGCTGTTCAGGGCCCTAGTGAGACCGCACCTGGAGTATTATGTGCAATTTTAGTCTCCTAATTTGAGGAAGCACATTATTGCTATTGAGGGACTACAACGTAGGTTCACCAGGTTAATTCCCGGGATGGCGGGATTGATGTATGATGAAAGAATGGGTCGACTGGGCTACTATTTGCTGGAATTTAAAAGGATGAGAGGGAATCTTATAGAAGCATGTACAATTCTTAGAGGTTTGGACAGGGTAGATGGAGGCAAAATATTCCCGACATTGGGGGTCCAGAACCAGGGATCACAGTTTAAGAATAGCCAGGAAGCCCGTTCAACCAGAGCCCTTAATGACCTGGCCCATTTAAATCTGATACTCGTTTAAATCTTTCCCAATTGTACCCGCATCAGACAGCTTTAAGAAATTCTCCGTGAATACATTCCGTAATATTTGAAGGTCAAAACACAATTGATGACACATCATGTTAATACGATGTTAATGGATTAACTGTCTAGCAGAAAGCAGAGATTTTAATAGATTATTTTTCACCAAATTTCAAAATCCGGATTACAAAACATGGGGGGGGGGGTTGTCCCTCACCTCCCAAACCATGGGAGGGACATGCCCCCCTGTACCCCCCACCCCCCTGGGATTTCTGCCCATGACTGGGTATATAATTCACTGAAATTTAGAAGGATGAGAGGGGTTCTTATAGAAACATGTAACATTATTAAAGGATTGGACAGGCTAGATGCAGGAAAAATGTTCCTGCTGTTGGGGGAGTCCAGAACCAGGACAGGATAAGAGGATTTTTCCCACCCATTAAAAATAAAAGAGTTATTAGTGTTTAAAAAATGTTGAGATTCTCTCCCCTGAAGGCCACGTCCCTTCCGGAGGGACTATAAAACCCGGACTGTGTTAAGTGTCTCAGTCAGTCTCTGCAAGATAGGGGAGCGAGAGGGTCACGTCTCTCAGTCTGAGCTGTGAACAACACTGAACACATGTCTACTAAACTGTGACTGGTTTTACTGACCTGTCAGTGCCCTTAATGTGGTTTGAAAATATAGTTTGGAAATGCTAAAGCTGCGTTGCCTTTGGTTTGGAAATGCTAAAGCTGTGTAGCATTTGGTTTGGAAATGCTAAAGCTGTGTTGCCTTTGGTTTGGAAATGCCAAAGCTGTGTTACCTTTGGTTTGGAAATGCTAAAGCTGTGTTGCCTTTGGTTTGGAAATGCTAAAGCTGTGTTGCCTAATTAAAGTTGCCTTGCCTAATTAAAGTTGCCTTGCCTAATTAAAGTTGCCGTGCCTAATTCAAGTTGCCTTACCTAATTAAAGTTGCCTTGCCTAATTAAAGTTGCCGTGCCTAATTCAAGTTGCTTTGCCTTCTATATAATTAAAAGTCTAATCTTGACCAATTCCTGTTTGCGCTTTATATTGATTTTAGAAAAAACGCTACCACGTACGGCTGTGATTTTTGGCCATCTTACTCAGAATCCCCCTCCGCTCATCAGGTGCCGAGGACTTTTCCCATCGATGAAAAATAAAAGTTATTAGTGTTTAAAAAATGTTGAGTTTCTCTCTCCTGTCAATCACTCCATGAAGACCACGCCCCTTCTGGTGGGAGGGGGAGGGACTACAAACCCAGAAGTGTGGGCGTGGCTCAGTCTCTGCAAGATGGAGGAGGGAGAGGTCATGACTCGCTGTCTTTAGTGGCCTTGCATCCTGCTTGAGATGGTATGAAACTGCACCTGAATTTGGTGGTCTTGCACCCTGCTTGAAATTGAATTTCAAGGAATAGCCGTGAGTCAACTGCCAGCCCACCAGCTGTGAGCGAGCTGCCAGCATAACAGGCTTGAGTGACTGAGCCGCCAGCCCAAGAATCCATTCGGCCCACAATGTGCTTATTAGCTCTCTGGAAACCAGTCCCTTCAGCCCACAACACCCATACTAGCGCTCCAGAACCCCCCCCCCCCCACTGGCCACCAATATTGGAATTGTCGGAGAGGTGGAATATTGCGTTGGGGGACCAGCCCTCTCGTGTGATGCTGGGACCCAACGGGTCCAACTTAGTCTAGTACTAAACTAAAGCCAGGGGTCACAGTCTTAAAATAAGATGCCAGCCATTCAGTAATGGGATGAGAAGAACCATCTTCACCCTGAAATTAATGGATCTTTGGAATTCTCTCCTCAAGAGACTGAGAAACTAAGTTTACTCAAGACAGAGAATGACAGAGAACCTTTTAAGGTGAGCATGGAAAGGATAGGCCAATCTTTTCACACATGTAACAAGCTGCGAGAGGAGGTAGTTGAGTAGGTTCTGTAGCAACAATTAAGACATTTGGACAGATACATTGAAAGGAAAGGTTTGGAGGCATATGGGCCAAATGCAAGCAAGAGGGACCACTGTGGATGGGGCATCTTGGTCACATGAGCAGGTAGGCCGGAGGGCCTGTTTCCGTGCTGCATGACTCTATAACATATTTTTAGCTTTTAAAGAAATCCACCGATCTGGAGTTAGTGCATGAAAGAAAAGCTGAGGTAAGTGAACAGTTGTGATTTTAATGAAGAGTGGAGCAAGCACAAGGTACAAAAATGTCCTATTCCTATTTCTATTTCATATGCTATCTTTGATGGAGATGTATATGTATGCTAATTCACGCTATTCCACCAATCTGTTCAAATCCCTCAAATTTAATTTGCTATTTTCTGCCAAACTAGCCACACCACCCATGTTTGCATTTGCATGCTCCCGTATCATGCCTCCTGAACGTAGGCTTAATTGCTGATAAACAAAGCCCAAAAACAAGGGATTAATACTGATCCTTCAATGATAAAAGCCTTTCATTAAAAAAGTACATGTCAATCGTAACCTAGATACAAGTAATTCAGCGGGTCAGACAGCATCTCTGGAAAACGTGGATCAGCAACATTTCGGGTCAGAAGCCTTTTTCAGACTGGCAGCATCTCATGGGTAGAGAACATGGCTAGGCGCTGTTTTGGGTCAGGAAATTTCTTTTGATTCTCAGAGTCAGACAGCAAATGAACAGGCTCTTTGGCTCAACTTTCCCATTCCGACCAAGATGCCCCTTCTATGTTGGTTCTGAATGGAGTATGTACATTGACCACGTGAGTTTTCTACGGGTGCTCCAGTTTCCTCTCACACTATAAAGATGTGCATGTTTGTAGGTTCATTGGTTTTGGTTTTTAAAAATTGTAAATTCTCCCTAGTGTGTACGATAGTGCCAGTATACGGGGTGATCGCTGGTTGCACGGACTTGGTGGGGTGAAGGGCTTGTTTCCGCACTATTTCTGAAGTCTAAAGTCGGTCCTTCAATCCTTTGGTATCTCACTTATAGCCAAGGAAAATTCAAAAATGATGCTCGTCTTTGCATTCCTTTCTTCTTTGAACAGCTTGGGCTGGATAACATTTCAAAGACACAAAATCCCTTACTTCTTGCTTTTACTATCTATATCGCATCCAATACCATACATTCCTGCCTATCTACAACTATCAATATTGTCCTTGAAACACAGCATGGAAACAGGCCCTTTGGCCCAACATGCTTCCCAACCAAGATGCCAGTCTAAAGCTACTTCCATTTGTTCACACTGGGCCCACACCCTCTAACCCCTTACTGTACATGTCTATTCAAATGTCTTTAAATTTGGTTATTGTACCTGCCTTGACTACTTCATCTTGCAGCTCAATCCATTATTTTCTATTAAATATTCATTAGGAATTCTAGGCACATCATCCGCCTCCATGGATAGGTTATCATTTTGGTTCATAATAAGTTTTACTCTTTCCCGAATATCCTTCTGCTCTGTATTCACATGCAAAACATCTGATTTTTTTTCTGATATTATCTCTGAACTAGTGAATACATTAATGTCTGGAGCTGACTGATTCCTACAGGAGAAAGCTGGGATAATTGTCAATTGGGCAAGCATATTACAGGTGCTCCCCGATTTACAATGCTTCGACTTGCGATATTTCGAATTTACGATCAGCAAATGCTTGGTGTGGTAGAAAAATTAATATCCTTCTTTATTTAATTGGAATTGAACAAGGTAACGAAAGGGTGTTTTGGATGTGACAATTAGCAGCTCTCACTTGACCGGGTGCAGAAGAAGTTTGTGAGAATCGAGAAAGTAAGATTAGACGTATTACCTCCAGTCTGGGAATGTGATGAATTGTGGATGGTAAATGTAAACATGGAATGGGAGGAGATAATAAAACTTGTTTACATTTCTGAGAAGTTACAGTGGATCACCTGCGCCCTCTACCGCTAGTAGCGTTGATACGTTACAGTAAATGGGAGGCTGATGATCGGCACGGAATGGGGATAGTGACGTGGGCCGCTTGAAAGTTGAGATAGAATAATGTCAAAATTCTTTTGTTTTACGTTTGATTTGTATTAACCATATGTTGTTGAATAAGATTAACATAAGTGAACAATATGTTATGACTAGAGCCAGGATTTTGCCATAAATGCCTTGTGCCATTTCATGCCTTTTTTGATGATTTCAGGAAGATAATGCCCTTTTCACGATTGAGTGCCTAAATCAGCCTTTTTTTGCCATTTTAACGTAACTTACAAGAAAATCTACAGCACCAGGGTGAAACCCGGCTGTAAGTGGGTGTTAAGTGGTGATTGGAGAGCGGTGCGTGGGAAAGGTCCAGTCTTTGCAGACTGGAGTCATGCTCTAAGTAGGTGTGAAGTGGTGATTGGGGAGGAGTAGGTGGGGAAGGGTCTAGTCTTTTCAAACTGGAGTCAAGCTGTGAGTGGATGTGAAGTGTTGGTTGGGGATGGGGTGTGGGGGTACAAGGGTTAAGTTTCTGTTTATAGAACACGTTCAGGTCATTGGTCAGCTGACGATTGCCCAACGAGCGGGGGGTTTTCCTCTTGTAGCTTGTGATTTCTTGCAAGCCCTTCCACACTGAAGAAGAGTCATTTGCTGAGAACCTGCTCCTCAACTTTCCTTGGCAGCTCTGATTCCTCTTCTCAGCCTGCATGCAGAGGTCTGCATCCCCGCTCCTGTAGGATCTACCCCTGCAAGCGTCAAAATGCTTAAAGTCAAGTCAACACCTTGTAAAAAACTGAACGATTTGGTGAGAGTGTACGGGAGAGACATATTCTCTACAGACAACTGTGTGCAGTTTTGCAAAGCATGTGAGAAAGCAGTGAATCATGAGAAGAAATATTTTGTCTCCTAGCATGTGCAGACAGCTAAACACAAGTCGACGGCAGAGAAACTGAAGGTAGGAAATACGCAAGCTTGTCTCCTCACAACATTTACTACTGGCTCTAATCGCAAATCTGAGTTTTCGAGTGATCTGTGCAAAGCATTCATTGATGCTGGAATTCCACTGTGGAAATTGGAAAACAAATCCCTCAGCGGTTTTTTAGGAAAATACACAAAGGAACCTATACCGAGCGAGTCATCATTACAGAAAAATTATGTTGACAGCAACTTCAACATTGTTGTGCAGAAAATTAGAGATGAAGTTGCATGCATCAAAATATGGACCTCAATAGACGAGACAACCAATGCTGTGGGGAGATATGTTGCCAATGTTGGTCATTGGTAAACTGGAGGCAGGTCAACCATCAAAGGAGTATTTCTTGACATTGGAAATATTGGAGAAGTCAAAAAGCACAAATATTGCTCAGTTGTTTACATCTTCATTGCTGTACTTTGTACTTAACGTTTCTGGCGATGTAGGTAAAGACATACAAGGTAAATGTGAGAGGGTGATTTTAGCTAACAAAGATCTTGAAGAAGTACAAAACATAGCTAAATTTCTCAAAGGTAGTTGTAATGCACAAGATATCAACATGAATGTAGAGTTTGTAGCTTGTTTCAGGAATGCACCAGTGACCTCAGCTGGGGTAGAAAGACGTTTTTCACAACTGAAGCATATTCGCTCTGACAGACGGCATAGTTTAACACCAGATAATTTGAAAAAAATGCTAGTAATTATGTGCAACCAGGCAATATTGTAGTATACCTTTATAATTATCATTTTGAACCATATTTTGGTAGTGGAAATACATGCCTTTTTTGTCAATAAATGCCTTTTTCGTGCCTTTTTTCTAATTTTATTTTGCCTTTTTGCCTGCCTATTTCAGAGATTTTTAGTGCCTAAACATCCTGGCTCTATGACTAATGAAATAATTGGAACCAAGTGGTGATAGAATGTTTTTGTAGAATAGTATCTAACAAAAGCAAACACAAGTTATTTACTTCGCAGTATAACTGTTGGCTAATTCTGCTTGGAGGTTGGAGAACTGGTGAGCAGTTTACTGCAGCCATCTCTCCATGATATCATGCGATAAAGTCTCTTGAAGCAAACCTGCGAAGTCTGTAACTTTTCATTTTTCCTTTTATTTCCCTCTAAATTAATTTCTTCCACACTCGGCAACGGCTGCGCGCCGCACGTCACTTCTGGTCACGTGACGGAAAATGTATTAAATGCGTTTTCAACTTGCGATATTTTCGTTTTATGATGGGTTTATCGGAACGTAACCCCATCGTATGGCGAGGAGCAGCTGTATGAAGGATGGAATTACTAATCAGATTCTTGATTAGTAAGGGTGTCAGGGGACATGGGGAGAAGGCAGGAGAATGGGAGCAGATTTGATTGTTCGAATGGCCTAATTCTGCTCCTATAACTTGTTAACTTAAGTGTATAATAGATAACGTTTTCCCCCCAAGAGATCTCCAGGACTAGCCTATACACCCAATGGAATTTGCACTTATTGACTCTAGATTTACTTTTCATATTCATGATGAAGCCATCCCTTTTTTCTTACTGTTAATTGATATAAAATCTTTATTACATTTCAAACAAACATAATAGGCCAATGCCCAAATACATAAAAATAGAGATTACCTAATTGTTTAAAACTATATCTTAAACCTACAACTTGCGTTTAAAGTGGATGCCATCCTTCAATAAACATCAACATATATTAAACAATAACAATGCATTGGAAAGAAATTTTTCAAATTCAACAGTGTTAAGACAACAGCAAGACTGATCCAAACTTCCTACCTGCGTTCCTTTGCACATAGACAGCAGACGATAAATTACAAGATTCTTCCAGTTTCAAAATGTAACTAAAAATCACTCTGGAGACCTGTCAAGTATCTGAAAGTGGTACATTATTTCTAAAAAAAGTGCATTGTGTTTCCAAAACATGGATGATTCCCTACCAATGTTCGCTCTAATTTCAACTGGGAGTGGCGGCGCTGCCCTGGCAGCAGCGGCTCGCTGCAGTCCGTCTGGTTTTTTTTCTTTTTGTTGTTTTCTTGTTTTGTTTTAGCGTCAATTTCAGTTATTATGTAGTGTATGTGTGGGGGAGGGGTGGGAGAAACGTTTTTAGTCTCTTCCTTTTGGGGGGGACGCGACATTTCTTGTTGTATCCCCCGTCTCCGTCTGCGCTGAGGCCTAATGGCGGAGCTGACAGCCTCCAACTGTGACCGACCTCAAGGCTCCGGAGGCAGAGCCAGCCAGGACTTACCAGCGCGAGGCTGGCCGACTTCGGGGCTGCGGCGGGTTCAGGCATACTGGCGCTCCGGCAGCCCGACTCGGAGCTGTGGCGGCTTTCCGGTGGCGATGGCGGCGACTTCGGAGGTTTGGCCGCGGGCCCAGTGGACGACACCGTCGGGAGTTCGCAGGTCAAAGGTTGGTGACCTGTTTTTCCGGAGCTCCCGCGGCAACAGCTGCGTCCGCTGGACTGGAGGGCGGCAGCTTCGACCGCCCCGGGCCGCGGAGTTGAACCGGCCCGTTCGCGGAGCGCAGTTCACCCGCGGGACTTATTTACATCACCCGGTGCAGTCACAACATTGGAGGCCTGGGTCGCCTCAGCGCAGAGGAAGAAGGAAGAACAAGAAGGGAAGAGACAAAGACAAGATTTTTGCCTTCCATCACAGTGAGGAGGTGTCTGGTGAACACACTGTGGTGGATGTTAAATATGTGTTTATTGTGTGTTTTGTTATTTACTATATGTATGACTGCAAGCAACGATTTTTCGTTCAGACCGCAAGGTCTAAATGACAATAAAGTTTTCCATGATTCCATGATCCAGTTCTCATTGTGAAATTTTAGAAGATTCTACCATTTGATTCTAATTTGTCTTGTGGTCAAGATCTTGCTTTTCGGTATATAGTTTCCTTCCACTTACAGTGCCCTCCATAATGCTTGGGACAAAGACCCATCATTTATTTATATGTCTCTGCACTGCACAATTTGAGATTTGTAATAGAAAAAAATTTACATGTGGTTAAAGTGCACGTTGTCAGATTTTAATAAAGGCCAGTTTTATACATTTTGGTTTCACCATGTAGAAATTACAGCAGTGTTTATACATAGTCCCCCCATTTCAAGACACTATAATGTTTGGGACACAGCAATGTCATGTAAATTAAAGTAGTCATGTTTAGTATTTTGTTGCATATCCTTTGCATGCAATGACTGCTTAAAATCTGTGATTCATGGACATCACCAGTTGCTGAGTATCTTCTCTGGTGATGCTCTGCCAGGCCTGTATTGCAGCCATCTTTAGCTTATGCTTGTATTGGGGGGCCAGTCCCCTTCAGTTTCCTCTTCAGCATATAAAAGAAGCTCAATTGGGTTCAGATCGGGTGATTGACTTGGCCACTCAAGAATTTACCACATTTTAGCTTTTTCAAAGCTCCTTTGTTGCTTTAGCAGTATGTTTGGGATAATTTTGCTGTAGAATGAACCACCGGCCAATGCATTTTGAGGCATTTCTATGAACATGAGCAGATAGGATGTGTCTATACAATTCAGAATTCATAATGCTATTACCATCAGCAGTTGTATCATCAATGACGATAAGTGAGCCAGTACCTTCAGCAGCCATACATGCCCAGGCCATAACACCCCCACTACCGTGTTTCACAGATGAGGTGGTATGCTTTGGATCTTGGGCAGCTCCTTCTCTCCTCCACACTTTGCTCTTGCCATCACTCTGATATGTTAATCTTCAACTCATCTGTCCACAAAGTCTTTTTCCACAACTGTGGTTGCTCTTTTAAGTACTTCTTGGCAAACTGTTACCTGGCCATCCTATTTTTGTGGCTAACCAGTGGTTTGCATCTTGCAGTGCAGCCTCTGCATTCCTGTTCATCAAGTTTTCTGCAGACAGTGGTCATTGACAAATCCACACCTGATTCTTGAAGAGTGTTTCTGATCTGTCGGACATGTTTTTGGGGATTATTCTTCATTATAGAGAGAATTCTTCTGTTATCAGCTGTGGAGGTGTTTCCTTGCCTGCCAGCCCCTTTGCAATTAGTAAGCTCACCAGTGCTCTCTTTCTTCTTAATGATGTTCCGAACAGTTGATTTTGGTTTGGCTGATGTCTCTAATAGTTTTATTCTTGTTTCTCAGTCTCATAATGGCTTCTTTGACTTTCATTGGCACCACTTTGGTCCTCATGTTGACAAACAGCAATAAAAGTTTCCAACGGTGATGGAAAGACTGGAGGAAAGACGAGGTGCTGAGAGCTCTCTTGTACTTGCATTAAGGAGGCATTTAAACACACCTGAGCAACTACAAATACCTATGAAGCCATGTATCCCAAACATTATGGCTCCCTGAAATAGGGTGACTATGTATAAACACAGCTCTAATTTCTACATGGTGAAACCAAAATGTATAAAAATGGCCTTTATTAAAATCTGACAATGTGCACTTTAACCACATGTGATTTTTTCTATTATAAATCTCAAATTGTGGAGTACATAGGCAAATAAATGAATGATGGGTCTTTGGCCTAAACATTATAGCAGGAGCAGGAGCCATTTATGTTTAGGCTCGCCACTGTTGGCATATTATATTATTTTGTCTAAATATATCTTGCAGTATTATTTTGGACACTTTGGGACGGTCATTACAGGCACAGGGTGGTGTTTAATATATGGGATAGGGGAGAGAAAGCGAAAGACATGGGGAGGGAGAGCATACAGTTTTCACCAGACCAGACGTCTACAGAAGTAGAAAAGCCTGGTACATTCATCTCTTTGTTTGTACAACTACTTCAATAAACAACTAATTAAACTGGAAATGACGACTGTAAGATCTATTCTATTTGGTCTACGTAAGATCACTCCTACTTACCTGTGTAGTAATGGCAATGGAAAAGAGGAAACTGGATGAGTCGGAAATTTGCCATTACATTTAAGTGAAAACTGAGTGAAACAAGCTTGTGTTTATTTCTCAAGCCTGGCGTGGCCATTTCCGCTCAGCCAGGACAAGGTCGCCACCTGCGCTAATCTGACTAATGGAGATTGGAAACACCGATAGTGTACGTACAGCATTAAGCTTTATTGGAGAAGTTATATTGAAAAATGGCTACTAAAATGGAGATTTGAGAAGTGACCTTACGAATCAGAACTTTATCAGTTGTTGGAAATATCATGCTGTCGTGAACACGTCTTAAAAGGATAGTGAACAAGTATGTCTAAAGCTCAGTCACAATATGGTGATGTAGGAAAGATTCTGAAAAGGAAAGAAAAGTTATTAAATACACTGGCAAAGGCTGGAAATTGTTCATGGAAAAGTGTCAGAAGACAAGAAACTCGATATGTAAACAAGGTAACAAGTTAATTGAAATGCTGAAGGAGCTTATGAAATCAAGAGAAAAGGAAAAAAGAAGTACAATCTAACCTGGTTCAATTAATCAAGCTCTGTGAGGAAGTCGGAGAAAACCATGAGTCATTGGTGAAGGAACCACTGCCTGAAAAGGAGCTTGAAAGGCAAAATCAGTGGTTTCAACAAAGAATGGAAACTTTTAATGGTTTTATACAAGATGGAAAGGTGTGGTTATCTGATGTTGGACAGCAAACTACATAATCCATAGCTGAAAGTGCCATACAACAGAGTGTTGTAAACTCAGGTGAAATTGGACCTGATGACAGTGTTTCAAATGTCTCAAAACCAAAATTAAGCCACAAATCTAGTTCTTCATCGTGTGCATCTTCAACGGCCTCTGCTCGTTTTAAAGCTCTGGCAGATAGGGCTGCTCTCTTGAACAAATAGCTTGAGCTTGAGGCACAAAAAGAACAATTGAAAAGAGAGACTGAGCTGGCAGCAACCAATTCCAAGCATGAGCGTGAGGCACCAGAAGAACAATTGAAAACAGAGAAGGAACAATTGAAAAGAGAGACTGAGCTGGCAACAATCAATGCAAGGATCAATCTATTTGAGGGATCAAGAAGCAGCTCTAGAGTATCTGATGGGATGCGCTCTTATATGCGATAAGGAACTACTCAAAGGGAAGCATCAGCTAAATTAAATCCACATGCAAATGATCAAGTGCAACAAAGACAGAATGTGTTGATGGGAACTGAATCTTCCTCCCATCAACAGGTTATTAGACCAAAACAAACAACTCATGGAACATCTGTTGGAGCTCGTGATAAGACCCAACTAACTCAATACTCTCTTCAAAGGCAAAATGTACAGACTCATATGAAAAAGGGTGTGCAGGGGCATGTTAGCACTACACCCTCTGTACTGAATGATGGAAACCAAGGTGATATCTGGAACTTAATGCAGAGGCAAAATGACATCACTGCTCTTCTTGCTCTTCTTCTTCTTTCCCGCCAAGAGACATTACTGTTTATGATGGTGATCCTTTGCAGTATGAAGTTTTCATCATGACATTTGAGAGAGGAGTGGAAAATAAAACTAATGATCAGAGTGATTGCTTGCATTTTCCAGAGCAAGACACAAGAGGATATCCAAAGACTTAGTCCTCAGTTGCCGACATTTGCCTCCAACCCAGGGCTATCAAAGGGCAAAAAATCCGCTTAAAGAACATTTTGGTAATGAACATAAGAATGCCACTGCATATATGGATAAGGCATTTGCCTGGTCAGTGATCAGACTAGAGGATGTGAAGGCATTGCAAGTGTTCTCACTGTTCCTTAGAGGTTGTTGCAATATTATGGATTGCAATGCTCACACCTATATGGAGGAAATGAATGGTGCTTCCAATATGAAGACCATCCTTCTAAAGCTGCCTTCCAAGCTCAGAGACAAGTGGAGGATAGAGCATGTCAGCTACAGGAACAGCCTGGACAGCGAGCTAGATTTTCTGACCTGGTGGACTTCATGGAGAGACAAGTGAAGATACTGTCAGAATCACTTTTTGGAAACATTCAGGATGCTAGGCCAAGTGCAACTGTCAAAGGCTCTACCTTTGTTAAAGCAAGGGAAAGGTCAGGACCAAGAGGAAGCAGTTTTGCCACAACTGTAATACCTGTAGAGACAGCAGTGCAAGAAAATCTGACAACAAGTGGAATGAGAATAAGAATCTACCACCAATTCTCAAGGTTCTTGTTTGTTCTGTATTTAAAGTGGTCACACATTGGGGCGGTGCCCACAGATCAGGAAGAAGCGGCACAGAGAAAGGATAGACTTCTTAAAGGAGGAGGGAGTCTGCTTTGGATGTTTGAAGATAGGACACATGCGCAAAGACTGCAAGAGTCATATGACTTGTGACGTGCAAACTAAATCATCCTGAAATACTTCACATTGAACAAATGAACAAAGAGAAGAAGCCGGAGCATACAGAACAGAATGAGAAGCCAATTGTGAGTTACGCTGTTCTCTCACCCCATATGTGTGGGCATATTGGGGCCGATGAAGAAACCTGCATCTTCTCCATTGTACCAGTACAGTTAAAGAGCCACGTGGGGGATACAGTGTTGCACACATATGCATTTTTGGATCATGGAAGCTCATCTACCTTTTGTACAGTAATCTTGAACGTTCATCATCATCGGCGGTCACTCGAAACAAGCATAACTGTCCTCTCCTTTCCATAGGGTCGTCTACTTGTGGGTCTGCAGATGTCTGTAGAGGCCGATCCGCGATCCACACACCTTGGTGCAACGTGGGCAGTGGAGACTGGTGGTGGTTGGTAGTCGTTGAGCCGCCTTCTCTCTCTCCTTACGGTGCTGTCGCTTTGACTCTTCAACATAGCATAGTTCCATTTTGTGACGTGCAGCTCCGTCCTGCACGGATTTCCTCCAGGAGCGCCTGTCCAGTGCAATGTGCTCCCAGTTGCTCGATGTGATGTGGAATTTCTTCAGACTGTTCTTGATGTTGTCCTTGAAGCGTTTCTTTGGCTCGCGGGGGGCTAGGCGACCTTCCTTCAATTGAGAGTACAGGATTTGTTTAGGGAGACGTGTATTGGACGTGCAGATGACAAGGCCAGTCCATCGAAGTTGGTGCTGCATTATTGTGGTGGTGATGCTGGTCATGTTGGCTTCCTCCAAAACGCTGATGTTGGTGCATTTGTCCTCCCAGCTGATCCTCAGAATCTTTCGCAAGGATCTTTGATGGTATTGTTCCAGGGCTATCAGGTGACCGCTGTAGGTGGTCCATGACTCGGCTTCATACAACAGGGTGGAGCATTACAGGAAAATGGACTAGTATTCTCTTGCGTACCATGAACCAAATGAAGCCTGTGATCAGTCATCATATCTCAGGTTTGGAAATATCTCGTCTGGACAAAGACGATTTTATTCAACTATCTGATGTGTTCACACATAAGACCATGCCTGTTTCTCAGCTAAACATTCCCAGACAGGAAGACAATGATTCAAAGAAGAAATATCAGTATTAGAAGCTGGTAAAAATGTTGTCAAAAGAAGCAGTCATTTGTACAAGCTAGATCCGGTGCTGGATGATGGACTTCTGAGAGTAGGTGGTCGCCTGAATAGACTAGCAATGCCGGAAGAGGCCAAACATCCTATTATTCTTTCGAAGGGCCTTTACATATCAACACTACTGTTACGACATATCCATGAACAACTGGGACATGGAGAAAGAAATCGTATACTGCCTCACCTCTGTATCTGTAAAAGATACTGGATTATCAAAACTAACTCCGCTGCAAGAAAGGACATATCAGGCTGCATTGTATATAAATGACAGCGGGGACAAATTGGAGAATAAAAAATGGCAGACCTGCCCCTGGAGAGGTTTCTACCAGTCAAGCCTCCATTAGAAGACTACTTCAGTCCTATAGAGAGAGAGAGAGGACGAAGTCTTGTTAAAAGGTATGGTGTAATCTTCACCTGCATGGCTAGCAGGGCAGTACATCTTGAAGTTGCATCTACACTTGATACAGACTCCTGCATCCATGCATTACGAAGATTCATCTGTCGACGAGGTCAAGTTTCATCTTTAAGATCAGACAATGGCACAAATTTTATCAGAGCGGAAAGAGAATTGAGAGAAGCACACAATGGCTTCAATCAGGATAAGATCCAGAGTGCTATGCTTCAGCGAGGGATAAGGTGGTACTTTAACCCCCCAGCAGGATCCCATCACGGCGGTGTTTGGGAACAATTGATCCGCATGGTTCAAAATGTGCTGCATTCTGTTCTTAACCAACAAGTTCCGGACGATGAAGGATTGTAAACTTTAATTTGTGAAGTTGAAGCAATTACATATGATCGGCCCATTACCAAGAGTTCTGATGATCCAATGGACCTGGAAGCATTCACACCAAACCATCTTCTTCTGTTGAAAACCAAGCCAATACTACCACCTGGGAACGAAAGACTTGTACATCAAACGCAGATGAAGACAGATGCAATATATAGCAGATCTCTTTTGGAAACGGTGGACACAAGAATACTTATCTCTAATCCAAGAACAACAATGATGGTCAAGGGTAAGGAGAAGCTTTGCTCCAAGTGGCATTGTTGTGGTGGCTGATTCCACAGCACCACGAAGCTCCTGGCTAATGGGCAGAATATTGCAGACCATACCAGATGCACAAGGTCTTGTGCACACAGTTCGACTTCAGACTAAGAACAACATCTTGAAAAGACCGATAACTAAGAGATGTCTACTCCAAGAAGCTGAGACCTAGGTACAGGTCTGGTGGCCCTAAAGATAAGGATATGAAGAAGGAAGAGAAGAAGATTGAAGAATCACTAAGGAAGATTAAATGCCATCACATAGTACGTACCTTTTTTTTGAAAATCTGTAAAGTTTTAATAGCTCCTTTTAATGTTTATTGGCAATTGTTTTGTTATATACGTAGGACAAATAGGGTCCGGTGTGTAGGAGCCATTTATGTTTAGGCTCGCTACTGTTGACACATTATATTATTTTGTCTAGATATATCTTGCAGTATTATTTTGGACACTTGTGGGCGGTCATTACAGGCACAGGGTGGTGTATATATATGGGATAGGGGAGAGGAAACGACAGACATGGGGAGGAAGATCATACAGTTTTCATCAGACCAGGAACAGAGCAGCCAGCTACAACTCGTATGCAGAACAAGGAAAGCCTGATACCTTCATCTCTTTGTTTGTACAACTGCTTCAATAAACAACCAATTAGATAGGAAATAACGATTGGAAGATCTGTTGTATTTGGCCTGCGTAAGATCACTCCTACTTACCTGTGTAGTAATGGCAACGGAAAAGAGGAAACTGGAAGAATCGGATATTTGCCATTAAAGAAAGCACTGTACATTTAGCTCTTGGGGCTAAAGGATATAGGGATAAAGCAGGAACGGGGTGCTGATTTTAGATGACCAGCCAGAATCATATTGAATGGCAGTGCTGGCTCGAAGGGCTGAATGGCCTACACCAGCACCTATTTTTCTATGTTTCTATTTCCCTGGTCTCACCATTTTCAGCTGTGAAATTGAGTTACTTCCCAGTTCTGTGCATCAGCCCAGTCCAACGCAATGCACACCGACGGCCAAGGTAGTTGCAATATCGCATGATCCCGGTTTCGCTCAGGTGGAGGTGAATCGCAAGGTTTTCTGCATTCCTTAATCCACCAATCTGATCGGCCTCTCATTGTTCCCCAGGAACCAGTGCTACGCGGTCAAGGCTAGAACTACTGTAAAGCCAGTAGACTTTTTGCTGGTCTTCGATTGAATGCAACGGTGCATTTGGAGGGACATGGCAGACATCTTCTGGCATGCCACGGGAAGGTTGTCAACAGCATTGGTGCAATTGACCTACAATTCCATTAAGTTCAACTGATCTCGGAATCAACATAAAGACACAATACATCGCTGGTTTGCATCAAAGGCTTGGACAGAACCGCTAAACTCCCCTCAAGCTCATTCTCCTCTCCCCCGTGAAGGAAAAAATCCGACATCAGATGAAGGATGCATGTCTTTCCATGACACAATCTGGGTTTCAAATCGTGTGGAGTCCATCAGGAGATGCGACGCTTTTGCACCTCGGGGCACCATTGCGCCAAGGTCGGGGAAATGGCGTCTCAGTCTTTAACGTGTTAGACACACCCTTAAGCAGAGGCTGGGGCAATATCACGATAGACGAAACACGATGGAGTGACTCAGCGGAACAGGCAACATCTCTGGAGAGAAGGAATGGATGGGTGACGTTTCTGGTCGAGATCTTTCTTCAGACTAATCCCAAAACGATGCCCCAACATCCTATGTGGATTCCACCTGCCTGGCTTCCAACCAACCGTTAAACCACAGCCTAAGTTTCCGACTCGTGAAAGGTGGTGCGGCAATCTTCTCACCACCACCGACCAAATCCCAGAGACATGTTAAATTCCACAGCCCGACGCGCGCTCCACTGTTGCATTTCCATCCCACATGTCAAGCAGCGAATTTCCATTGCGTTGTTCGGGACAAGAGATCACACCTTCTCTGCCCTCCGTCGCTATCTCATGAGTCGCAACTCTTTCATAAAAAAGGCGGAGACGTTTGGAGATGTTACAACGCCAGGGAAGCCCAATCGCTCAGTCGCCACCCAGCCTTGGTCATCCACGCATTGGAGATGCCATTATTACCACTTGTAACATTATTCGGGATGTAGCATTATTTTATATGCGAAGTATGTGGTCAATGGGACAAAAATAAACTCAAACCCCATCCACGCCTCCCCCAAGAAACACACCCTGGAACCATCAATTCATATTTTTGGATAAATGTATAGCCAACTGTATGTGTTACACCACGCTGGTATCACTTATGACCACTATTTTAACGGTACTTTCGGATCCGATTGCTTCAAAAATCATACCACTCATCCAAGCATGTGTGTTAAGCTACCTTACAGCACGCTGCTCAGATCCTATGCATTCTTCCATCCAATATAATGCAAGTTATAAATTATATATCAAGGATTACAAATAAAGTACATCTTCCGCGACCAAAAACAATGCAACATAAGGAGTGATAGTGGGATTTGAAACTCCATCTAGAGCTTCCTGCACATTCATGCTCACAGAAAAGTCGTCAGCAGTTCTGTCAATAAATTAGTGCGTACACACTTCAGCAATGTACCGCTGTTCGCGACACCTTCTCCCCAAACACCACTTCGCCAACCTCCTCCCCTCGCCTTCCCTCCAGGCAGTGGTGATCGCAAGTGCTGTACCTATCTGCCTCTTCAGATGCAACCGCTAACCCACTCTCTTTTTAAGGCCTATCACCATGCAATGCATTTCACAAGAAAGAGAAAGCAAGCGACAGCGCTCCCATCCCAAGCTTCTCAGTGTTTCTCCCCGTGTGCAAGAGAGGGCGAGAGAGAGAGAAAGAGAAAGAAGGCAAAATGCAAGCAGCCCCTCGGAAGAGCTTCGGCTACTTTCTAGACCTTGCCCCCCTCCCTCCCCATTCTGAGCGAGAAGGGAGGGAGGGAGGGGAGGGGGGTTGATAGGCACACACACAGTCATGATTATTTTAAAACAGTACCTCGTATAGATCTCCTGAAGCCATACTCGCTTCCAGAGGCGGTCGCTGCTTGCTTGCTGGTGTTACCGCTGTTGTTTCGGCGGCCGTGTTGCCCGAGTGCTCCTTTGCAGACTGATATGTACACACACACACACACACACATACACACACATACACACACACACACACTCACTCAATATACAGGGGGGGCTCGGTCAATGCGCAGAATCCGCCGCCAGCGTCTCACTCTCGATACACTGTAACAGGAGGAAGTAGCGAAACGCTCCATCCAATCCACCAGCGCCTGACACTTACACGCCCGGCCCCACGTGCGAGAACAAGTAGCGAAATTAAAAAAAAAGATACATTTCCCCCCGCAGTGACTTACCTGGAGAACACCCCCTCCCCTCCCCATCCTCGTCCCCTTCCCATCGCGGTTAGCACCAGAGCCAACTGGGGATTTAATATATAGAAATAAAAATACACCTTCTGTCAACCCCCCCTCTTTCAACCTCTAGCCTTTTAAGGGACACCCTGGCAAAAAAAAGTACTTTATATCGTCACTAACATGGGTTGGAGCGGGTGTCTTTTAATTAGATTTTTTCAAATAATTCTTTAATCGTGTCTTACATTGAAGTTCACCCTGTGAGTGTCAGGACTGATATATATATTGGGTTTTTTTTGTGATATTAGTATTTTAATTATTTGCCTCTTCCCCCTCATAAACAGGGTTCTCGTTTGGCGTGAGATTTCAAGGAACTTGGAGTGAGAGGCTGGATTGTGTTTAGTGCTGGGGGAGGTGTAGGAGAGGGAGATAGATGATGTCCTTGTGGGCAAAACCGCTGGGCTTGCAAAGAAATGCGAACCGTTTCTTTCACACACAAAACGCTGGGATGGTCGCGGGTGGGTGGCGGGAAAGCGGGGCCGTTGCCAGGTGGGTTTTTTTTTGAAGGTGGAAAATGTCGGCCCTCAGCAGAAAGTGTTACTTTGGTGTCCACGTGGCCAACAACTTCGTCAAACATGTGGCCAGTGTCGCGGGTCGATGTGTTGTGCAATTTGCCGAGCATGTAAGACAATCACTGTGCATCCACAATAAGCGGAAAACGCGATGGCTATCTGAGCCGGCGCTACAAGCTGAGCCGGCAGATTATTGCATAAATGGTAATCGATCCTGAAATCTTAACTCTGTTTTGTCTCCTCTGTTGCTACCTGACCTGCTGAGTGTTTCCTGCACTTTACTGGTGTGGGCTTCTCTCTGGATTTCTAGAAACCTCAATCCTTTGTACCATCTGTCGCCAAGTGTGGAAAATAAGGTTCTCCAGAGATCCTGGCGTCTCCCTTGAGTATTGTCTGAGTGGTGGGCAGATCCATAGATTACACAATGCAATGGAAAGTTTCATTAAGCATCATGGATTTGATATTTGAGTATAGTTTTGCACGTTACATTGCAATGTGTTGACTAGACTACAATGGAATGCACCCTATTTTTCTCCAGTCTTTTCCTATATATTTTAGAGTCAAGGTGTCTTGATTACACATGAGATAATACTGGCTGAGTCCATATATCTCACTGCAAACAATCCGGTTTCTCCTATTCACCTGCTCCCTCTCAGTAGACTATGTTTGGTATGTAGAAACCAAGAACTGCAGATGCTGGTTGATACTAAAAAAAATACATAAAGTACTGCTGTAACTCAGCAGGTCAGGCAGCATCTCCGGAGAACACGGATAGATGATGTTTCGGGTCCAGACCCTTCTTCATTCTGAATGGAGGAGACGGGGGGAGAAAGTTGGATAAAGGGAGAGCCAGGACTAAGCTTGGCAGGTAATAGGCACAGGCAAGGGGAATTTGTTGACATGCAGATGGTTGGAATTAAGGCCAGAGTTAACAACAATAGGTGTGAGACAGGTTTGATGAGTTGCAAGTTTATTTCTCTGAGGTAACTATTCAATTACCTTTTGAAATCATAAATTGTTTTCACTTCCATCAACCTCACAGGCAGGGTCGTTGTCCCTTGTTACATAGAAATCTTGGATTCCACCCTCATTTCTGGCCTAGACATTAGCATCTGTGTCCCCTAGACTTTGCGCTGTCAGCTCAAGGGAACAGCTTTTATTTGATTACCTTATATGATCTTTAATAATCTTATACACCTCAAACATACCTCTTCTCAATCTCTGATGTTCTGTGGAGAATAACCATATCCTCAACATAACTTTGGAGCTGAAATCCTTTATTCTTGCAACAATCTGGTAAATCTCTTCTGCACTCTCTCTAGGACTTCCACATCCATAAGTGACCAGAAATGACATAATGCCCAACTGCTTTGCTGGCAACTCTCAAAATATTTTCTACCATCTGCAAACATCCATGTACATAAACTGTCAGGACCCTCTTTTTGGAACATAGCCCATGATGTTTGTGCCGAACATGATGCCATGTTAATCTAATTTCTTCTGCCTGCATATGATTCATATCCCTTCATTGCTAGCCTATCTAAAAGCCTCTTGAACGCCACTATTGTATCTGCTTTCATCACTCCTCATAATAGTGTGTTCCAGGCACCTTTTATGCTTTGTGTAATAAAACGTTGCCCTTCATATTTATTTCAACCTTTGACTCTCTCACTTTAAGTTCTCTAGTTTTTGACATTTCCACCCTGTGGAGAAAGGCTCTGATTATCCACCCTATTTATGCCTCTCATAATTTAATACATTCTATTGTTTCCCCTCAGCTTCCAATGTTCCAGAGAAATCAATCCAATTGTATCCACCGTCTCAAAAATACTTTAGTCCAGGCAGCATCCTTGTAAACCTCTTCTGCACCCTCTCAAAGCCTCTCCATTCTTCCTGTAATGGGACAACCAGAACTGCACATAATAGTCCAGATGAGGCCTGACCAAAATCTTACAAAAAGTTTTATAATTCTGTATACACTTTAGAACTGTGCCATTTTCTACCCTGCCTCTCCTCATCTTTTCTGAAAAATGCATCACTACCCCTCCATGTATCAAATCCCATCTGCCTCTTGTTTGACTGTTATGCAAACCTGCCTGGGTCTTGCTATGGTGGATGGTACGACCCCCATCGCTTACCATCTTTGGTAATCCAGAACACAAAGACGGTCGTGTGAGGATAGGGATGTCGGCTCGCAGGCCAAGTTGATTGAGGGCACGAAGGAAGCCCTGCAGCATACCTGGGTTTACCTGGATCGGAGGCACTCCAGTACATCCAGCATGTGGACCAAACTTTGGACTTCTTTTGTAAACGGTGCCAAAGTATGGCGACATGTGCATTTGTGAGCTATGCAAAAATAATTTCACTGTGCAGTGAATACGTGACAATAAAGAACCATTAATAAGTGGTATCGCATTTTACTCTTTTTTTACATTTGTACATTTCCTCCACCATTCATGAACATTATCAAATGTAATAATAGAACCATGGAATCCTGGAAAATGTACAATACAGAAAGAAGCCATTCAGCCCATTATAATTGCGCTAGTTTTAATAAAAGAGCTACACCAACTGATTTTACCTTTAAGCATTAGATTCATTGTTCTGCAGGTCACATTTTTAAAAGTACACACCCAGGTATGTTTCAAATATAAGGTGAGTTTATGCCTTGATCACCAATGGATCCTATTTGCTGTATCTAAACCCCTCATAATTTCTTGCGACTTATTTAAATTCTTGATCCAACCTCTCTCTACTTGACTTTAGGAGAGCTCCCCATCCCCTCACCCCACTCACCATCAACAACACCACAGTCACATCTATGGAGTCTTTTAAGTGTCTGGGAACCATCATCTCCAAGGAATTTAGGGGGGGGGGGGCTACCATCCACTCCACAGTCAAAAAGGCACAACAGAGGATGTACTTCCTACAGCAGCTGAGGAAGCACAATCTGCCACAGGCAATGATGGTCCAATTCTACACGGCCATCATAGAGTCTGTTCTCATCTTCTCCATCATGGTCTGGTTTGGCTCAGCCACCACGCACGACAGCTGGAGGCTGCAGCGAATCATCCGATCAGCGGAGAAGGTTATTGGCAGCAACCTTCCCTCCATTGATGAACTGTACACTGCAAGGGCTAGGAAGCGAGTGGGCAAGATCATCTCTGACCCCTCTCAACCTGGCCACAAACTCTTTGAATCACTTCCCTCTGGAAGGCAACTCCGGACTGTCAAAGCTGCCACAGCCAGACATAAAAACAGTTTTTATCCACGAGTTGTTGCTCTACTCAATGGCTAAAAATCTGAGCCT
This sequence comes from Raja brachyura, assembly GCA_963514005.1. Next base: position 33,942,503 of record OY740797.1, on the reverse strand, counting down.
CCCTTTGATCTGGTATTTTGTTGGTTCACATGTTTGATCAATGGTGTTTCATCATCAATGTTTTATTATTATTAATGTTTAGTGTTTTCTGAGTCATTCATAACTGTCACTATATGTCATGTTGTTACTTGTGGGCGGAGCACCAAGGCAAATTCCTTGTATGTGAACACTTGGCCAATAAACTTACTTACTCTTCCAAAAGGAACAAACTTAGGCTATCCTTTTGCTTGGGCAGCTTACACCCCAGCGGTATGAACATTGACCATGGCCGTTCGAAGGGGGGTGCGATGGGTGCGGTCGCAACCCCCTTTTTTACCGAGAGTAAACAAAAAATCCAGTGTAAAAAAAAAATTGGGGCGCAATATCTTTTTGTTCCAGGACAGTGGGAGCCTTGCCTTTGGGGTCCTTGGCCCTCTTGCAGCCGTGCAGCCACTGGATGACCCTGGCGTTGCGCTCGAGGACCGAGATGGCAGAGGGAGGGGGCTTGTTCTTCCCCCGGAGCGGATTATTGCCGCTATCGCTGCTGTTGTGCAGGAACGGCTCGCTCTCCAAGTCTGGGCAGCTCACGCTGCAAAACATTAGGGGAAGGTTTTCGAAGGCGGTGTCGGCGGTAAAAGTCTCCCTGACCAGGTTCTCGATCACCTTGGGATCGAGTCCACAGTGTTCGAAGAAACTGTCCAAGCTCCAGCAGGCTCGGGAGAAGCAGCAGCTGAGGTCGGAGTGCGAGTGCCGCAATCCGCCTTCGCCAACCATCCGCTTAAACGGCTCCTTGGTGCGACCTGCTGCTGCTTCTCAGGGCATTGCTGGCGTGGTTATAAGGGTTAGGGTTGGAGTTAGGGATCACAGATGGGCTGTAAAATATTCTTCCTTCATTGCATGGATTTTAATCATTACTATATTAAAATTAATACATTAAAATCAATTGAGTAAATGAAAAGATGTCTTGATTCATTTAATTTTATTTAAAGATGTATTGGTCCGCTTCCAGATCCAATCACTGTCTCTGACTTTTCACAGGGATGGATTCAGTGAGTGGAGACTGATTTCCCTCTCCCCTCCACCCCCCCCCACCCTTCTCACCACCCTCTCCCCTCTCTTCTTTCATTCCCCTATCTTCCTCCCTTCTCCCCACTCCACTCCTGCCCTCCCCTCACATCCCCTTCTCCCCTCTTCCTCCCTTCTCCCATTCTCATACACCCCCCCCCACTTTCCCCGACACTCCCCATTTGTGGACCCAGCCTGCGACCAGCGATCCCCCGCACACTATCCCACACACGCTAGGGACAATTTATACAAACCTGTGCGCCTTTGGACCCTAACCCTAACCCTAACCCTAGCCCTAGCCCTGACCCTAACCCTAACACTAGGATGATAGGCTTGGCATAAGTATAAATTGTCCCTAGCGTGCTTGAAACTGTATTGGAAATGGAAATGAATAGAAAATGCAATGAGTTGTTTGGCCTGCCCTGTGCTTGAAACTGCAATTGAAATGGAAATTAAATGACAATGCATTGAGTTGTTTGGCCTGCCATGTGCTTGAAACTGCAATGGAAATGGAAATGAAAATGCAATGAGCTGTTTGGCCTGCCCTGTGCTTGAAAGTGCAATGGAAATGAAATGAAAATGCAATGAGCTGTTTGGCCTGCCATATGCTTGAATGCAATGGAAATGGAAATGAAATGAAATGAAAATGTAACGAGCTGTTGAGCCAGCCCTGTGCTTGAAACTGCAATGGTAATGGAAATGAAAATGCAATGAGCTGTTTGGCCTGCCCTGTGCTTGAAACTGCAATGGAAACTGAAATGAAATGAAAATGCAATGAGTTTTTTGGCCTGCCCTATGCTTGAAAGTGCAATGGAAATAGAAATGGAAATGAAATTAAAATGAAATGAGTTGTTTGGCCTGCCCTGTGCTTGAAATTGAAATGGAAATGGAAATGAAATGAAATTAGTTGTTTGGCCTGCCCTGTGCTTGAAATTGAAATGGAAATGAAATGAAATGAGTTGTTTCGCCTGCCTGAAACCACTAACTTTGGCCCACAATGTCCCTATTAACCAAGAAACCAAAATGCCCCAATGCCTGTATTTGCCCAGGAGGAACATTTTGGCCCAAAAGGCCCGTGCCTGGCCAGGAAAAGTCCAGAAGAAGAGCCCCTTTGGCCCATCAGGCCTGTACTAGCCCAGGTGGAGTCCCTTCGGCCCATCAATAAGTATTCCCCCTGCAAGTATTAAACCTCACCCCAGTATTTTTCTGCCTCCCTTTATTGGCTCCCTGTGAGATCCAGGCCAGGATAGACTTTCCTATTTCATTGCTGTGATCTGCAGAAAAAGATTAAAAACGTCTAAAATTTATTTTCCATCCTCTCCCCCTCTCTCACAGTCTCTCACCTGTTTTTGGCAGAATTTTTGGCAGTTTCCGAGCTGCCAGCCCACCAGCCCTGAGTGACTGAGCTGCCAGCCCACCAGGCCTGAGTGACTGAGTTGCCAGCCCACCAGGCCCGAGTGACTGAGCTGCCAGCCCAAGAATCCGATCGGCGCACAATGTCCATACTAGCCCTCTGGAAACCAGTCCCTTCAGCCCACAACACCCATACTAGCATTCCAGAAAGCCTTCCCCCCCCCCCCCACTGGCCACCAATATTGGAATTGGTGGAGTAGTGGAATATAGCGTTAGGGGACCAGCCCTCCCTTTGGGACCCAACGGGACCCACTTAGTCTAGTCTGTAAATAAAACTGAACGACTCTGACATCTTTTCATTTCCACAATTGATTTTATTGTATAGATTTTAATATATTAATGTTTAAAATCCATGCATTGAAGGAAGAATATTTTACAGCCCATCTGTGGTCCCTAACCCCAACCCTAACCCTAACGGGGCGTCACCCACAGGACAGCATATGTCAGCATGTGACAGGGCGCACAACATGATGAGACACCCAGATGTTGCCCCTGGATTTTGAACATTCCAAAATCCAGGGGCGACAGGGAGACACCGCGCATCACCTGCGCGTCACCGCTCATCACTACATGCGTCACCATGCGTCACGACCTGAACACAACGCAACAACCTCTTTTCAGGCTGTTGCCGAAAATGTCACCCAAGTGGGACAGGCCCTTGACTTGTGCACTCTGGGATGCTGCTGGCATGGCGACTGGTGCTTCCTGGGGCACTGCTGGAGTACAAGTGCACCCTTGGGTGCTGCTGGTGTAGTTCCTTGTGAACCTTGGAGTGCTGCTGGTGTGGTTACTTGTGCACCCTGGGATGCTGCAGCCTCTGTACCCTCTGCTAATTCTCCCCCTTCCATTGTTGCTGCTCCCGTTGCCAGCTTCTGCTGCTGTTGGCCACTGCTACCCGCACTAAATCGCACTTCTGCCGATACATGACCAGCGAGTCGGGCCTGAACTGCCTCTTGGAGCTGGAGCAATGCACGCTGTCAGGCAGGAGTCCCAGCTGCCCATTCTTCTGGGGGCTGCTGGAGGCCTGGTAAGTCTTCATGTTGCTGCCGGCCCCGCTACTGCTGCCTTCCTCGAAGGCGGAGCTGCCCGAACCATTGGGCTCCATTTTGCACCCCCTCGCCATCTGGCTCTTCACATACTTGACCTTGTCCGCAGCCAGTCTCTCCACGGTGTTCTGCTGACCTCGCCTGTTCCCCTCCATTTGACTGCAGAGGTGGCCGGGATCTTTGGTCAGGAGCCTGAGTGGCAGAGAGACGCTCGCCTTGGGCAGCATGCTTGCAGTGGGCACGATCTCGCTCGACATCTTACTTTGATCCAGCCAAAGAGGACACACATGTTTTCACATCCGCGAAGAAGCAAAGACCAGGACTTCTATGAGCAATGACAGGCTATCTGCAATCGCCTTAATCCACATTCACTATGACTTTGCTCATAACTTGGACAAAGTAATGACTAGGTTTGCGCAGTTACATTCTTGGAAAATGGAACTGGAAAACATGATTTATGGCTAAATGTCAATATATGCAGGCCTGCCACGAGTGTCCTTCACCTGCATCACTACACCAGGACTTCCATGAGCAATGACAGGCTGTCTGCACTCGCCTTAATGTACATTCACTATGACTTTGCCCATGACTTGGACAAAGTGTGACTAGGTTTGCACAGTTACATTCTCGGAAAATGGAACTGGAAAATGTGATTTATGGCTAAATGGCAATATATGCTAGTCTGCCAAAAGTGTCTGTCGCCTTCATCACTACACCAGGACTTCCATGAGCAATGACAGGCTTTCTGCACTCGCATTAATCGACATTCACTATGACTTTTCCCAAGACCTGGACAAAATGGTGACTAGGTTTGTGCAATAACCTTCTTGGAAAATTGAACTGGAAAACATGATTTATGGCTAAATGGCAATATATGCCGGCCTGCTACTAGCGTTGTCAAAGTCTGTGAGAGGAACCCTAAACTGTCTGCTAATCCCCTCATACTTTGGGAGCCCAAACAGGGCACGGGAAGAAGAGGTAGAACGTTGGGTCCCATGTTCACACGGGAGGGCTGGTCTCCCAACGCAATATTCCACCTCTCCACCAATTCCAATCTTGGTGGCCAGTGGGGGGAGGGGGGGGGGGCTTTCTGAAGCGCTGGTATGGGTGGGCTGAAGGGACTGGTCTCCAGAGGGCTAGTATGGACATTGTGGGCCAAATGGATTCTTGGGGTGGCAGCTCAGTCCCTCAAGCCTAATGTGCTGGCAGCTCACTCATGGCTGGTGGGCTGGCAGTTGACTCACAGCTATTCCTTGAAATTCCATTTCAAGCAGGGTGCAAGGCCACCAAATTTAAATCCATTTTCCTACCATTTCAAGCAGGGTGCAAGGCCACCAAATTCAAGTGCAGTTTCTTACCACTTCAAGCAGGGTGCAAGGCCACCAAATTCAAGTGCAGTTTCATTCCACTTCAAGCAGGGTGCAAGGCCACCAAATTCAGGTGAAGTTTCCTACCACTTCATGCAGGGTGCAAGGCCACCACATTCAAATGCAGTATCATACAATTTCAAGCAGGGTGAAACCACCATAAATCCATCATAAAACCACACAAAACACCACACTCGCAGTTCAGGAGACAGTCAGTGTATTCAGTTGATTCACAGCTCAGACAGAGTCGTGACCTCTCCCTCGCCCATTATGCAGAGACTGAGCCACACCCACACATCCTCGTTTAATAATCCCTCCCCCTCCCACCGGAAAACGTGCGGCCTTCATGGCGTGATTGACAGGAGAGAGATTCTCAACATTTTTTAAACACTAATAACACTTTTATTTTTCATTGATGGGAAGAATCCTCTGCACCTGATGAGCGGAAGGGGACTGAGTAAAATAGTCAAAAATCACAGCCGTAAGTAGTGGCGTTTTATCTAAAATCAATATACAATGCAAACAGGAAGTTGTCAAGCTAAAACCCCCAACTAACCATTTGCAGGGCTTTTACTTCAACCCCAAACCCCCAACCAACCATTTGCAATGCTTTTACTTCAACCCAAACCCCCACCAACCATTTGCAGTGCTTTTACTTTAACCCTAAATCCCAAACCACCCATTTGCAGTGCTTTTACTTCAACCCCAAATCAACCACTTGCAGTGTTTTTACTTCAACCCAAAACCCCAAACCAACCATTTGCAGTGCTTTTACTTCAACCCAAAACACCACCCAGCCATTTGCAGTGCTTTTACTTCAACCCAAAGCCCCACCCAACCAGTTGCAGTGCTTTTACTTCAACCCAAAACCCCACCCAACAATTTGCAGTGCTTTTACTTCAACCCAAAGCCCCACCCAACCAGTTGCAGTGCTTTTACTTCAACCCAAAACCCCACCCAACTTTTTGCTGTGCTTTTACTTCAACCCAAAACCCCACCCAACTTTTTGCTGTGCTTATACTTCAACCCAAAACACCACCCAACCATTTGCAGTGCTTTTACTTCAACCCAATACCCCACCCATCCATTTGCAGTGCTTTTACTTCGAACCAACCCCCCACCAACAATTTGCAGTGCTTTTACTTCAATCCAAACCCCCACCAACCATTTGCAGTGCTTTTACTTCAAACCAACCACATTTTCATTTTCATACCACATTAAGGGCACTCAAGGTCAGTAAAACCACACTCGCAGTTTAGTAGACATGTGATCAGTGTTATTCACAGCTCAGACTGAGAGATGTGACCCTCTCACTTCCCCCATCTTGCAGAGAATGACTGAGGCACAACACTTCCGGGTTTTATAGTCCTTCCCCCCTCCCACCAGCAGGAGCAGCAGAGAGAATGTCAACATTTTTAAAACATTAATAACTCTTTTATATTTAATCGATAGGAAAAATCCTCTTGTCCGGCGCAGCGGATGGGCACTCTGAGTAAGCTGGCCAAATATCACAGCCGTAGGTGGCAGCGTTTTGTCTAAAATCATGAAACTGAAAAACAGGAAGTGGTCAAGATCTTACTTTTAGTAATATAGATGTCATTATATATTTTTATATGTTATTGAATCAAAATCAAGAATTATAAATACACATATCAAAAATGGTTTCACAATTCAGTAGTACTAATTTTCAGTATGCCATACTGATATTTGAGAATACATGACGTTGCATGCAAAATACTGATTTTCAAAAATTCCGTTTCTGTATAGTACGTTCTATTGCATTTATCTGAGAAATACCTATTTCCCCAATAAAATACTGATTTTCAGCCATCAACATACGGAAATGCTCGGTGAAACTTGGCAGCTCTGCAATTATTCACAATCACATTGTGTTTGAGAATTCAAAATGTGATTTGTGATCTTGTTTATAAGTCATCATGAAACTAGAATTTGTTATAATAGTATGACAGTAACATAGGTTAGTTTGAAAACGATCATAGTAATGTAAATGCACCATTTAGTTTGACTTCAATTTTCATGATGGAAATTCCATGTTCCATGTTGAATTTGATGTGATGTGAAGCTGCTAGGTCAGGATGACCATTAAAGGTGCACTGCACACACTAACACAGTCGAACAGTAACATGCAATCAAATTAACACACAAAACATTTTCCAAAAAAGGTTTTCTTTACTGCAAAAACTTACAGTATTTTATTTGCAGTTTTTGCATGCTCCTTGATAACATTTTACATAACATTTTACAACAGTACAACTTGATTATTAAAACAAGGACAACTTAAATTCTTGATTTTAAAAAAGTATACAACAATGACACCAATCATCTAATTCCACCCACTCATTACTCTTGACTCAACCAAATTTATTTCTGAAATATTATTCATAAATTTGGTGCAGAAATGCTCCAAAATAAGGCTCAGAATACACTCGAGAGCATCTAAAACCCCAGACCCCGGCTGCGAGGGACTTTGCACTTCGCGCTCGTGATGTGCGCTGCGCGCACATTATTTCACATAAAGTCCTGTCATACCACCCCCCTCTTTGAAAAGCTTTGTATGGGCCTGTTGACCTCTAACTTCAAGTAACCCTTGCTTTCCCACTTCCTCCATCTCTCCCCCTTCCCAGTTCTCCTACCACTCTGACTGTCTCTGGCTACATTTTATCTGTTTGCTTTGTTGTTAACTTCTCCCAGCTAACAATGATATATTCTACATGTTCCTTGATCTCCATCCTCTTTGTCCTGTTTTCACACCTTACACTTCCTTATCTACGTATCTCCCTCTCCCCTGACATCAGTCTGAAGGAAGGTCACAACCCGAAATGTCACTCATTTCTTCTCTCCAGAGATGCTGCCTGTCCTGCTAAGTTACTCCAGCGTTTTTATGTCTATCTTTGGTTTAAACCAGCATCTGCAGTTCCTTCCTATACATGTCCATAATAGTTACTATTTTTCAGTCCTGGTAACACCGATGTAAATCTCCCTTCCACTGTCTTCAGTACAATCACATCCTTTCTGGAAATATGTTGACCGGAGCTTATATGTACAACCAAATGGTCATGTGCAATAGTGTATAGAATGCAGAGGCATTTTGACTGTTAACTACACCTATAGATTGCATCCTATTCTGGTCATCCTCAGGGAAAGGCAATGTCAAAGGCAGTTCACATGTTGAAAAGGAATAAGAGAAGACCAAAATGCAAGAAAGAAAGATAGTGTGCAGACGTATCTTTCAGCCAACACTTCAATTGGTGTCATTCAGTTCCTTTTTATCTCCATCCTTTCGCAAGAAAGATAGTTATGCATAATCACTTTGTCACATAAATGTCACCTTTCAAGACAGCCAAAAAACACTTCATAGCCAATGACATACACTTGAAGGAAGAATGAAGGAAACACAATGGAAATATGATAGTGAACAGACAGATATCTTATACAAGAGATTGCAGATGCGGTAATCAACCTGTTGGGGAACTTAGGGTTAGACAGCATCTGTTGAGGCAGAGGGATGGTCAATGTTTTGGATCGAGACCAAGTCTTGATGCACTCTGCCTCTGCTTCCACAGATGCTGCCTGACCCATTGAATCCCTCCAGCAGTTTGTTATATTGCTGCAGACCTTTCTCTCAGCCAACACCACTACCACCAGTGTCATTCAGTTCCTCTTGACCTCCATCCTATTGCAGGCATTCTCTTTGTCATCTTCACTCCTCCTCTGCATTGATTTTTCTAATTTCAAGTAAACACTGCATTCCATCGCCTCTCCTCTCTTTCCCCCTTCCGCACCTTGGTTGTTTTACCAGTTCCACTGGTCGCATCCTTGTATCCCTCGTGTTATCACACCTTCCCCAGCCAACAATGGGCCATTATGGGCATCTGTTGTCAGCCCTGATTTGTCCTGATCTTATACTACCCCCTACCACCTCTACCTTCAATCTGAAGAAGGGTTCGGACCCAAAACATCACCTATTTCTTTTCCCCAGAGATGCTGCCTGACCCACTGAGTTGACCCAGCATTTTGTGTCTATCTTTGGTATAAAGCAGCATCTGCAGTTCCTTCCCACACAATTAAAATATGTGTCTGATTTCAAACATTTTCTAGTTCTGATGACTTAACATGTTTATCTCTTCACAGATGCTGTCTTGCCCGCAAGAGAGTTTTGAGCATGTTTTTACTTATTTACTTCAGAGTTTCAGCATCTGTATTTCTTTTGCTCTGCATTTTTTAGAGATGTTTATAGAGAGAGAAACTAGGCCACTTGTTCTTCAAAGTAGCATCTTGGAATCTTTTCTACCCTGCTTAAAAGCCTGGGCAGGCTTTCATGAGGTCATAAGGTCATGTGATAGAAGCCATTTGGCCCATCAAGTCTACTCCGCCATTAATCCATGGTTGATCTATCTCTCCCTCCTAACATAATTCTGCCTTCTCCCCATAACCCCTGACACCCGTGCTAATTAAGAATCTATCTCTATCATAAAAATATCCATTGATGACCTCCACAGCCTTCTGTGACAAATAATTCTACAGATTTACCACCCTCTGATGAAAGAAATTTCTCCTCATCTTCCTAAAGGAACGTCCTTTAATTCTGAGCTTATGACCTCCGGCCCTAGACTCGCCCACTGGTGGAAACATCCACTCTATCCAAGCCTTTCACTATTTGGTAAGTTTCAATGTGGTCTCCCCTCATCCTTCTAAACTCCAGCGAGTAGAGGCTCAGGGCCATCAAATGCTCATCATATGTTAACCCACTCATTCCTGGGATCATTCTTGTAAACCTCCTCTGGACCCTCTCGAGAGCCAGACTATCTTCCTCAGATGAGGTGCCCAAATTTGCTCACTGTACTTCAAACGCAGATTGACCAGTGCATTCTAGAGCATCAGCATTACATACCTGTTTTTGCATTCTAGTCCTCTTGAAATAAATGATAGCATTGTGTTTGCATTCCATACTATCAATTTTCCTTTCATGTTTCATCAAAAGACTGCAAAGGAACAGCACTCCAAAGAGTATCAGATTAGATTTTTATGTATTAGACTACGATACAGAATTTAAATACAAAACGTGATTCCGAGGCAAGTACACTACAAACTGAGCCACAGCTGACAGACTGGTCATAAAGCAAAATATAATAGTTAAGATTCTGAAAAGTTTACATTTTTAATGACAAATGCAGTGAAAAGGAATATTTCGCAACCTCAGGATGCCATTAGACAGTATACATGAGCTGGATGTCAGAAAGGAACAGAAGCATGCAGGTACAGCAAGCAGTGAAGAAAGCAAATGGCATGTTAGCCTTCATAACAATAGCTGGTGTATAGGAGCAAAGAGGCCCTTCTGCAGTTCTACAGGGCCCTCGTGAGACCACACCTGGAGTATTGTGTGCAGTTTTGGTTTCCAAATTTGAGGAAGGCCATTCTTGCTATTGAGGAAGTGCAGCGTAGATTCACAAGGTTAATTCTCGGGATGGCAGAACTGTCATATGTTGATAGAATGGAGTGGCTGGGCTTGTACACTCTGGAATTTAGAAGGATGAGAGGGGATCTTATTGAAACATATAAGATTATTAAGGTTTTGGATATGCTAGTGGCAGATAACATGTTCCCGATATTGGTGGTCCAGAACCAGGTGCCACAGTTTAAGAATAAGGGGTAAGCCATTTAGAACGGATATGATGAAATACTTTTTCACACCGAGAGTTGTGAGTCTGTGGAATTCTCTGCCTCAGAGGGCAGTGAAGGCCGGTTTTCTGGATGCTTTCAAGAGAGAGTTAGATAGAGCTCTTAAAGATAGCGGAGTCAAATGATATGGGGAGAAGGCAGGAACTGGGTACTGATTGTGGATGATCAGCCTTGATCACATTGAATGGCGGTGCTGGCTCGAATGCATCTATTGTCTATTGTCTAAAATGTTGGACAAACTCAACAGCATCTGTGTAAAGAGAAAAAAGAGCGTCAACGTTATGGATCACGGAATCTTTGTTAAGACTGGGACAGAAAGAAAATGCATTTGTGTTAAGTTGCACGGAGGACGAAGGAGTGATGAATAGGACAAGGGGAATGAATTTGTACACTGTACACTTGAATACACTTTTTGTGTTTTCATATCTGGCCTTTGACCAACCACTTGCCTATCAACCACCCCCCTCCCCCCTCCCCTCACCTGTCTCCACCCATCACTTGCCATGCTTTGTCCTGCTCCACCACTCTTCCAGCTTTCTCCCCTGCCTCCCCTGCCTCCCCTACCCCACCACCACAATCAGTGGAGAGAAGGGTCATCTCTCCATGAACTCCTGTCCTGATTCATTGAGGTACTCCAGAACTTGGTGACTTTTTTGTAAACCAGCATCTGTAGTTCTTGTGTCTCTGTAGTTCAGCGATATCGCGCGTTTCCCCAATGTGAAGGTAGACGTAAAAAGCTGGAGTAACTCAGCGGAGCAGGCAGCATCCCTGGAGAGAGGGAATGAGTGACATTTCAGGTCGAGACCCTTCTTCAGACTGAAGTCAACGGAGAGGGAGATACATAGATAAGGAAGTGTAAGGCATGAAAGCAGGACCAAAGGGGATTGAGATCAAGGAATATGGAGAATAGATCATTGTTAGCTGGGAGAAGGTAAGAATAAAGCAAACAGAGATAACGTAGTCAGAGACAGGCAAACTGGTCAGAGAACTGGGAAGGGGTGAGGGATGGAGAGCGAGGGAAAGCAAGGGTTACTTGAAGTTAGATAATGCAATGTTCGTCATTGTTAGCTGGAGAAGGTAACAATCATCCTACACATTTCGCCAGTGAGAATTGGACAAAACACAATATATTAGACACAAGGAACTGCAAATGCTGGAATCTTACACAGGACACAAAATGCTGGAATAACGCAGCAGGTCTGGAGGACATATCTCTGGAGGACATGGACAGCATCTCTGAACAACATAGACAGGTAATGTTTTGGGTCGGGACCCTTCTTTGATTCGACCCAAAGCGTTGCCTGTTCATGGATTGCGCTGAAACCAATCATCATTGAGATTATAAACTTAAATTACCACATACAAAAATTCTAGCCTGCTAAGTTAATTGTATCCCTCTTTTACAGTATATAGAATCCATTAAACTTCTAACATAATTATAATGGAATAAATATTAAATGAGGTTATATCTTTCCCTGGTTCCCTAGTAATGTGTTTTACTAGGATTACAGGGATATAAATTAGAATAGCACCAGCATTCTTTACAAGGCTTAATATCTTCCAATTACCCATTTGAAAGTTTTGGAGTGAAAATATTTGAACATTTGCCAAAGAGGTATTTTTTTGAATCATTAATTTAGCCCACTTGTCAAATGTTGACTGAAATCGATTATCCAACCATAGATATATGAATGCGTTTAGTTTATTGTCAGGTGTACCGAGGTACAGTGAAAAGCTTATGTTGCATGCTAACCAGTCAGCGGAAAGACAATACATGATTACTATCAAGCCGTCCACTGTGTGCGAATAATGTCCTGTTGATGGTGGATTATGGCACTTTTACTACACGCTATTGCAAAATGTTATTCACCTTCCCATTGGAGATTCTATTTTTACTTAACTTCATATCAACCAACTTCCTAAAGAGCACTAAAAAAACGATTCTACAATCTGGTCTGGATGTGCATAATCTTTCTGAATATATTCAAGAGGGTATCTAAACTAAGCTTGTGTGGTAAGGCAGATTGGAGGAATCTCGTAAAGTTGTGTGATACCATATTTATTGGTTGTACAAGGTGTCTTTGAACTACAGTTTATCATAGTTACTTGCAGCAAAGCCTTTGGTAGTACATGCTTCAATAATGTTTGAAATATCTTTCATAAATCCTTATTCTTCTGCGGTAGAGGTCATAGGATGCAATATATAAAAAGGTAATCTGTGCTGCTTTCAACATGCACAGGGGTTGGATTTTATCAGCACTGACACCATTGTGCTTTTCACCTCTGTGTCAGAAGTTCCAGGTTCAATTATCATTACGGATACTTGAATTTCAAGAGCTCAAAGCCGGCACTCTGGAGCAGCACTGAGAGAGAGAGTTGCCTTATAGATGAAATGTTAAAAAAAAGCCCTACTATTTCTACTCATAATGAATCTCATGACAGTACATAAATAAAGGACAGAAAAGGCTGGTTCTCTCCAGTGTCCTAGCCAAAGATTATCACTTACATCACCCAATACATTACCTGATCCTTTTTTTTTCCAATTCTGTGTACAGGACCTTACTATTGGTAGCTTTTCTGATTTGCTTCTTAAAGTGTGCAGAATTTTTGGCACATCTTGAGTATTGAGTAAAGCAAGTGTCTTCTGATTGAAAAAAAAGAACAGAACAGTTAGGCACAGGAGCAGGCCATTCGGCCCACAAAATCCTTGCCGAACATGACGTCAAGTGAAAGTAATCCCCTATGCCTGCAGGTGATCCATAACCTTCTATTCCCTGTATATCCATGAGCCTATCTAGAAGCCTCTTAAACACCACTATCGTATCTCCGTCCACCACCACCTCAGGTTGTGAATTCCATGTAACCACCACTCTGTGTGTAAAAAAACGTGCTCCGCACATCTCTTCTAAATTTTACCCCTCTCACTTGAAAGCTATGCCCTTAGTCTTTCCACCCTGGGATGAAGGTTCTTACTGTCTACCCTATTGCCTCTCATAATTCTACATACTTCTATCAGGTCTCCCCTTTGCCTCCGATACTCCACAGAAAACAATCCATGTCCGTCAAAAGACTCCTTATAGGTAATACCCTCTTTCAGCTACTTACACAGATTTAGTTATTTCAGAGTTATTCTCTGTCAGTCACCATGACGAGGTTATGTCCAGCAGCCATGTCATGTTTTTATTACAGCATGGAAGCAGGCCCTTTGGCCCACCGAGTCCATGCTGACGGTCTTTCACCCGTTCGCACTGGTTTTATGCTATCCCATATTCGCATCCACTCCCTAAACACCAGGGCAATTTACAGAGACCAGTTAATCTACAAACCCGCATGTCTTTGGGATGGTGGAGGAAACCAGAGCACCCGGAGGAAACCCACCCAGCCACAATAAGAACATGCAAACTCCGCACAATGTCGGGAAGGAAGCCGCATGTCTGCCGCTATGAGGCAGCCGCTTTACCAGCTGCACCACTGTGATGTCCAGAATGTTGGAGTTGGCTGTGCACAAGCGATCAGCGGGTCATGTAGCTGAAAGCAGCAGGAACGAGAAAGTAGAGCAAAAGTAGACGTGCGTAAGTCAAATGCTGAGCCATCTCAGCAATAACTAATGAGACTCATTGGACCCAAGACAATCTACCATAAATCTCCTACTGAGGAGTTTAGGTTTATTATTGTCACATGTGCAGTGAAAAGCTTTGTTTTGCATGCGATCCAGATCAGATAATAATGTACATGAATACAATCGTCAAACTCAAGTACAAAAGGTAGAGAAAAGGAAAAGATACACAGTGCAGAATATAGTTCTCAGCATCGTATCGCATCAATTCCATAGACAAAGTCCAAATTCCTTAGTGGGGTGGAGGTGAATCGTAAAGTCACTTTGGATAACAATTAGAAGATGGACACAAGACATAACCATGGATCAGACTGACATTTACTGATATGCTACTGACATTGCTAATACATGGATTAGAATTCACCTCAAATATTTTTCTGTAAGATAAGATACTTAATTTATACAATCATATTTGCAACTTCCTAAAGGGTTTTACATTTCATGATTTCTTTTTGGTGTGATCACCTTGTGATTTGGTAAAACCAGCAACCAAATGACACACTTCAAGCTCTATAAAAAAAACAGCCAGGAAATTAAGAGCAGACAATAATAAAAAAAATTAATAATAATAATAACTTTATTTGTATAGTACTTTTCATACAATTGAATGCAACCCAAAGTGCTTTCCACATAAACACAGGTCTAAAGAAAAATACAATTTAAAACAGTAGGAGCATAGGCAGTTAATAGCATAATGGGATAGCATAGACCCAGTGTGAAAAAGCACAGATTTATATAAAAATATGAAACATAAAATTGAGAGTGTAAAGGAGTCAATTAAAAGCTTGATTAAAAAGATATGTTTTTAGTTGCCGTTTCAAATTTTCAACTCAGTGGGTGTCTCCCATAGCCTTGGGTTGGGTATTCCACAGCTTGGGGGCGTAATTGAAAAAGGCTGCATCACCAATCTGTTCGTGTATGGTTGAGTGAGGAATAAATATTGGTCAAGACTCTGGGGAAAACACAGTACTTTTCAAAATGGTGCATGAAACCCTTTGTATCATCTCAAGAAGCAAGATACAAAGTTTACGCAATCCTTGTAAAAGGATCCATCATTGAACAAAACACAAACCACCAGAAGAACTCAGTAGGTTAGGCAGCATCTGTGGAGGGAAATTGGGCAGACGATGTTTTGGATCTCAGATGCTGCCTGATCTGCTTACTTTGTTCAGCAGAAGATAGATATAAAAAGCTGGGTCAGGTAATTCAGCGGGTCAAGCAGCATCGCAGAAGAAAAGGGAATAAGTAACGTTTTAGCTCGAAACTCTTCTTCCGACCAGAAACGTCACCTATTCCTTTTCTCCCGATATGCTACCTGACACGCTGAGTTACTCCAGCTTTTTGTGTCTATACTCGGTTAAACAGCATCTGCAGTTCCTTCCTACATACGTCCATTTGTTTTTACTCAAGATTGCAGCGTCTGCATCTCTGATCTTGCAGCAGTTGCTTCTAGTTTTGCCATATCAATAATGGTACACTCAAACCTTAGTGTGGGATGTGAAATGACTACATACTGACTGAGGCAAGAAAGGCTTGTACCAGCTGAGCCATAGCTGAGAGCTGAGAAGAAACAGCAACAACAGGAAATGAGCATCAATATTAGCTGAAGATAAGCATTCCTCAGAGCTATTAGGATCAGGAAAAGGCCTTTCTGATGAGCAGCTGTAATTATCTTATGCACCCACTTTCATGCTCCCCCTGCAACTGCACTGACAGTTCTTTGGCCTGTGTTGTGCTTGTCCTTGCATTAATTGAGGTTGGGCACCTCATTCATAGGCAGGTTAGTTTGTTTGGCAACGTTGTGAAGCATTCAGCAGGCACTAATGATCTTGTACATCCTTGCACACTGGTTAGTGGGATTGAATAAAAACCTAGCTTTACCTTAGATTTTAGACTTTAGAAAAATAGCGTAGAAACAGGTCCTTCGGCCCACCGAGTCCATACGCTAGCACTATAGTACACACTGGAGACAAATTACATTTTTTTTAACCAAAGCCGATTAAAATAGTAAGATTAAATGAGAACTTACCTGTTCGAAGTTTGATCTTTATTTTATGAGGAGTTACGATGAGGGATTACGTAAAGAAGCCCCGCCATGAGCATGCTCGGCATACTTCATAGCAGCGGCGTGAAAAAGACAGAACCAATAGCCGGAGTAAGATAGTAAGGCTCGCACAAGACTAGAACTACCAGATGATCTTTTAGATTATGAGGGTCGGGAGCGGAGGGCACATAATCCCTCATCGTAACTCCTCATAAAATAAAGATCAAACTTCGAACAGGTAAGTTCTCGTTTAATCTTACTATTTTACTTCGGAGTCACATGAGTGACTACGTGAAGATTTTGAAGCTCTGTGATTTTCATGCCATAGGTTCATTCCATCTGACACATTGCTTCAGTTGACACAGTAGTGAGTAAATGATATTATTAAACATTGCTTGAATAAAGCAATAAGTATTTTAATAATAATAATAAAAGAAAGAAAAGTAATACCCTTCTATCATAGGGGAAATTACAACAAAAGATATGAATCATTACATAAAAGAAAGCAAATAATCAAACAGAACCCAACACTGCATATCCAAACTCTGGCACCGTGATAATAGGTTTATTGTAAAACTTGGAAAAAGTTTCTTCCTTACACCATCCTGCGGCCTCTAAAATTTGGTCGAGCGGCACGTCCTGTGCCATCGCCGCGGACGTGGACGTTGCCCTGGTGGTGTGAGATTTAAACACATCAGTGTCTACTCCAGCTAAATCCAAAACCTGTTTTAACCATCTAGAAATAGTTTGTACTGACACTTTTTTGTATGGTTTCTTATGGGCAATAAGCATTGTTGTCTCACAACCTCGGAGACTCTTGGTTACTTCAATATATTGAGTCAGATGCTTAACCACACACAATGTTTGGTCGACAGGATATGCTCTAAAGATTACCTTGGTTCCAGACTTCCCCAGTCTGCTTTGTTTGATTAGATCATAAACATAAAAAGTAATGTTATCTGCAGACAAGTGCATACAATCTAAACTTAACATTTGCAATGTTTGTACTCTTTGTGCTGACACTAATGCCATAAGCATTACTACTTTAAATGTTAATTTCTGAAAAGACAGTGACGTAATTGGAGCCCATTGCCGGAGCAATGTGAGAACTATACTAACATCCCAAATTTCTGTATATCTGGGTTTGGGAGGATTTTTATTAAAAATCCCTCTCATAAATCAGGATATTAATGGATGAGACCCGATAGATAGATGTTCTAAAAATTGTCTCAAATAGGAAGACAAAGCACTATGAGCACTATTAATGGCACTATAACTAAGGTGCTGAACAAAATGCAACATAGCAAGGAACTCCAATACATCCGATATGTTTGCAGTATGATAAGATATATCTGACTGAATACAAAAAGCTTCCCATTTCTTTATGTGAGACATATATTGTTTCTTAGTGCTATCTCTCCAAGCTGACGTTATGACATCCATGGTCCTATCCGACAATCCAAGCCCTTGTAATGGTCTGGTCAGAACCTGCAGATTAACAAATTCATATGATCATGCAATGGATGAACTTGTTCTGTCACTGGTTGTACCAACAAATCCCTGGAGCTGGGAATCGTCATAAATGGTTCAATTATCATTCTAAGCATCAATGGGAACCATGGCTGTGTAGGCCAGTTTGGAACCACCAAAACACCCGTGGCAGAGTCTTGCTCTATTTTACTGAGACATTGCCTAATCAGGCAAAATGGGGGAAAAGCATAGAAAAACATATTTCCCTAATGTAGCGAGAATGCATCCAACGCTACAGCTCCTGGATCAGGCTCCCATGACATGTATTTAGGCAATTGG
Organism: Raja brachyura; assembly: GCA_963514005.1. The sequence continues at coordinate 33,924,464 of OY740797.1, read as the reverse complement.
TGATTTAATCTGGACGCAAATAGATCAATGTCTGGTACACCATACCGATTGACAATTTTTTGGAAAATTTGTGGATTTAACATCCATTCTGCATTGTCTTTAAACTCCCATGATCTGTTGTCTGCCACAACATTGTCTTTCCCTGGGAGATAGATAGCTGAAAGCCAGATATTCCTAGATACACACCAATTCCACATCAGGTTGACCAGATGATCACATGATACTGATCTTACTCCACCCATGTGATTGATATATGCTACAGCTGTGGTATTGTCTACTTGTAATTGAACATGCAAGTTCTCCATTGTAGAACAATAAGTTTTTAATCCAAAAACGTCCCCAATAACTCCAAATAATTAATACCATATGTTTGGAGAATTAAATCCTCTTGGACAGTCCATCTACCACCACAGCTGGTGTTATTGTCCGTAGCCCCCCATCCAAGAGCACTAACATCAGTTTGCAATACCATTGTAGGTTGCTGAATAACAATGTTTTTAGTAGCTTGTGCAACATTCCCAATCCACCACTGTAATTCAGCCAACACTTCCGTTGGCAACTGCATGGCCTGTCAAAATGACCTGCACGTTCTTTTAGTGCTTGTGCTTTTGCCCTTTGAAGATTGTGATAATGCAAAGGACCAAACTCAACAGCGGGAAATGCTGCTACCATCTTACCAATAACCCTAGCTACTTCTCGGATGGAGGGATAAGGTTTGTCAGCAAGGCAACTACATGCATGTGTAATATCCACAACTTTATCTGTTGGTAAAGTTACTGACATTGCAACTGAATCAATGACAAATCCCAAATACTCAATTGTCTGCAACGGCTGGAGCTTAGATTTCGTTGGATGGATCAGAAACCCTAGCCTTTCCAACAGGCTTATAGTTGCTGAAACTGAATCTTCAGCTGATTCCTGAGTGGCATTGACAATTAAAATATCATCAAGATAAGCCAAGGCAATGTGATTTTGAGCCCTTAACAATGCAAGTGCTGGTTTCAATAATTTTGTGAACAGCCTGGGAGCTGAACTTAACCCATTAGGTAATGCTTCATATTGCCACAGCTGACCCATCCAATTAAACTTCAAGTACCTATGATAATGATGATGAATTGGCACTGAATAATACGCATCTTTTAAGTCTATAGTAGCCATGTAACACCCTATGGACAACAACTCCTTTGCAGTGTTGAAGGTGTCCATTTTGAAATGTCTATACTGGACATATGAATTCAATTTTGTGAGATCCAGAATGACTCTACAACCCCCATCTTTCTTTGCCCTGGGGAAAATATTTGACACAAATTGTTGCGGATGATTCTCCGTACTTTCAATTACCTCTTTTTAAAATACATTTTTTACTTCTTCTTTTACCTGAGAATTTTCAGGTGCAGAAAACACCAAAACCCAATTAGGTTTATCCTGTACAGGTAGATCAACTCCTTCCATAAATTCTATAATAGCACCTGACACAGTATCTAATATAAACCGATCAGATGCTATACAGCACCATTCATCATAAAACAATTGCAAACTACCACCAACCGAAGGTTCTACAACAGTTTCCTCTGTGATAGAATAAAGTTTTTGTACCTCAGCAAATGACCGTGACGGTCTCCTTCTCCCAATATATGGATTAACATTGGGCTGTGATGGGTGATAATACCTTCTCACCATACCCCAGCCTCTGCTTGTTCCTGCTCCTGAATCAAACCCCCTTCTCATCCAGCCAGATTGTCTCCTTTGACCGAATATAAAAGGTTTTATGAGGCTGATAGTCTTTGCCTCCTCATCGATATCTTTAATTTGTTTCGGCAGGTTTTCTAAATAATCTGCAGCTTGAACATTGCTTGATTTACACAAACCAGCAAATCTTGGGTGCAGGATGGGCCGAATGGCTATTTTTCTCATAAAATTAATCTCAAAATAAGAGTTACAAAACAATGCCAACATGTCTTTTTGGATTGTGGACATAGCATGCCCTTCCAACTGCCTCCCAAAAGCAGTAATGCCAGCTGCAATGAGCTTGAGGACCCTCTGGAATCGTATCTCCTGTCCTGGCATTGTTTAAGTCATGGGTGTCCAAATAGCTGGATTCACCGTCGGCACCCTCAGTGATGCACAATTAACAGGTGTTTTATATAGGTCTGCTGTCTCAATCATGACAGTCTCCTGAAGCTGGTGAGAAACCAAATAATTAATGTTGGCCGCCAGGTTTTCTTCCATGACCTCACCGCTTCCCTCTGGTATAGCAAAGTATTGTGCTACATCTGGTACACCTGTAGAATGACTTTTGTGTTGTGGTGGGTATTCAAGACTAAAAACACCACTTTCAGGGTCAGTCTCCTGCCACCCTGGTACTCCTGAGACTTGCTCAAAGGAGACTTCTTCCAGACCTAAACAAGGCTCTGGAGATTCGCATTCCCATGTTGTAAAGGCACCATATTTGTGATATGGAACCCCCTCAGGGGCTGCCTGGGAATATTCTGGGTCTTTTGACCCTTGGTTAATAATTGTTTGAAGCATTTTCTCCATTTGGTCCATCCTGAGCCACAGGGCTCGTTTGCCTGGACCTGCCTCTTCTTCATCAGATTCATCTGATATTACAGGCTTAGCAGACTTCCTTTTATTTTTCCTATCCACTGGAGAATCCGCCGTGGCCTGTGGCTGTGGAGCGTCTAAAGGCTGAACTATGGCAGGTTCAACGGCTACCGGTATCGGAACCGGCTCCGTACTAATCTGTGGTCCCCATCTTAATCGTGTTTCCACCCGGGACGCGCGGTTTCCCCGCGCCGATTTTTTCACCGTGTCCATTTTAAAAAACTTCCCAAACTCCTCCTGGCTATTCCAGCCAGCGTCACGGAGTTTCTACCCAGGAAGTAATTTCAACCCAGTTACCTGCGGGCCTGTTACTCACCACTGGTGGAGCTGTGATCTACAGCCCGTTCCTACCGACATGCGTTGACGTAATGCCGAGCATGCGCCTGGTGGGGCTTCTTCACGTAGTCACTCACGTGACTCCGAAGTAAAATACAAACCTACACGTCTTTGGAGTGTGGGAGGAAACCGGAGCACCCAGAGAAAACCCATGCGTTCACAGGGAGAAGGTACAACTACAACAGGAGGTAACAACAAAGACCAATGTACATATGGTACACATTGTAATCAAAACACAAAAGGGACAGAACCTCTCTAGCCAACCCGGTAGTTGATAATAAATTGACAACATGATTGTTGTCAATGAGAATGTGGAGTATGCGGTGAGGACATCGAGGATACTGGTGGGAGTCACTCCAGACTGACTATTGAAGCACTTAGTTGATAATAGAGTCACAGAGCACAGAAAGAGGCAAATTGCTCTATCTACGTTAGTTCCACCTGCCTACCTTTGGGCCATATCACTCTAATCCTTTCCTATCCGTGTACCTGTGCAAATGCCCTTTAAATACTGTTACAGCACCTGCCTCATCTACCTCCTCTGGTTGCTTGTTCCATTAACCCACCACTCTCTGTATGAAGAAGGGTCTCGACCCGAAACGTCGCCTATCTCCTTCGCTCCTTAGATGCTGCTGCACCCGCTGAGTTTCTCCAGCTTTTTGTGTAACCCTCTGTATGAGACAGTTGTCCATCAGGTTCCTATTAAATCTTTCCCCTCTCATCTTAAACTTATTTCCTCTGGTTCTTGATTATTCTACTCTGGGTAATACACTCTGTGCATTCACCCTATCAATTCCCCTTGTGATCTTATGCACCTCTTTAATATCACACCTCAGCCCCCTGCGCTCCAAAGGATAAAGTCCTAGCATGCCCAACGTCTCCCTATAACCATCAGGTCATGGCAAGAAACTCGTTAATCCTCTCTGCACTCTTTCCAGCTTCCACCCTTCCTGTAGCAGGGTGACCAAAATTGAACATAATACTTCATGTAGCTTAGTGATTTGAAGCAGAATTGTGTAAGTGATTCGGAAGCAATTTAAGTGATTTGCAATAATGGGAAAGAGCATTGATTGCATCTGTAGAACATAATGCAAGTGATCTCCAGAAAGCCATAAAGTTAAAATTCCTCACATTTGTCTTGTTATTAACCTGTGGCATGGTGGCACATCGGTAGGATTACTGCCTTACAGTGCTTACAGCGCCAGAGACCCAGGTTTGATCCTGGCTACGAGTGCTTGTCTGAATGGAGTTTGTACATTCTCCCTGTGACCTGCGTGGGTTTTGTCAGAGAACTTTGGTTTCTTCCCACACTCCAAAGACGTACAGGTTTGTAGGTGAATTGGTTTGGTGTATCTGTAAAAATTGTCCCCTGGGGTAGGATGTGCAGGGATTGCTGGTCGATGTGGACTCAGTGGGCCGAAGGGGCCTGTTTCCGCGCTGTATCTCTAAACCGAGAAACTAAAACTGCAAGTTTAGGATCCGATGGGTTGGGAGACAAAGGATGGGTACCATACAATCACCTTTTTGCCAGGAATAGGCTGAGACTGGCAACAATAGTCACTATGGAATTTTTATTTTCTCCCTGTGACCTGTGTAGGTTTTCTCCAGTTGCTCTGGTTTCCTCCCACACTCCAAAGACGTACATATTTCTAGGTTAATTGGCTTGGTAAAATTGTAAATTGTGTCGAGTGCACAGATAGTGTTATAGTGGGAGATTTGCTGGCTGGCGCTAACTTGGTGGGCTGAAGGGCCTGTTTCCACGATGTATCTCTAAACTAAAGATTCTTCTGCCAACAAAGAAGTATGCCCTCCGCAACTAGCGTCATGCTAATCACTGCTTAAAATAAGTCTTCACACAAGGTCTAATGCTCATTTGGTTCCCTACGTAGCAGAATTCTAGTTTTACAATTCTTCTTGCATTCAGATCTCTCAGGCTTCATCCTATCTGTAATATTGTAGGCACCTCTGACCGCACAACCCTCCCATTACCCTGTATTCCTCCAGTGCTGCCCGCTCTCAACCCAGTCTGAAGAAGGGCCCTGATCCAAAGTGTCGCCTATTCAATTCCCTCCAGAGATGCTGCCTGACCAGCCGAGTTACTCCAGTACTTTGTCTTTTGCTCAAGATCCCAGCATCCTCAGTTTCTTGTGTCTCCACTCTGAATTTGCATCTTTGCACCGCTGGTGGTGTTGATTTCAGCTGGACAGACATTGACCTCTAGAAACCTTTCTATAAACTTCTCAACATCCCTTTTCTCCTAGAAGACACCGCTTAAAACCTCCCTCTTTGTCCAAGCATTTGATCATCTATTCAAATATCTATTTAGATAGCTCAGAGCCATGCATCCATGAAATCCCCTGGAGGATTACATCGAAGGACACTTGTTAAATTCTACTATTATTCACCAGTGCCTGCAGGTCTGGTGTACTTTATCCATCCCCAATTGCTTTTATAAATTGCAATTGGTAGTGATGAGCCACATTCCGCTAGTAAATGCACTTCGGCAGTGCGGTTGAGTAGGGGACTTCCAGGATTCAGACTTAAGACAGTGATAAGTGTACATCAGGAAATGTGCACCTTCTTGGGGTGGGAGAAGCAGTGGGGGGGGGGGGGGGGAACCTGCCGGTAATCATATAATCATTTAATTATCTTGGTGGCATGGATGAGTTGGGCCAAGGGGCCTGTTTCCGTGCCGTATGTCTATGACTGATCAGTCACTACCAACAGTGCCACTGCCCAGTATGTTTATTTTATGTGAACAGCATACAATATTTCAGTCTACATTCATAGCCAATAGTCAATGTAGTAATGGAGCAAGACCAGTGTACATTTTCTTGCAGAAGATGGTGGGCCCTGGAACCTCACTACTCCATTGTCAGGCAAGCTGTAGCACTCTACCATGCAGGGAAAAATATCGGGCAGCCATGGCTGGGTGGAAAACAGGAAGTAATAGGCTTGTATCGTACCCCACTCAATTGAGATGACACAAAATGTGGGAGTAATTCAGCGGGCCAGGCAGCAACTCTGGGTTGACATTTCAGGTAACCGAAACATCACCCATTCCTTCTCTCCAGAGATGCTACCTGTCCTGCTGAATTACTCCAGCTTTTTGTGTCTATCTTCGGGTTAAACCAGCATCTGCAGTTCCTTCCTACTCAATTGAGTTTGAGTTTGACTTTAGTTTATTGTCACGTGTACCAAGGTACAGTGAAAAGCTTTTGTTGCATACTAACCAGTCATGGAAAGACAATACATGATTACAATCGAGCCACCCACAGTGATCAAATACTTGATAAAGAGAATAACGTGAATAACATTTAATGCAAGATAAAGACCAGTAAAGTCCGATCTAAGATAGTCCAAGGGTCTCCAATGAGGTACTGTGCATAACATCTCAGGCCTGCGCTATAGTTGTTGGTAGGATTAATACTGTGAGTGGCTGATCTTCCATTACCCCCTTACGTTCAGAGGTATCAACCCATTGTAACAAAATAATGGAGTAACATGCAAGTTGCAACCAAATTTAGCTGCTGAATCTAGGTCAATTCAGACTAAGGAAAGGCTTTCCTCTGCACGTTCAGTCTCAAATAGAAGAATGATACAGCCAAGCGAAAAATTGACTCATCTTTGACCCCTGTCTTCACACATCCACACTGGACTTATCTCAATGGCCCTCTACAGGCTCAAGGGCTCTATAGTGAGTGGGTAATGGGGAAATGTGTTGCAAAGGGTCTGCCCACGGAATGTCCAAGACAGGTTTCGACAGATGGCAAATCTGTGGTTGGATTTATCACAGTATCATGGATTTAACATTAGTTGTCATTGACAACCACTTTGCATGATTAAACAGAATAGAATATAGAACAGCACAGCACAGAAACAGGCTTTTCTGCCTCGAATGTCTGAAGTAAAATCATTTATAAAATATTTCCCATTTGGCTCCAAATCCATAAATCTGCAATTCCCATTGAATTCAGTGGAATCTCAGACTGTATCCTGGTTTATCTGGTGCAGGTCCGAGGAGATGTTGGGGTATTTCAACCTGATTGGTCCCTGCTATTGGTCTCCCTGGAGCACAGTAGTATACTCGGCCCATCAATTTGTGACTTGTGCGTTAAAATCCAGGACTCACCTGTTCAAGTGGCTAAATGCTGGTGGTTTTCTTCCAAATCCAAATCCTCTTTCACTCAACCACACATCTCCGCAATCTGAACCCCCTCTCCCCATCCCTCCACTCTCTCCCCCCTTCCCACTGCCCATTGCATCCCAACCCAAATACCATGCTCCACAACAAAACTACCTGAAGTTTGCACGGACAAACTCAAATACAAAATCTGGAGCCAATTATTTAACCGTTTTAAACTAATGGAATTTATTAATGTGAAGGGAAACTGGTAGAATCATTTATGGCTCAGTTTAATTCATTCCAAGAAAAACTAAGATAACATATGTACCTATAGGATTATTGACTGTGATAACATTATCTGTTGTTGGGCATTTCCTACATGAAGTCTTGTGTTGGCGAGAAATACAAATGCAAGTAACTTGGTCCAAAGGTAGGTTTAAACAAGCAATAGAGAAGACAAGAAAAAAGTAAAAAGGCTGAGATGTTTCCAGATTGCTCAAGGCAAAACTACCAATGGTGTCAGGAGGAAAATTAGGGAGATGCATCAGTGTGTTCACTAAATCTCAGGCACAATGGCCACAGATTCTTATTCCTTATTCTGTGCTGGTTAAACCTCTACGTACATCTTCACAGAATCATGGAAATTAGCAGAACAGAGGAAGATGAACACACAGCCCATTATGCCCATGCTAACTAGCAAAGAAAATTAAATTAATCGCACCTACCAAGTCTTTAGACTTTTGGACTAGAGAAACATCACAGAAACAGGTCCTTTGGCCCACCGAGTCCACTCGACCAGCGATCACATACACTAACACTGTCCTACACACTAGGGACAGTTTATAATTTTACCAAAGCCAATTAACCTACAAACCTGTATGTGTTTGGAGTGTGGGCGGGAACTATAGCACCCAGGGAAAACTCATGCAGTCACGGGGAGAATGTACAAACTCCCATACAGACAGCACCCGTTGAACCCGTCAGGATTGAACCCAGCTCTCTCTACAACAATTCTCCCACAGCGCCACTGTGCTGCCTTGGTCTGCAGCCCAACAGGTTATTCCTCTTCAAGTGCTTATCTTGATACTAATTCAATATAGTAAATGTTTCGGCCTCCATCATCCTTTCAGGCAGATCCACACCACAAAACAAATCAGAGCTGGCACCGATGACCAAGGAATGGTAGAGCCACCATGGTTTATTGTTGACTGTGGAAGAGGTGATAATGAAGGGCTACAAACAGTGAAACTAGCAGGATGACAAGGGTGGGAGAGCAACGGAGAAAGAGATGGGTTGCCAGAGTTACTTGAAATTGGAGAAATTAATATTCAAGAACAAGCGTCTTGAGAGTGATGGAAATGGGTTTTAGGAACTAGGGGTACTCTAAGGTCCGTGAGGCTGAGGATGGAAAGGAAGGGGGGGGGGGATTTGTTTATGTGCAGTCATACCATGTAAGAGTACAAGAATGCATAACTTGTTTATTGTGTATTTATAATATAGTTTATTGTGTATTATATGTCATAGCTGTTTTCTTGCATATCTCTCTCTCAGTCTCCCTCTCTCTCTCTCTCTCTCTTTCTCTCTCTGTGTTGGCTGCAGCCATCATCTGCTTCGGTGAGGGAAGCAGGTCGATGATTGATCAAAAGGCCCCCAGGAGACTGTGTCTGAATGGCCACCGAGTGACCAGCGCATTATGTGATTGGACACAATGCCCTTGGAGACGGTGGCTGATTGGACGGAAGGAGACCTTGTTGTTGAATGGATGTGAATTTTAACGGAATCTGGTCGGTGATTGGACGCAACCCCCTTAGAGACAGCGGTTGATTGGCCGCCAAATAATCGGGCACAAAAAATTGATATAGGAAAACAATAAAATCGGAATTATGATTTATATCAGAAGAAGATCATGCCTGATCTGCAGCAAAGATACTAGTGTCTGCTCTAGTATCTTTGATCTGCAGTTCCTTCCTATTGAAGAAGAACCCTGGACCGAAACAACTCTTAATCCATTTCCTCTACAGATGCCGCTTAACCCGCTGAGTTCCTCCAGCACTCTGGGTTTTTTATTTAACTATTGAAATTGAAGTTCAACATAAAGCTAGAGTAACTCAGTGGGACAGGCAGCGACTCTGGAGAGAAGACCCTTCTTCAGACTGTAGTGAACTCTGCAGAACTACTTGTGATTGTCTGCAGAAGGGTCTCAACCCGAAACGCCACCCACTCTCCAGAGCCGCCACCCATCCCGCTGAGCCACCCCAGCCCACCCCCCCCCCCCCCCCCCCCGTGCCCACGTTCAACTCCAGAGCCAAACAAAAAACACAGAGTGCTGGAGGAACTCAGCGGGCCAGGCGGCACCACAGAGGGAACGGACCAGGTGCCGCCACGGGCCAGGGTTCCCCCCAACCCCCCCCCCTCCCAACAGGAAGGAACCACAGATGCAGCCGTTCCCACAAAATGGTAAATGATTCCAGGAATGCCGAGGCGAGAGGGTGATAAAGAGGGAGTGAGAGAGCGAGAGAGATCCAAAGGACAGATTCAGATCCCAACTATGCCTCGCTGAGACATCAGCAGAAGTTTCAAACCTATAGCCCCCTCCAGTTCGAGTCATGTAGACCAAGGTACCAAGTTGTAAGCAACCACGTTCGCTACTTTGACTGGGAGTTTGCGTTCCGCCACAGTCCCGCCAGCGGTTTACAGCTGTTTGATATCCGCTTCAGCACCACTTTCCTCCACACTCTCCATCTCATGGAGACTGGAAACCAAAGATCTTATAGCGGAGCAAGATAGTCCACTCGACGAAAAAGCCGTAGTAGGGTCATGGGTAATCTTCAGCACCATTTCCGTAACCGGCTTCCATTCCCATTTCCAGTTCCATTCCCCCCCCCCACCCCCACTCCACCCCAGGTTCCCAGCCAAGATCTGTAGAATCATAGAAATACAAATAAAGTCTACTATAGACTTTATATCTCTATGGTAGAATGGAAAGTAATAACATGTGCGCTTAAAAAGTGCCTGCAAATTAATGGACCAAACAGATTTAAGCCACATTTTAATATAAATTGCATACATGTAAGCCTACAAGTAGCAAAAAAAATGTGTAGTGACTGTGAAATGAAAAAAAAAAATTAATTACCTAGATCCTGGAAAACCAATAACGATTGGTGAAAAACCAGTCCAGGCATTAAATTTTGGGCTTCAGCCCCATCCTACCCTTTGGGCTTCTACCCCATCCTTTTTTTTAATTTTTATTTTTTGTTAGAAGTAAGTACAGTAGTGTGGTACCTAAGTACCTAATACATACATACACATTACCATTCTTGTACAACTTCTTATTTTTAGTTTAATAATAAAAGAACAGTGAAAGAAAAAGGGAAATAAAGGGTGTCGAAACAGATAGACAAGTGAGTGGAAACAGATAGTGAAAGAGACAGAGAGCAGAGATAAAAAAGCTAAGAAGATTGAAAGAAAAAGAGAAAGTAGAGAGAAAAGAAGTTAGGAGAGATCTACCTATTTCGTATCTTTACCCATCCGTCACCCAGTTCTGAACCATTTAATTTCTAAGGTTATGTTATGTTGCACCATATGCTTGTAAGAAGTCGATAAAAGGAGACCAAATCCTTACGAATTGGTCTACTTTGTCTAGTAGGAGGAATCTCATTTCTTCAAGATGTAGCGTTTCCAACATATTTGAAATCCACATTTTGAACGTTGGCGTGGCTGCGTTTTTCCAGAATTTGAGTATACTTTTTTTACTGTTATTAAACCATAATTAAGAAGAGCTTCTTGGAACCCTTAATGCCTCTGCTGTTTGAAGCATATAGCATGCAAAACACTACTAATTATTTTGCATCAATCAAGGACTGCTACCGTTTTCATGCTGCATTTTTCTAAGCTTAAATACATGCAGGAATATACTTCTAGTGATCCATCATCATTTGGTGTATAGTCTGCTGTCATTTAGACTAAACTATTTTTGTGAAGGGCCATCTATTATTAGTACATTGAAGAGGTTGTGACTTGTAGACTTTACTTCATCTTACAATGTAGTACTTTAGTGGGGGGAAAAAAGTCAAGTAAAACATCAAGTGTAAATCTGCACCACTGTATCAATGAAGGTGTGAAATTGGTGAAGGCAATATAATCCCGATGGTAACAATGTGTTGCCAATACCTAACACTATCTCCACTTCCTTGCCTATTCACCATGTGGTCATTCAGACTGACCATTTCCTCTGCAATGCCCATCTCATTCTTTCATCGCCTCTGAAAAAGCACAGACTTTCTCACAATAGAACTGCAGGAGATGTGGCTCCTGTCCTTTTACCTCTTACCCCTTGGTGTTTAGAGTCCCAAATACTCCTTCAGGGTGAATTCAGTGCCTTGCAGTCCGTCTCTCAGTATGGTATTCTCGCATTGGGGAAACCAAATGTAGATTAAATGATCATTTGCAGAAGACCTCCGTACAGTCTACTCAGAGTGCCCTAAAATGTCAGTTGATTTTCACTTTAACTCTCATCCTTTTACTTTAGACTTTAGTGAAACAGCACAGAAACAGGTCCTTTGGCCCATTACATCCGCGCCGACCAGCGAACACCCCATACACTACCACGATCCTACACACTAGAGAACATTTACAATTTTACCAAAGTACTTTAGAATACTTTGTCACAGAAGGCTGTGGAAAACCAAGTCAATTAATATTTTCAAGGGAGTGATTGATAGATTCTTGGTTAGTATGGGTGTCAGGGGTTATGGGGCGAAGGCAGGAGAATGGGGATGAGAGAGAAAGATAGATCAGCCATGATTGAATGGTGGAGTGGATTTGATGGACAAAATGGCCAAATTCTGCTCCTATAACATGAACATGAATTTATTACAACGTTATGACTCAGATATTTCAGATGATCAATCTTGCAACTCATATTTTCACCATTCGGGTTCTGTTTCTCACTCCTTTGTTTTGGAAATTCATCATTAATGTACTTCAGGTACATCTTGACCTCCATCCTCAGCAGACACCACCTCCGCTTATGCCGTTCAGTCTCTCTTAGTCTCCATCCTAAAGCAGACTTCCCTTTTTGTTCCGTCTACCTAACTGCAACTCAAAAATTACTTCACTTCTAATTTTTTCCAGTTCTGAAGAGCAATCAGAACTTAGGGAGGCACAGCAGCGCAGCTGGTAGGTCTGTTGCCTCATCGCGCCAGAAATCTAGGTTCGATACTGACCTCGGGTGCTTTCAGTGTGAAGTTTGCACATTCTCGCTGTGACTGCGTGGGTTTCCTCCAGGTGCTCTGGTTTCCTCCCACATCCCAAAAATATGCAGGCTTGTAGGTTAATTGGCTTCTGTAAATTGACCCGAGTGTGTCAGGAGTGGATGAGAATGTGGGATAACGTAGAAAAAGTGTGAACGAGTGATAAATGGTGGACATGGACTCGGTAGGTTAAAGGGCCTGCTTCTATGCTGTATTTCCAAAGGTCATTAACCTGAAGCTTTCTTTCTTATGCCCCTGTCCCACTTAGGCAACCTGAACGGAAACCTCTGGAGACTTTGCGCCCCACCCAAGGTGCGGGTCCCGGAGGTTAACGGAGGTTTTTGTCAGTCTCCCTAATGGTCGAAAGTGGTTTCCGCTTCTTCTATGTTCTGGCAATTAGTTAAAAAAATTCAAAACTGGCCGCGACTAAAAATAGGTAGCTGTTTAAAAAATGGGTGATTTTTTAGTCGGAGCCGGTTGCGATGCTAGTTGAAGGTGGTTGCCGGAGGTTGCAGGTAGTGGAAGGTAAGACCTTTTTTATTCCACCAGGGAGGTCGGTTTTGAATTTGTTGAAATAATCGCCGGAACATCGAAGACGCGGAAACCACTTTCGACCATTAGGGAGACTGACAAAAACCTCTGGGAACCGCACGGAAACCTTGGGTGGGTGGCAAAGTCTCCAGAGGTTTTCGTTCAGGTTTCCTAAGTGGGACAGGGGCATCTCTCTCTCTCTCTCTCGCGCTCTCTCTCTCTCTCTCTCTCTCTCTCTTTTTCTTTTCCAAGGACTTTATTCAGCAAAAATGCATAGTACAGCACATAAAAAAACATATTCAGAAGTTACAGTACATCAAGCAATCATTATAGTACAATGATGCAGTCATTATTTGCAATGCTCTTGTCCCCATGCGGCGACCAGTGTTCACAGAAGGCCTCCAGAGTCCCCGTGGACTCCGCATCTTACCACTCCAGGGACATGCAGGCACAGACATAGGCCCAGAAGAGGGGCAGGCAGCCGACTCTGGTGCTGCATGGACCCGCCAATGGCCATCTTGGCCAGGCCCAGGAGCAAACCAACAGGAAGGTCACACCCCCTCCCGATCGGCTCTCCCCACTCCCTGCCTTGTGTCCAAACACCAGGATCGTAGGACTAAAATGTAACAAAAACTTGCGGAACAACCCCTTCAGATATTGGTACAGGGGCAGCAACTTCACACACTCCATATACACGTGGAACACTTCGACGCCGCAGAAAATACGGGCGGTCGGCGAGCCCGTGAACAAACTCAAAAGTTTATTACACACCACCGCTCTGTGCAACACTCTCCACCACAGGTCCCCAATGTAAAGGGGGATGACTCCCTTGTAGAGGAACCTCCACCGGGGGCCGCCCCAGCCTCCAGGTGGTAACATGGACCACCAAGGCGTGTCCGGACGGAAGGCAAAGGCAAGGAGGTACAGAATGTGCCGGAGCATTCTGTACAGTACGCGTCCCTTCACATCCCAAAACGGCATGCTGGGCATCTCGGATAGGCGGCTCAAGTTGTGTGGAGCCGGCGCCCGAGAAATATCCCGGAGCCTGGGCCCAATGAGCAAATCCGATGGAGTGGGGGTAGGCTTTGAGAGGCTTGTGAAGAAACACATCTGCGCCTTCATCCCTCGCAACATGGACCCATTACAATTTTCATACTGTCCGAACAGATCCACGGACGATGCTGTCTCCCAGGTTTTGCATACCGCTCTCTCATCTTGACAGTCAGAAGGGGGGCTACGTGAGGATGCTGTTCATAGACTTCAGTTCAGCCTTCAACACGATAGTCCCCACCAGACTGGTCGAGAAGCTGCTGGAATAAGGGCTCAACACCCCCCTGTGTGCCTGGGTCCTGGACCTTCTCACCGCCAGGCCCCAGGTAGTTAAGATGGGAGGGAATACATCGAAGTCCCTCACCCTGAGCAGAGGATCCCCCCAGGGTTGCGTCCTCAGCCCCCTATTGTACTCCCTGTACACACATGACTGTACAGGGAGTACAGGTTCAGCTCCAACTCGATAATCAAGTTTGCTGATGACACCGTGGTGGTGGGCCTGATCTCAGACAACGATGAGAAGGCCTACCGAGAGGAGGTAGCTGATCTGGCACTCTGGTGTCAGGACAACAGCCTCCTCTTGAACATCAAAAAAACGAAGGAGCTGATCGTGGACTTTAGGAGGGCACATCATCCGAGGACGTACACACCATTGAGGATAAATGGGAATACTGTGGATAGGGTGAGCTGTTTTAAATACCTGGGAGTCCACATCTCTGAGGATCTGACATGGACATCGCACGCTGCAGCACTCGTGAGTAAGGCAAGGCAGCGCCTTTACCACCTCAGGCAAATGAGGAAATTCAGAGTGTCTCCGAGGATCCTCCAGCGCTTCTACTCTGTGGCTGTGGAAAACTGCGGCTCCTTGTCCAGAAACATTACAATCTGGTTTGGGAATTGCTCTGCCCAGGACAAGAAGGCTCTGCAGAGAGTAGTGCGTTCGGCCAAACGCACTATGGGGACTTCTCTCGCCCCTCTGCAGGAACTATACATCAGAAGGTGCAACTCCAGAGCCAGTAAGATAATGGGAGACCCCTTCCACCCCTGCAATGGACTGTTCCAGCTGCTACGGTCAGGCAAACGCCTCCGTTACCATGCTGTGAGAACGGAGAGGATGAGAAGGGGTTTCTTCCCAGAGGCCATTTGGACTGTAAACTCCTATCTCACCAGGGACTAACTCTACTACAGTTACTGTACCACAATACCGCCCACAATATTTAATATGGAAAAGAACATGTGATTCTGTTTGTAGTTTGTTGGTTGTTTGTTAGTTTGTTTTTGCACAAAGTCCGCAGGCACTGCCACTTTTCATTTCACTGCACATCCCATATGTGTATGTGATGAATAAACTTGACTTGACTTGACTCAGTCAAAACCACTCCAAGCACATGCCTCTCCTCCACACCCACCAAGACAGGATGAGGACCGGCCACTCCCGTAGCCACAACATCCCCCTCCCCCTGTGGAGCAACACGCTGGCTGAAAACAGCCAAATTCCGCACTCGTAGCACATCCCGGTAGAAGACAGGCAAATCCCGTAAGGTGGGTCGACTGATGCCCGCCACCGGGAGCTGCGAAACCCCCCTTAGGCAACAACCCTGGCGGAAAAAATACATGGCCAGAGCGTGCCATCTGATGGGGTACTCCGCACACATGTACCTCCGCAGAGCACGGAGACGGAGAGCCGCCACCTGGGTACGCACGCATACCAAGGACTGGCCGCCCTCCTTCAAAGGGAGACTTTGGACTGCTGCGGAAACCCAGTACTTTCTATTTCCTCAAAAGAAATCCACCAGCTTCTTCTGTACTACAGTTACAAAGATAGAGGGCGGGACAAGAGTAGCCAACCGGTACCACAACATGGAGGCCACCAGCTGTTTTATTTATTTATTTTATTTTATTTTATTTTTTCTTTACGTGATGGGCGGGGTGAGAAACAAAGTAGGTATATTACACGTTTTGGTCTTTTTTTATTTTTATTTTTATTATTTTTCGTTTTTGTCTTTTTATTTTTCTGTAAGTTTTTACTTAGTCACTCTGTGACTACCCTCTTTGGTAGTTTAGGGGTTTACACATTCACTAGCTCTTTCTCTCTCTCTCTTTCATGTTCTTTTTCTCCTTTTCTATTTTATTTTTGTCCAAATTAAAATGGAAGATGTACAATAAATGTATTTTGTCATATGCCGTGGTCTATACTACTGTACACTGCTTCTAATAAACATATTATTAAAAAAAAAGCAAAAAAAAAGCTGATTTATTACCTACACCCTCCTCTGGAAAGAAAGAACTCAAAGCAGGCCTGACCAGTGCCCCAGCAGGACGGCAACATTTGTCCCCAGCTCTAGCCAGTTCTCCGGCCAAGCATCCTCAGTGGGACTCAGGTAGACCCCCAGGTAGAGAAGGTGCGTGGTGCTCCACGCATACAATTGCATCTCCTCCGGCAGGCAGTCTACCTGCCACTGACCCACTAAAAGTCCAGAACATTTACTCCAGTTAATCCTGACGGACGTTGCAGCCGGGAAAACCTGCTGGCAATCACGCATCCTCCGCAGGTGACCAGGGTCAGTGAACGTAAGGAGTACATCATCAGCATAAGCCGAAATAACCACCTCCACCCCGGATCCTCGTAGAGCCAGGCCTGTCAACCACCTCCGAAGAAGGCACAGGAACGGATGCACACAGACCTAGTACAACTGACCTGACATGGGTCACCCCTGACGAACCCCCCTCCCAAAGTGAATGGGAGCCAACAACACACCATTAAACTTCACGAGACACTCCACTGCAGCGTACAAAAGACGGACCCGGGCCACAAAATGCGGTCCAAATCCGAACACTAGCAGCGTCCCGAAGAGGTAGTCATGCTCTACCCTGTCAAAAGCCTTTTCCTGATCAAGGGACAGAAATGCAGCTGACTGACCAGTACCCTGAGATAGATGAATCAGGTCCCTAACCAGGTGGATGTTATCCTGAATGGACCGGCTAGGGACTGTATAGGACTGGTCGGGGTGGATCAGTTGGGACAGCACGGAGCCCAGGCGATTTGCCATCCGTGCGAAAACCTTATACTCCGTACAGAGGAGAGAGACCGGGTGTCAGTTCTTCAACAAGCGGAGTTCGCCTTTCTTGGGCAGCAGGATAATAACTGCCCTGTGCCACGAGAGGCCCTCCCCCAGGACCTTCATGTAATCACCCCCCAGAATATCCCAGAAGGCTCTAACAAATGCTACCATTAGCCCATCCAGCCCGGGGGCCTTACCCCTCCTGAACTGGTGCAGGGCACGAGTCAATTCCTCCAATGATAAGGGGTCATCAAGAAGTTCAAACACAGTCAGTAGACGCTCCCACAGGGCCCGCTGAGCCTCCCCACTGAAACCATCTGCGGAGAACAGGGACCCATAAAAGGACCGGACTAAAGCACTGATCCATTCTGGATCTGTGACAGAGGAGCCATCATCTACGAGGTGCTTGCGGGCTCCCCGCCCTTTCTCCAGAGAGAAAAAGAAAGGTGATGCACGGTCCAGATCGTGCAGCATCTGGACCCGCGACCTCACGTAAGCACCTTGGGATGGTTCAAGCAGCAGGTTCCACAAAGCTTACTTCCTCTCCTGAAACTCTCCCGACTCACAGGAGTCCTAGCCAATCCAACCCAGGCGAGACTCTGCGTTGAGTAACTCCCTCTCGAGCCTTTCGACCGCCGAGTCCCGCCTTGAGGTCGACCCCCACGTATATTCCTGACAAAAGAGATGGATGTAAGCCTTTCCAACATCCCACCACTGCCTAAGGGAAGGGAAGCTCCTCTGCCTCTCTCTCCACTTCACCCAAAACCGACTGAATGACTCCTGGAAACACCGATCCTCCAGCAGCCGGTTATTAAAGTGCCAGTACGCAGACCCGCTCGTGTGCGCGTTGGATTAAAGTCCACTTGTCCCAGACAGTGGTCCGAGCACGGCACCAGCAGCATTGAGGCTGCCGAGACACGGGAGAAATATGTACGGAGATGTGCATGCCATCTATGTGGAACCAACCCCCTCAGACCTACGAGAAAAAGTGCTGGAATCAGGGTGGAGTTTCAGCCATGCATCAACCAACTCAAAGTAATCAATCAAACCTTTCAACTTCTTTGCTACAGCAGGGGCACACTGAGTACTAGAAGGACCTCGCACCTCAAGTGTGCAATTGAAATGCCCCCCCAAGGAAGACACACTGTCTGCTATCAATAGTGCTCAAAGCGCAGTCACCTCCTGACGTAGGCATGCTGCATCGTGCCAGTGCTGTGGGCGTACACGTTAATGAAATGTAATGGCATGCCATCCAGGCCCACGGCCAGATAGAGCAAATGGCCTGGCACAACTTCCTGCACCTTCAGGATCTCTGGCCGGAAAGTCGGGGCCGAGAGGAAAGCCACCCCACTCGAATTTGTGCTGATGTGGCTTATGTAGACCCCCCCCTTCCCACTACAGTCGCCAGGTGGGTTCATCACTGACAACAGTATGCGTCTCCTGCAGAAAATTCACTGCATATTCCACCTCTCTGAGGACTGATAGATGATGAAGTTTACGAATGTCCCCCGACCACCATTTAGGTTTATACTGGCAACTGTGAATGTGCAAACACACTAGAGTTGTTTCCTCACACTCCTCATGCGAGGGGGTACATTCTATCTTAGGAACTTTAAAAAGTCCCCAAACTGACACCTCTCAGACTCCGGAAGACCACTGTCTTTGATGCCAAGGATAATATCAAGTGTCGTAATAAAGCCCGGAAGATCCGTCCATCATCTTCCCGCTGCTTCAATTTTAGTTTTAGAACACTTGTTTATTTTTAGAATGTCCCGAATCTCACAGATAACGACCCCTCGAGACACAGCACTGGAATCCAGGCAGTTCGCCAAGCCACTGACACCTGGAGCACCATCCTCCCCTAAACTGCGCTCAAGGTCATCGTCTGAGTCCGGAAGACTACAGCTAGCTGTCAGCTCACCCACCCCACTGCACAAGCTGGCTGCATCACACTCCCGCTCCTCCGGCTTGGCACAACCCCCAGGATCAATGTCGAGGGAGGATCCCGATACCCCTGACAGCAATGGGCTGTCCGGTGAAAGGCCAGGCTCCTGCACTCTCCCACCACCCCCTACGTCTGGGCCTGGGGAAGAAAAATCAAGAGGCATCCCCAGGGACGAGGAATGCAGGCACCCCCGGAATCTGAATGAGGGTCATGACCCGAAACAGCCCCGGCCCCCATCGCACCCAGGATACCCGCTCCACTGGCAACACCCAGAGAGTCTCTACCCTCCACCACCAGGGGAGTAACCTCACTAAGGCCCATTGAAAGAGCCGGTGTTTCTGGAGTCTCCCCAATTACCTCAGTCAGTGGGGCAGCAGATCCCACAGCAGCTCTCGTGGTTCTAATAAGGAGCATAGACTGAAAAACTACCTCTACTCCCGAGACTCCCCCTTTGGGTTGTCTCTGCTCATCCCCCAACCCAGGGGAGACATTTCCTGGGCAGCCAACTCCCAAATCTGGTGTGATAACACCCTCGAAAGGCCTCTGAAATGAAGGGACGCCCTCCGACTCAGAGGACACACTGCCAGGGGAACCAACCCCAATAAACAGTGACATAACACCCTCGGAAGGCCCCTGAGACGAGGGGCCAACCACCGGCCCAGAGGACACAATTCCAGGGGAGTCAACCCCAGTAACTGGTATGGTAACACCTGCAAACGGTCCCTGAAACAGAGGCCCAACCTCTGGCCTAGAAGACACCAGTTCTTGGCCACCATCCTCAACAGGGGTGGAAGGTCTCAAAGTTGGCTGCTCCCTTACTTTGGGCCCACGAACTTGCTATCCCTCTCCAGGCCCACGCAGTATTTTAGTCTGACTTGCATGCGGCGGTATGGTGACCTCCATAAAGGAAAGGTCCTCCGCCTCCACACTACCCACTGCCTCTTTTCCACCCCCATGTTCAACCTCCTCTGCCCCCTTCTGAACCTCCTCAGCTCTTTGCTGAGTCACACCAGGTGCATCTTGGACTTCACTGGGGACAACAGGCACCCCTTGGGTGGGCTCAGGTCTGGGAAAGGGACCATCCACTTGCGATTGGCTCGCTTGGAGGTGCTTATTCTTCTTTTCGGACCTTTTCTTCCTCTGCACCACCCATTCCCCCTCCCCCCCCTCGCCCTTCCCCTGCGCCTCGCCGTTAACCACCACCACAGGTTCAGGACGTAGGGGGCGGGGGGGGAGCACAGCACTGGGCCTCCGAGGCGGAGCTGGCAGCCCCGGCCGGGTCAGTACTGCCGCCCCGGGTTATAGAGGCATAACAGGCCTCCCCGGATGGGCCAGCATTATCATCCCACACTTCCCTCTTGCAACCTTGGCAGAGGCAATTACATCCTTCTGGAAAAGGTCATGCATGCTCTAAGTTATTGCATCCCTGCTCCACAGGAACCTGGTTTGGACCGAGATCACGTATTTTCTACCACCCAAGTCAACATAAGGCTCATCCTCAATTGGCCCCGAACTCTTGTGGCTCTAATAAGGAGCACAGACTGAAAAGGTAAGACCTCCCTGGTGGAATAAAACTGGGTGAAAAAAAGGTCTTACCTTCCACTACCTGCAACCTCCGGCAACCACCTTCAACTTGCATCGCAACCGGTTTCGACTAAAAAATTACCGATTTTTAAAACGGCAACCTATTTTTAGTCGCGTCCGGTTTTGAATTTTTTGCAATAATCGCCGGAACATAGAAGAAGTGGAAACCACTTTCGACCATTAGGGAGACTGACAAAAAACCTCCGGGAACCGCACGGAAGCGTTGGGTGGGGCGCAACATCTCCAGAGGTTTCCATTCAGGTTTCCTAAGTGGGACAGGGGCATTACTCTGCATCTACACAGTGTCACTAAAATAACTAATGGAATTTCAAATGAGAGTATTATTTTAATAACTAAAGGCATTTAGAAAAAAGTAGAAAGCATATGTCACACTTCCCTGCAAGCTATGCATCATATGGCCCCATGATAGACATTTGAAGGCAACATTCTTTTTTTATAAAACAAAATATTTTTCACTATTAATAGTGAACCAACTAGGAAATCATTTTCTTGGAAATAGTAGTTGAAATGAATGCAAAACACATTAACATATTATACAGCATCCCAAAGGCAAAATACAAAAGACGATACTTCTCAAGTATTTTTTAAAGTATGTTAATCAGCAATCTGAAAGTGGTTCAGATGAAAAGGTGCATTTGCAACAGAAATACTACCTGTAACCATTGGAAACATGGACCCTTTGGTACGAACAGTGCAGTTAATGAAGGATTAATTGTCTTGCCACTCGGCAAGTTTCTTTGGCATTGGTTAGTTCCTTTAGTGTTAACTAAGCAAGTGATGAGGCATTGGACTGAAGCCAAATCAAGGCCAGATTTCAACCAGTAAAATGGTTATTGTCTATGCCAATTCAAATGGCAAAGTGAAAGCCTGACCCCATGCCAAAGTTTTATTTTTTTTTAATCACAAAATAAATCAGGGCTTAAAAACAAGCAGAGCCAAACCGCACCGAACTAAGCCATATGGGTCAGATAATAAATAAAAATACAAAATCCTGGCAGTGCTCAGTTGGTCAAGAAGCCAGGATTTTTTAGTTAATATCTCAGATTTCCAACATCCATAGAGCGGTGTCTTTAAGTTTTGGATCAGAGAGGCCAGACATTGGGAACACAATTTGTGTTTGAATTTATTCATGAATAACTCATTCATCACTATCAAAACACAAAGTACAAGTGGGACTCAGCGGGTCAGGCAACATCTGTGGATGGAAATGGACAGATGATGGCTTTGGGTCAAACCCCTTCCCAAGACTGGTTGCAGTAGGGGGGAGGAAGTTTGAAAAGAGAGGTGGAGGCGGGACAAAGCCAGGCAAATGACAAGTGGATACGGATGAGGGAGCGGTGGGTGGATGGAGATGGGTGGAGTGAGTGACAGAGGTTAAAGGTGAAGAGGAGACAAAAAGAGTGGCAGATAAGGAGAGAAAATGAGGAGTGAAATGTAAAACCAGAGGGAGGAATATATGTGGTATGGGATGGATAGGAGTGGGTATAAATGGAAAATGGGGGACTTGGAAATGGGAGATAAGTGTGCAGAGGAGTAAAAAGGAGGAGGGTGACTGGGTGGGGCGGTGGGGGGGGGGGGGGTGGGGGCTGGTGGGAGAAATGGGTGCATACCTACAGGTAAGAGACATGCAGTAGGCTGGCAATGAACTCATTCACCATGTTATTTTACATTCTTTAATCGTGTCTATTTTTCTAAGATAAGACTAAAACATTTGCAAGAATGATCTGCACAGAGTGTTAAGCTGAAGATGCATCCTGGCTTTCACCTGAGATCCCTACTGACTCAGAACCAGTCTTCAGCCAATTCAATTCACTCCATGCAAGATCAAGATACAGCTGAGAATAGTTTAGCTCCGTTTAGTTTTTCATTGTCAGGTTTACCGAGGTACAGTGAAAAGCTTTTTTGCTGCATGCTATCCAGTCAGCGAAAAAAACATACATGATTACAATCAAGCCATCTGCAGTGTACAGATACAGGATAAATGGAATAACGTTTAGTGCAAGATAAAGTCCAGTGAAGTCTGATTAAAGATAGTCCAAAGGTCTCCAATGAGATAGATGGAACGTCAAGAACTAAAGTCATCTTTAGTTGGTGATAGGATGGTTAAGTTGCTTGATAATAGCTGGGAAGAAACTCCCTGAAACTGGAGCTATGCATTTTCTCAATTCTTTAGTTTAGTTTGATATAGTTTATTGTCATGTCTACCGAGGCACTTTTTGTTCCAAGCTAACCAGTCAGCGGAAACACTATACATGATAACAATCTTGCCTGATTGGAGAGGGGAGAAGAGGGAGTGGCAAGGGATGAGATTTGAACCTTGATGATGCTGGTGGCCTTGTCCAGGAAGCGTGAAGTGTAGATGAAGTTCTGATGACTTACACTCCAGAACTAACCACACCTCTACCCGGCTTTCCCAGTACACTACATGAACCTACACAATGGGGAAAATAGAGAATGCTCTCCACCACTGCTCCTGCCTGCCCTGCTGAATAATTCTGGTGTTTTCGGTATTTATTAATATTATCATGGAAAATTGTCCTAGTGTGCCCTACTGACAAAGAGCAGAACAAATCAAATCTGTTTAGTTACCATCTAGTTAATCGACTTTCGTTCTTCAGCAAGGTGATGAAATCTTTACCATCATCCTGGACAAAGCTAATATTAAATCATTCCAGTCATAACTTCAATCTTAACCTATTAAAAACATGCAAATACTTTAAAATATAACTGGAATGACTGATGAACAATAATCTGCTGTGGGAGATTATTATAAGCATCTGGCAAATCATGATGCCGTTAAACTAATCTCCTTCGCCTACACATGATCTATATCACTCCATTCCCTGCAAATCAATGTGCCTATTTAAATCCCATTGTTTCGATGCAATTTCTAGTGGTTTTGTTAATCCTGACTAAATTGGAGCATCCATGGTATTAAAATTGAGTAAGAGTTTGTTGTTGCTTGGCCATTTTTGGTCAAGTTAAACGTGCCTTTGCAAAACTGAGACAAGCTGCTGAATGGTGCCAGTTTGTCTGTGACCCAGATAAGAGCTGCAGAGAAAGAATGGGGCATCAGCAGAAGTCTGACAATGAGGTGTAAAATGCATGGAACTGATTGGGTCAATGCAAACCTGATATACATAGTCATATACATAATGTTGCAAAGCCTTACTTGGTTAGTTGTTGATTGGTTGAAATGTTAAGCTTTGTCTGGGTCGTCTGAATCCCAAGGCACATGTTGCATTATTCATCTATGTTGGCTTGCTTCTAGAAGCTCCTTTCGAATACAATGTATTATAATAATAATAATAATAATAATAATAATAATAATAATAATAATAATAATATTAACAACTTTATTACGGACTCAGGGTCCAGACAAGGGGCAACATTACATTAAAAATGCATTGCATATCAAATATCATAAATATTATATAAAATCATGGTAAATCACATAAAAACATCATAATTTATATATTTAAAAAACCCACAATACTTAACTTAAAAATCCAGAGTAAAAGATGATCAATGTCGTACAACGCGACAACGATACCAGTGTCTCCACAGCTGGGATTTGTAGCGTGTAGTGCTAACCCTTATGTTTGTCAAGGCCACAATAAGCACATTTTTAGTCATTTATCCTGCAAATGAATTTATTCATGTGGTGTCTTAGGATAGCTTCTAAAGTACTGACTCCTGCAGCCACAAACATATTACTGGCACTACACCATCTTGGTTGCCTTAGCAGTGTTCTCATGGCATCGTTATATGCCACCTTTAGTCTCTGCATACTTGTCTTTAAATAGTTTGACCACAGGTGCACAGTGTAAAGGGGTGTGCAGTATACTCTAAATAGCAACATCTTCACCACATCTGCACATGCACCAAATTTACGCAAGAGGATATTCGCCTGTATATACAGCATACGTCGTTGCCTATAAATATCCTCATCATCTGTCATTTGTTCTGTAATAATATGTCCCAGATATTTTATCTTATTACAGACACTAAAATTGTTGTCAGACAATTTAAAATCAGGATATTTTAGGCTTTTATCCTCTTTGGTTCTACAGACCATAACAGCACTCTTACTAGCATTATATTTAATGTCATGTTCCACACCATACACGGAACATGTAGAAAGGAGCTGCTGGAGACCAGTGCTAGATGGACTAAAGACCACAAGATCATCTGCATACATAATATGGTTCACTAAAATATTACCAATCACGCACCCAGCGTTACAGGCTTTCAATTGTTTAGACAGATTATCAATATATAGATTAAAAAGGACTGGGGACAAGATTCCCCCTTGTCTAACACCATTGCTAACCCCAAATAGGGCTGAGACCCTATTGCCCCATTTTATTTGCATAGTCTGGTGGGCATACCAGTAGGCCAGAATTCTAACAATGTATTTAGGCACCCCTCTTTGACTCATTTTACCAAACAGCTTTATGTGATTAACACGGTCAAAGGCTTTGGAAGCATCAATAAAGCACATAAGGATTGAAGAGATTTTGCCTCTATATTTGTTTACAATCTCCTTTAGGGCATATATGCATAAGTCAGTGCCATGTTTAGTTTTAAAGCCAAACTGGTCATCTGTGGAGTTAACAAACTCATTTATTCTATCCAGCAGAACTCTTTCTAAGACTTTTGACAATATGCTGGCTAAAGCTATGGGCCTGTAATTATTTAGACTGCCTACTTTACCAGCTTTGTCCTTAATAACCGGCACTAACAGGACAGACAACATTGAGTCTGGTAACAAGCCATGAATAGTATTAGTAGTATCAATAGTATTAGTTACTATGTTATTGGGTTAGGGAACTGTCACTCATGTACTGTTGTAATTGATATGTGTTATTGGACTGTACAGAGACCACCCCCATGTGGTTTGGCCCCTCAAGGTTTGGGACCTATAAAAGGCAGCCCCCATGAGGTCCGATGTCGATCTTCTGGAAGAACGCTTGGGACTGCATGAACTTTTGGAGTGTCTCCGCTTGCATGAGGCTAGAAGGGCTTGGCCAAGCAGATACAAGGATCGAGTCCGCGATGGTTAGGTATTGTATAGGGGAGTTCTGTTGTGTTATCCAAAATGAAGTTTAGTTGCTCAAGTGCTTGATTCAGTATTTTATTGACCGAAACAAGACTGGGGGGAGCTTAGAACAAGCTATTTACATTGGGGGCTCGTCCGGGATCTCAACGGACCCCCTACCACAAGTTTGCGATGAAGGGTGTTGAGCTGTCCCAATCGCGAGTGCAGAAATTGGCGCCACAGTGCGGTTTTCGCATTGATTTTCGGCACTTCGTTAGTCGGGGCAGATTGATCATTCGCAGGCTTGGGAAAGGGTCCCAACGAGATCGTAGAACAGAGTTTAGCAAACACGGGGGGGGGGGGGGGGGTAGGGGTGATAGCGCACCTTTGGGTTAGAGGCACCTAAAACCAGGACGGGGTTAGAGGCCCTGCTGGGGTTGGGTTAGAAGCCCTTTCCTGGGTTAGACGCCCCGAAACTCTTCAGCTCTGCAGCTGCTGCTGGTCCAATTTGGGGTTGGGTTGAAAGCCCCCTCCGTTGGGTTAGAGGCCCATAAAAGTACGTTGGGTTAGAGGCCCACTCCTTTGGGCTAGAGGCCTGTAAAACTCGGCCAAAGGCCCAGCCCAGAGTTGGATATCCGATTGGCGGGATATTTAAAGACAAACTGGGTTCAAGTGGTGCTAAGCGGCAAAGTATTGCGTTGTGCTGGGGGCGCAGATTGGAAAGGCGCTCCGGAAATCAGCATCGACTGCCAGTGTGAAGAGGCTACGCGCTGACATTCGATACTTAGTAGGTAAAGACGGAAACTCTCTGCAAAGGTGTACCTAGGTGGGTTAAAATCCCCGCCTACATGAGATATCTGGATCCCTGTAAAATGGAGGAAGGAATCTCGAAAGGTATCGGGAATTCAGTGGTTAAAGTAAATTGGTCAAAATTACTTTAATCAATCTGAAAATTTCATGTTCCTAGAGACGTTCCGTGCAAATTTTGAATTTGGATCAAATTCAATAATATTCAGTATCTCATATTGAGGTGCTGGTTAATTCCTAGTGTACATATCTTTCCTTCCAAGTTTTGTGTACAAATCCCTTGTAAAAACTGTAAAGATACCTTTCAGAGGTATATATTAAATTGTGAATCGATTTTGATTTGAAGTGTATATTTTTCTCTCCAGATTTACCTGGGCATACTAAAGCTTTAAAGTAATAGTTAGTGTATTAAGATTGCCGGTATGATAAAACCATCTATGATGAAACACAATAAAATTGCTGTATTGAAATATAAATTAAATTAAATATACTCAGATCAAGTAATAAAACTCTATCAGCATACTAAACAATTATATTTCGAATTCGGTAACAAACCACAAAAACGCTTAGTAAAGTAAAGTATCCTTTATTGTCATTCAGACCTTTCGGTCTGAACAAAATTTCGTTCCTGGCAGTCATACATTTAATAAATTAACAAAACACAATAAACACAAATTAACATCCACCACAGTGAGTTCACCAAGCACCTCCTTACTGTGGTGGAAGGCAAAAGTCTTAAGTCTTTGTGTCTTCCCTCCTTGCTCTCCCTCTGCGCTGAGGCGATCCAGGCCTCCGATGTTGTAACCCCGCCGGGTGATGGTAAGTAAGTCAGTCCCGCGGCTGAATTCGAGCTCCGCGAACGGGCCGGTTCAAACTCCGCGGCCCGGGGTGGTTGAAGCTGCCGAAGCTGCCGCCCCCCAGCTCGGCGGACGAAGCTGTTGTTGCGGGAGCCCCGGAAGAACAGGTCACCAATCTGTGACCTGCGAGCTCCCGACGATGTTGTCTGCTGGGCCCGCGGCCGAACCTCCGAGTTCGGGCCGCCGTACCGCCGGGACACATCCTCAGGCCCGAGTCGGGCCGTCACCGCCGCCGGAACCCGCCACAGCCCCGAAGTCGGCTAGCCTCGTGCTGGTAAGTCCTGGCTGGCTCTGCCTCCGGAGTCTCGGGTCGGTCGCAGTTGGAGGCCGCCAGCTCTGCCATTAGGCCTCAGCGCAGACGGAGACGGGGGATAAGACAAAAAAATGTTGCATCCCCCCTGAAGGAAGAGACTAAAAACAAGTTTCTCCCCCCCCCCCCCCCCCCACCCCACCCACCCCCCGCACCGCCAATTCCGGATTGGCACGTCAGCTTTGAAAATTGGACGGGGAAAAAACAATCCACAAAATTAGATCAGACACGGGAGAATTATTAACACTTCCCAAAGATATAAATGAGAGATTTCTGCAATATTATCAAAATCTTTACTCAGCCAAAACTATAGAACATCCGGTAGGAATAGTAGCATTCTTACAGAAATGCAATCTAAAAGGTTTAGATTCAAAAGACAGAGAATTACTAGAAGCTGAAATAACGGTAAAATATATTGAAGAGTCTATTAGATCTTTAAAAAACGGCAAAGCTGCCGGCCCAGATGGTATAGGTTCTGAATTTTATAAAAATGTTTATGATCTGGTCTCTCCACGTTTACAAACACCGTATGAGTACACTTATACTCAACAGAAACTTCCAGAAATTTTAAATGAATCTATAATAACACTTATACTAAAAACAGATAAGGACCCTGAAGACCCAGGCTCATTTAGAGCAATTGCTTTCTTAAATACCGATGAGAAAATATTAACTAAAATCCCAGCACAAAGATTAAGTACGATGATTAATAAATTAATGCACCCTGACCAAACAGGTTTTATCCTGAAACGTTACTCATCTTATAATTTGAGACGATTATTCAATATAATATACTCAAAGAGAATCACCAACGTAGACCTAGCAATAATCTCGTTAGATGCTGAGAAAGCATTTGATCAGGTGATATGGCCCTATCTTTTTTCAGTGATGGAAAAATTTCAATTGGGCGAGAAGTTCTGTACATGGGTAAACTTTTATACACTAACCCAACAGCTAGAATATTAACAAATCAAATGTTATCAACTAAATTTAATTTATCTAGAGGTTGTAGACAAGGATGCCCGCTAACTCCGTTATTATTTGCACTCGCTATTGAACCACTTGCCGAAAGTGTTAGGGCCCATCCAGAAATATACGGGCATAATACTGAAGACACTGTGAATAAAATGCATTTATATGCAGATGATGTATTAATTTACATTACAAACCCAGAAATTAGTATCCCAAACTTACTAAACCGAATAACTCAATTTGGTTTGTCCTCCGGATACAGCAATAATTGGAATAACAGCTAAATCATGCCAATAATGGAATTCAATCTACACATAATACAACAATCCCCATTTAAAATAGTTAATGAAAAATGTAAATATTTAGGAATTTATGTCACTAAGACATATACCTCATTATTTAAATTAAATTTCCCCCCTTTACTGAATAAACTAGACAAGAATATTCAGTATTGGAAAACACTCCCTATTTCGTTGTTTGGTAGAATTAATGCCATAAAAATGATTTTTCTATTATTATACCTCTTTCAATCAATCCTGATATATCTTCCAAAAATGTTTTTTAAAAAGGTGGATTCAATCGTCACTGAGTTTATCTGGGATTATAAGAATCATAGAATAAACAAAAAACATTTATGTAAATCAAAGATAAATGGAGGTGTAGCTTTACCAAATTTTCTGTTTTATTTTTGGGCAGTTAATATTAAAAATATGAATTTTTGGTTGGAAGAAATGGACCAGCAACCAGATTGGTTAAAGATGGAAAAGGAAGATTGTTTAGCTTTTGAAATTGGTTTGATTCTGTTCGCTCCCTCAAAATTGAATACAAAAACTTACAGGGAAAATCCTATAATACTCAGTGGTATGCGAATTTGGAAACAATTTAAAAAGTCCTTAAAATTGGATAATTTATCACTCTCTCCCCCCATCATGAACAACCCCTCATTTAAACCTTCAATGTTGGACAAAGGTTTCATACAATGGAAAAAATATGGAATTAAAAAGATGGGCCAACTTTATAAGAAAGATACCTTTCTTTCATTTCAGGAGCTACAACAGACTTACGGAATCCACTCAAATTATTTTTTCAGATATTTACAACTTAGAGATTATGTTAAATCAAATACGCAAAACTATAGAACTAGAGATCTAGAAATTCATGATGATTGTTTGAATAAACATCCTAATAGAGATAAAATAATATATCAGATTTATACTATTAGATAGTGAGATACCATCGACAGATTTATATTGGAAAACATGGGAAAATGAACTAAACCAACCAATAATGAAAGATATTTGGGACGGAAGTTTACAACATATACATCAATGTTCACTAAATGCAAGGCATTCTTTAATAGAATTTAAAGTATTACATAGATTACATTATTCTAAATCAAAACTAAATAGAATCTTCCCACATATCTCCCCTATCTGTGATAAATGTCAACATTTAGAGGCTAACCTAATTCATACATTTGCAAATTGTATAAAAATCAAAAAATTCTGGACGGATATTTTTAGAATAATATTTCAATTGGTCAACACTCAATTGGATCCTGATTGAAAACTACTAATAATAGGAATATCAGAACAAAGTCTAACACTTACAACAACCCAAATAAACTTTATCGACTATAGTATAATAACTGGGAAAAAAAAATATATATTAAAATTTTGGAAAGGTCCTATAACCCCCACAATTAAAATGTGGATTACGGAAATGTCGGAGACCTTACATTTGGAAAGAACTAGAACTTGTCTTAATGGACAAACTAGAACTTTTTTATCAGAATATGGTCTCCATTTGTTGACTATTTGAAGGGGCAGACTGGTTCGGCAAGAGAACCTGACTGAAGCTCGAATCAAGGATTAGATGAAAAGTTATACTTTATAATTTACGAACCTATCTCCAATGTTGTATTTTTAGTAAATTATTCCATTTTTCTTTATAATGCTTTTTCCTCTTTTTTTGTTCCTCGCTTATTTTCTATCTATATATTGAAAAAATACTAGAAGCAGAGTTAATATCAATCGATAATATTAGTAATGTAGGAATGATATACATTAAATGTTTTCAGTATGATATCTACCTGCCTCTAATAAATAAAAACTTAAAAAAAGATTGCCGGTTTTGCATTATCTATTTTACTAAATGTCTGATCTTGACCACTTCCTGTTGTTCTGTAGATTTTAGAAAAAACGCTGCCACTTACGGCTGTGATTTTTGGCATTCTTACTCAGAGTCCCCCTCTGCTGTGCAGGGCAAAAACCTCGCCCCTTCTGGAGGGACTATAAAACCTGGAAGTGTTGAGT
The DNA here is from genome assembly GCA_963514005.1 of Raja brachyura. Next base: position 33,893,651 of record OY740797.1, on the reverse strand, counting down.
GCCTCAGTCAGTCTCTGCAAGATGGGGGAGTGAGAGGGTCACATATCTCAGTCTGAACTGCGAATAACACTGAACACGTGTCTACTAAACTGTGAGTGGTTTTATTGACCTGTCAGTGCCAATCAACCTGTCAATGTGGTTTGAAAATATAGTTTGGAAATGCTAAAGCTGTGTTGCCTTTGGTTTGGAAATGCTAAAGCTGTGTTGCCTTTGGTTTAGATATGCTAAAGCTGTGTTGCCTTTGATTTGGATATGCTAAAGCTGTGTTGCCTTTGGCTTGGAAATGCTAAAGCTGTGTTGCCTTTGGCTTGGAAATGCTAAAGCTGTGTTGCCTTTGGTTTGGAAATGCTAAAGCTGTGTTGCCTTTGGTTTGGAAATGCTAAAGCTGTGTTGCCTAATTAAAGTTGCCTTGCTTAATTAAAGTTGCCTTGCCTAATTAAAGTTGACCAGCCTTCTATACAATTAAAAGTCTAACCTTGACCACTTCCTGTTTGCACTTTATATTGATTTTAGAAAAAAACACTATCACGTACGGCTGTGATTTTTTGGCCCTCTTATTCAGTCCCCCTCCGCTCATCAGGTGCCGAGGATTTTTCCCATCGATGAAAAATAAAAGTGTTATTAATGTTTAAAAAATGTTGAGCTTCTCTCTCCTGTCAATCACACCATGAAGGCCACGCCCCTTCTGGTGGGAAGGGGTGAGGGACTATAAAGCCCAGAAGTGTGGGCATGGCTCAATCTCTGAAAGATGGAGGAGAGAGAGGTCACGACTAGCTGTCTTTAGTGGCCTTGCACCCTGCTTGAAATGGTATGAAACTGCACTTGAATTTGGTGGCCTTGCACCCTGCTTGAAGTGGTAAGAAACTGCACTTGAATTTGGTGGCCTTGCACCCTGCTTGAAATGGAATTTCAAGGAATAGCCATGAATCAACTGCCAGCCCACCAGCCATGAGTAAGTGTGCTGCCAGCACAACAGGCTGGAGAGACTGAGCTGCTGGCCCAAGAATCTATTCGGCCCACAATGTCCATACTAGCCCTCTGGAAACCAGTCCCTTCAGCCCACAACACCCATCTAGCACTCCAGAAAGCCCCCCCCCCCCACCCCACTGGCCACACATATTGGAATTGGTGGAGATGTGGAATATTGCGTTGGGGGACCAGACCTTCGTGTGATGCAGGGACTCAATGGGTCCACTTAGTCTATTATTTACTGTGTACTGATTATTGTTTTTAATTTAACTTTTGAATGTTAGAAACACTGTTGTGATATCGGTTTTAATTGGCTGTAGAGTTAAATAGTTGATTAAGACTGTTATTGTAATTGGAATCCAAATCGCAGCTGATCAACTGGGATTTTGTACCCCCTCTGATCAATTGTTGATTAGTACCTGATAGCAAAGAGTAACTGAGAGAAGGGAACCTTTGGTGAAAAGTAACTGGACAGGAAAAAGTACCCCTAATTCTGAGAACTTAGAGTGGAGGGATAGAAGTCCCCCAATAGAAGTCCAGTCATAGCAGGAGGAAAAGTATCTGAAGGAGGAAAAGTAGTCAGTTAAGAATTGGTTCCCCTCAGCTAAGAGTACCCTAGGAAGGGGAAGGTCTTCAGTATTAGGGGGAGAGGTTCATTGGTTGATAACAGTGCGACGTGGGATTGATTTGCTTTTGGAACTGTACAGTTACTGAATGTGATATTAGATGAATGATTGTGGTCTATGTAGGAGTGTGGTTGTCCATGATAATAATAAGCGGTGTGATTTGTTGTCTGTGTACAGTGTTGCTTGCGTGTTTGCAGCTCATTTTCATGTGTTGCGATTGACGGTTAAATGAGTTGCAGGAAAGTGTTTGATTGTACTCAAATGTGCTTGATTGTTCCCTGAAGTACTCTGATCTTTGGATGACTGAGGATTCTGGAAACTGTAAGGTTGAAAGTGTGTGGACTTGTGGGAGATAGGAGAAGAATTTGAACAGGAAATTAGGATTGGTTGAGCAAAGATGTGCAAGGCTGTGAACGCTTCGGAGTTGTTAGCCACTGTTCAGAAGCAAGCTTGATAACTTTGGGGATTGAAAGGGAGGAGTGAATTATTGGAAAGGAGTGAAGGACTTGGAAATTCTGTTTTGGTTGTTTGGAGGCATGGGAAACAGCCTAGACCAAGATATGACAGAAGATGCTTGGAGCCCATTGCAAATAATATGCAATGAGTTCCCTCACAAGGAAGAGAAATGAAGAGATTAGAAATTAGGAAACAAGTTATGGCCGCTGCGGGGCATTAGAACAGTAAAGGGATAAAGTACATAGAACAAATTATTTGGCAGCATTGTAATAGTGAGAGTGCAAGGATTATGCAAGAAATATTATGAGGAATGAAAGTCGAATAAAGAGGTTAGGAGGATGGCAAGTTGGGAAAAAGCGATTTCTGAACTTGGAATAGAACTAAAAGAGGGTGAAGTAGATCAACCTCCAGGCAGTAGGAGTGGAGATGACGGAAAGTACACAGAACAGGGAAGAGGCAGATCACCTGGAAGGAAACTAGTCCCTGTAAATTTAAAGTTTCGAGATCCGATGGTTGGTGCTGACTTCGAGGGGGAAGGAGATGAATATTTGGAAGAATGGACAAATGTTAACACTAGTGGAAATTCACAGCTCCCACCATGTTCGTCTTGCGTTTCCCAGGCTTCACTTACACCTTATATGACTTGTGTCCGTAATAAATATTTTAGGTCTGCAGAACCTGTAACAACTTCTGCAGATTCTACATCTGAGCATACTCTATCCATAACAGCGACTGGGGTGCCAGATTCTTTGACTCTATCCACTCCACCATTAATAGATCATCCAGTAGCTTACGGCACCTAGAGTAGAACAAAGAGGTTAGCCCTGGTATTTAAAGAAAAGGAAGGTAGGATAGATATAGTGCAACCGCCAGAATATTTCTGTGAGCCACAACCTAGACAGATTATACGAGCAGTGAGAAAGAGGAACAACTTATTTGGATAGTATCGGGAGCCCCCTAGTGAACGGGAAGATTCATATGATGGGTGAGACAGTGATTGAAGATACCGAGATAGATTTTGATGTAAACAAAATTCTTCAAATTGACCAGATATCCCATAGACAGTTCCCAGTGAGGGTAGTGCTGAGTACAGCCTTTGATTCAACCAGCGCAGTAGGTATAAACAATCCCCGTACCACAGATGTCCATACTCTGTGGAAGCCCCATGAAATAATGGCAGTACTAAACAAAATCCCTGATAGAAAGAAGTCATCTGCTGCTTTTATAGATTATAAAAGAACCACAATGCATGTAATATCATGCAGATTCCCGAGACTTATGGGAGACCATACAACAAATAATTACTCATCATCTTGTTGTTGATAATAGATTGATAATGTAATAGTCACCCATGTATATCTGATTATCTGATTATTTGATTATCTTAAATGATGGTTTATCATATATGATAAAAGGGAAGGAATGTTAATCCTGGCTAAATTGGAGCCGCCAAGGTATTAAAATTGAGTAAGGGCTTGTGTGTTGCTAGGCCATTTTTGGTCAAGTTAAATGTGCCTTTGCAGAACTGAGACAAGCTGCTGAATGGTAGCAGTTTGTCTGTGGCCCAGATAAGAGCAGCAGAGAAAGAATGGAGCAAACCAGATATACATAGTGTAAATAATGTTGCAAAGCTTTTCATGGTTAGTTGTTGATTGTTTGAAATGTTAAGCTTTGTCTGGGTTGTCTGAATCGCAAGGCACATGTTGCATTAGTCATCTAAGTTGGCTTCCTTCTAGAAGCTCCTTTCAAATGCAATGTATTAGTTACTATGTTATTGGGTTAGGGAACTGTCACTCATGTACTGCTGTAATCGATATGTGTTATTGGACTGTACAGAGACCACCCCCATGTGGTTCGGGGACCTATTAAAGGCAGCCCCCACGAGGTCCGATATCGATCTTCTGGAAGAACGCTTGGGACTGCGTGACCTTTTGGAGTGTCTCTGCTTGCACGAAGCTAGAAGGGCTTGGCCAAGCAGATACATGGATCGAACGCGCGGTGGTTAAGTATTGTATAGTTGTGTTGTGTATCCAAAATAAAGTTTAGTTGCTCAAGTGCTTGATTCAGTATTTTATTGACTGAAACTAGATTGGGGAGGAGCTTAGAACAAGCTATTTACAGGTTCATTCAAACACATTTATACACATCACATATTATAAATGTACACATTTATAAATCTGATTATGGATGCACATGTTTCTATTTCACGCTTTGAATTTGCAATGTTTTATTGTTTTTCAATGTTTTCAAATTTGAAAATTAAAAATTGAAAATTGTGTAAGGCCGAAATCTTATGTCAATCAGGAACATAGAAACATAGAAATTAGGTGCAGAAGTAGGCCATTCGGCCCTTCGAGCCTGCACCGCCATTCAATATGATCATGGCTGATCATCCAACTCAGTATCCCGTACCTGCCTTCTCTCCATACCCTCTGATCCCCTTAGCCACAAGGGCCACATCTAACTCCCTCTTAAATATAGCCAATGAACTGGCCTCAACTACCCTCTGTGGCAGAGAGTTCCAGAGACCCACTACTCTCTGTGTGAAAAAATTCCTTCTCATCTCGGTCCTAAAGGATTTCCCCCTTATCCTTAAGCTGTGACCCCTTGTCCTGGACCTCCCCAACATCAGGAACAATCTTCCTGCATCTAGCCTGTCCAACCCCTTAAGAATCTTGTAAGTTTCTATAAGATCCCCTGTCAATCTCCTAAATTCTAGAGAGTATAAACTGAGTCTATCCAGTCTTTGTTCATAAGACAGTCCTGACATCCCAGGAATCAGTCTGGTGAACCTTCGCTGCACTCCCTCTATGGCATTATGAACATAGTGTGTTCATAATCCATATATGTTCATAATCCATGTAAACATACAGTTTTCAATTGCTGGCCATAAAAATGGGCGGCAAGGTGGTGCAGCGGTAGAGTTGCTGTCTTACAGCGCTTGCAGCGCCGGAGACACAGGTTCGATCCCGACTATGGGTGCTGTCTGTACGGAGTTTGTTTGTTCTCCCTGTCACCGCATGGATTTTCTTCAAGGTCTTCAGTTTCCTCCCACACTCCAAAGACGTACAGGTATGTAGGTAAATTGGCTTGTTGTATGTGTAAATTGTTCCTAGTGTGTGTAGGATCGTGTTAACGTGCGGGTAATGTGCGGGGATTGCATGTCGGCATGGACTCGGTGGGCCGAAGGGCCTACTTCCGCGCTGCATCACTAAACTAAACACCTTTAAACACACATTTACATTTCGTTTATGAAGCAAAGCTAAGGAACAATATATCAGGGCCATTGCCAATGGTGTTTCACAACTAATCTCCCATTAAGTTCACAAGGAATGATAAGAATACTTTTATTCACTTCCCCTGAAGATTATCATCATGTTACCTCCCTGAAGCTTGAGAGTTATGTGCCAATGAATTAGAAGATGCAATCTTAAAATTAGAGGCAATTCATTTAGAAGAGAAGTCAAAAAACACTTACACAAAAAGGATTGCAGAAACCTGAAACACTTTCCAAAATAGGTGCTGATGCTGGGAAAAATTGAGCTTTCAAAACCCAGGTTGATAGATTTTTGTTAGACACTGTATCAAGGGATTTGGAATTTTTGTCTGCTAATGGAATTAAGAAACAGACAAACCAGGTCTGGTTAAATAATTGAGTCACATGGAGGAGCCTGTTGATTTTGGTAGAATGAAGGATCTACTGGCTTGAAGGGTATGCAAAGTGTGTCAACTTTCATATAAGGCGTAATGGTGGCACAGTGGTGCAGCACGTGGAGGTGCTGTCTCACAGTGTCACAAACCCAGGTTCAATCCTGACCTTGGGAGCTGTCTGTGTGGAGTTTGATGTTCTCCCTGTGACTGAATGAGTTTCCTCTGGGTGCTCCGGTTTCCTCTCACATCTCAAAGATGTGCGGTTGATTGGCCTCTGTAAATTGCCTGAAGTGTGTAGGGAGTGGATGCAAACGTGGGATAACATAGGACGAGTGTGGATGGGTGACCGATGGTCGGTGTGGACTCGACGGGCTGAAGAGCCCGTTTCCATGCTGCATCCCGAAAACAAATCTTTACCTTGTTTCTGAGATCCTGTCAAATTTTAATAAAAATAATTGATCTTCTATATCTTTGTATTTCGGAATAAAAGAAAAACTTTTCACAACCTGAGGATGCCCTGAAGTGTTTTACGGATATTTTGAAGGATTTTGTGGTGATGTAGAAAATGCATTATAAATAATTGAATAAAAGATGAGTTAACATCCTAAAACTATCGGATCTTGAGATAGATTCATCCCTGGACTGCAAGAAAGTAGAAATAGATCCACCCCTGTGTGGTAGACGCTGCTGCCTTGCAGCACCAGAGACCCTGGGTTAGATCCTGACCATGGGTGCTGTCTGTACGGAGTATGTATATTCTCCCTGTGACCGTGCGGATTTTCTCCGGGTGCTCCGGTTTTCTTCCACATATCAAAGTAGTGCAGGTTTGTAGGTTAATTGGCTTCTGCAAATTGTCCCTAGAGTGTAGGATAGAACTAGTGTATGGGATGATTGTTGGTCGGTGCAGACCCGGTGGGCCAAAGGACCTCTGTCCATGCTGTGTCTCTAAACTAAACTATACTAAACTAGAAGCAGGTTTGGGCTCTTCAGCTCCTCATGCCTGTTACATCCTTCGATGAAGACCATCAGTGGCACACTACACCAGTGCCTACTTTCCTACATAAATCCTGAGCCACTTGACTTCCTTAATGGGCTGATAGTTTATTGCTAGTTCCCAGCAACTGACCATCCCCACCCTCTTGGCAGAGAATTCCATGGATTCATTATTTCCCTGAAGGAAGAAATGTCTACTCTGCTCTGTCCTGAATTCCTGGCCCTTTGCTATGAGAGTGTCATCCCTGGCTTTATACACCCTGGCCAGGGAGAACACTATCCTTGTACAGGTCCACCACTGGCATCTAACACAACCAAGATTAGGAACAGCTACTTCTCTAGAATTGTCAGATATTTGAACCAACCTGCACTATACAAATCTTACCTCAACTACTAAACATTATGGAGCACCACTTTGACCTGGAGAATTAACTGCAATGACTATGTGGCACTTCTCTACCATCACAACACCAAGAATCTATCCTTGGTCTCCTTCTATCTCCTCCCCTTTACCCCACAGCAGGATCAACTGAAAACATAGCATCAGTTTCAAAATGTACACTGATGACACTTTGCTCCACCTGACTGCTATCTTACTTCTTACAGTTAGATTATTCCAATTCAACCTTGGTTGTTTTATGTTCCCCATTCTCCATAAACAGTCTCATGCCATTGTGGAGTTTCTCCCAATATCTCACTCATTTGTCAAGGTACTAAAATTGTCTGTAATTAAAATGAACAGCATGGGAATTCAGGAAACAGCTTAATGCAAGAGCTGGCATTTCTTATATTGGCTCGCGTCCAAGTACACAGCCTCGGGAACCTTTTACATTCAACATTGTTGCAGCCCAGAGACCAGTTAGTCACATGATATAAACTTTAGAGGTGGGGTTACAACCTCCAGACATTTATTGTTCACAAATAATATCACAGAGCCACATATTTTTCATCTTCCTTTAATAATGGAAGACAAATTGGAAAAATATAATATTCCAAAGCAATTGTCTAGTACTGTAACACAAGGTTTTGCATTTGCACAGAGACCTCATGGAACCTAAATTACTGGGTTGTCCTTCCTGGCCTGGTTGGGCTTAATGCTAAGCTGCGTTGCTCCGCAGTGAGTGGTGCATCCTTCACTATCTCCTCGCCTGTACTCAGGAAAGCCACGAAACAAAGATAAACGGAAATTGGTCGATGAATTCAGCGGGTCGGGCAGCATCTCTGGAGAAAATGGATAGGTGACATTGCGTGTCGTGGCCCGACCCGAAAAGTCCCCTTATCCAATTTCTCCTGAGGTACTGCCTGACCCGCTGAGTTACTCCAGCATTTTGCGTCTATCTTAGGTATAAACCACCATCTGCAGTTCCTTTTATCACATTTTGGCCACTGGCCAAGCCTCGTTAGTGGTGTTCCTGAGATAATGCCGGTTCCCCTATAATGTGATGACTCCCTCTGTCTTTTTCACATCATTGGGTTTGAAATTGGATGTGTTTCAAGTCGTTGTGCTTCCATTATGGATGCTTTCAGACTGAGGTAGATTTTTTTCCTCACTGTGTGTCCAAACCTTGGTGGGGCACATCCTTGGCACCTCACTGCCACATGTTTCTCATTAGTTGTGGTCATTTCTTGTTGTTGCTCCACATCTTTTATTACCTTTCTGGTCTTGTGCCATATCATTTAGTGCTTGTAGAGATCTGGTGCATGAATGTACAACTCTCTGTGTTATCAGTGATCAATACCTCAAGGACACCTAGCCTTTTGAGTGTTCAAATACCTTTCTGAACAGGTGTTTTCTAAATATATGTCACGCAAAACATGAACTCATGTCCATTCTTACCAGGAATACAAATTGCTGGAGTAATTTCAGTCTAAGGAAAGATCCTGACCCAAAACATCGTCTATCCATGCCTCCGGAGATGCTGCCTGACCCACTTAGTTACCCTAGCATTTTGCACACATTGTTGGTATCTGCAGTTCTTTTTTTATTACATTTAGGCCACTGAACTAGCCTCTTTAATGGCGTTCCTGAGATAACGCCAGTTGCCCAATAACGTGATGTCTTCCTCTGTCTTCACATCATTGGGTTTCAGATAGGATGTATTTCAAGTCATTTTGCTTCCATTATGTAGAAACAAAGAACTGCACATGCTGGTTTATACCAAAGATAGACACAAAGTGCTGGAGTAACTTGGTGTGTCAGGTAGCATCACTGGAGAAAAAGAGAGATGGGTGACGTTTCGGGTTGGGACCTATTTTCAGACTGAAAATAGGGGATGGGGATTGGGGTTGGGGAGGTGAAGAACTAGAACACAGTTATATGAACATGGAATTCTCAAATTTTAAGTAACTTCACCTTGCCTCCTGCCTCCCGCCTCACTCCTTGTGTTCTACTCAGCATTCCAGCATCTCCGTTCCTTATGTTTCCACTTTTATCAGGCACGTTTTATCTTTGATTTTCCTTTGAATGTTTCCTTTCTCCCTCCATCATCTTCCCAATCAGATCTTGCAGTGCATGACAGATGCAGAAATATGCAGAATAATAAGGAAAAAAATAGAATAAACAGGATGCATGCACTGTTTTATGCTTGCAGATTTATGGGCCTGTCCCACTAAGACGCTTTTTCAGGCGTCTGCCGGCGACTGTCAAGTTGCTGGCAGTCGCCTGAAAAACCGACAACTGGAACAGTGACTGTCAGAGTGGAACACACACACAGATGAACACATCGCAAAGGCAAGCGGGGGGAGCGCTGTCTGAAATTCACACGGTGCAAAGCTAAGGTAATACAGACACACACCGCGATGAACAAGAAGGTTGGTGCTGTAATTAAGACGGCTAGCACAGTGTACGGTAAGTCCTGTAAAAGAGGGGGTGGGGGGAGGAGGGGGGAGAAGGAGGGAGAATAGTAAGATTGAACGAGAACTTACCAGTTCGAAGGTTGATCATTATTTCATGAGGAGTCGAAGTGAGGGATTTCGTGAAGAGCCCGCCGGTGCGCATGCTCGACATACTTCAAAGTAGCGGCGTGGAATCACAGAAACCAATCAAGAAATGACTTCACATAGTAAGAATGAAACGACTAAGATTACCAGCTGAAGGTGATTGAGGGTTGGGCGAGGAGGGCACGAAATCCCTCACTTCGACTCCTCATGAAATAATGATCAACCTTCGAACTGGTAAGTTCTCGTTCAATCTTACTATTTCATTTCGGAGTCACGTGAGTGACTTCGTGAAGACTTCAAAGCTTCTGTGATGACACGCCCTGGACCACGTCCATGCTGTCACACCACTACCAGGGATGGATGGGAGGAACAACTTGCTGACTAGTCCATACTGCAAAACAAAGCATATTTATTAACAACAAATCAAAACCCCTCATTCGGGGACATCTCCACGTTCTTGCCCCGCATCTAGCACGGCTTCTGCGAACTGTAGAGGCGCAGCAACGGGCCGGTTGTAGAACCGCTGGAACACCGTCTCATTAGCCCATCCTGCTGTGGCGAGAATATGGTCCATGGGCACCTCCATGACCCTCGCCGCCGACGTCGATGCAGCCCTGGTGGAATGAGATTTGAACACATTAGTGTCGATACCTGACTTACCCAAGACGACTCGAAGCCACCTGGATATCGTCTGTGTTGTCACTCGATGGTGAGGTCTCTTATGAGTGACAAGCAGGTATCTCTCCATTCCTCTGATGCTTGCCGTCACTTTGACGTAGTAACGGATATGGGAGGCTAAGCATAGCCTAGCATCGGCGGGGTATGCCGGGAACTTCAGCTGCAGCCCTGTGCACCCAGGTCTGTGTTGCTTCAGTAGCTCGTCAACAAAGAAAACTACTTCTGTGGGGGTAGACATCATTCTGTCGACACGTAGTTTGTGGAGTGTCTGTACCCTCTGTGCTGAAGTCAGCGCTAGTAACATCACCAGCTTCATGGTGAGTTTGTCCAGCTGGAGCCCTTCCATGGGGGACCACGTCCTGAGCAGAGTTAAAACGTCCCTGACATCCCAGGTGATATTGTAACGTGGTGTAGGCGGATTCGTATTGAAAATACCCCGCATGAGCCTGGACACTAGCCTGTTGGATCCCACCTCAATATTGAGGTAGAATGATAGAGCGCTCCTGGCGCTGTTGATGGCACTGTAGCTTAAGTGTTCATCATGGTGCAACCCCGCGAGGAATTCCAGGACGTCGGTTATAGTCACGGCATCGTACGTGATGCGAGAGCGGCTGCAGAAGGCTTCCCACTTCCTGATGTGAGAGCGGTATCTTCGCCTTGTAGACTCTCGGCACGACGCCGCAATGGTATCCATGGTCCGGGTAGAAAGGCCGTATTGTTCTAAAGGCCGATTCAGAATCTGCAAGCCAACAAATTTAAATAGCCATGGCAGGGATGTGGCTCCCCTGAAACAGGGTGAGTAACTAATTCTGGGCTACCCTGCAAACGGACCCAAGGTTCACTGAGCGTGTCAAAGACCATCGGATACCACGGCTGTGTAGGCCAGTCGGGTATGATCAGGATGCCCTTGGCACCGTCCATCTGAATTTTACGTAATACCCGACTGATGAGGCAAAACGGGGGGAATGCATAGAAAAAGCAATTCCCCCAGTCTAGCGAGAATGCATCTAACGCTATAGCCCCTGGATCTGGTTCCCACGCAACGTAGGTTGGTACCTGATGGTTCAACCGGGACGCAAAAAGGTCAATGTCCGGTTTCCCAAATTTGGCTGTGATTTTTGCAAAAATTTCAGGATGTAACATCCATTCAATATTATCATTGAACTTGCGTGACCTGGCGTCCGCCACAATATTAAGCTCACCTGGCAAATAGGTAGCTGAAATCCAAATGTCTCTCTTGACACACCAGAGCCAAATTGAATTAGCCAATTTATCACATGAAACTGACCTGGTACCGCCCATGTGGTTTAAATATGCCACCGCTGTGGTATTGTCTATTTGGAGCCGGACATGTGCTCCAATGAACTTGGAACAATATGCACGAAGTCCGTGAAACGCTGCAAGCAGCTCCAAATAGTTGATCCCTTGTGATACCAACATCGTATTCTCAAGGGTATCCCATCGGCCCCCACAACTAGAGAATTGATTCGTAGCTCCCCAGCCATCAGAGCTCGCATCAGTTTGTAAGTATATCATCGGTTTCGCCTCAATAATAGTTTTGAACGATTTACTAATGTGGCAAACCCACCATCGTAATTCATCCAATGCTGCAGGCGGCAGCCACATTGATCGATCATAATGACCAGCATGCCGTCGCAACGCAGCGATCTTGGCTCTCTGCAAGTTTTGATAATGCAGAGGTCCATACCGGGCTGCCGGAAACAAAGCCACAATCTTGCCAATGACAGTAGCTGTGTGACGAATCGATGGTATACGAGTATTAATCAAGTCTGTACACACCTGTGTTACCTCCTCAATTTTGTTAATTGGTATGGTGACTCTCATGCTAATGGAATTCACCTGGAACCCCAGATAATTAATTACCTGGGTGGGGCAGAACTTAGATTTTTCTGGATGAACAATGAACCCAAGCTGTTGGAACAAATTGACCGCAGCTGCCACCCCTTGTTGTGCTAATTCCAAGGTGTGGCCGACAATTAAAATATCATCTAAATAGGCCATAACAATATGATGTCTTTGTCTTAAATAAGCCATAATTGGCTTCACCAATTTAGTAAATAAGCAAGGGGCTGTGGTGAGCCCATTAGGCAACGCCCTATATTGCCACAGCTGATCCATCCAGATAAATTTTAAAAACCTTCTGTAATATTTTTTCATAGGTACGGTATAGTACGCATCCTGTAAATCAATGCATGCCATAAAGCACCCTTGTGAAATCAATGATTTGGCCGTTTCAAACGTGTCCATTTTAAAATGAGTATATGTTACAAAGTTATTCAGAGTGGTTAGATCAATAATGACTCTACAGCCTCCATCCTTCTTAGGTCTAGTGAAAATATTGGAAACAAATTTAACGGGCTCATGAACCGTTCTCTCTATGACCCCTTTCTGTTCCAACCTTAAAATTTCCTTATAGCCTACTGACTGTTCCGCAGCCGTTAGTTTGAAAGTACGACCCGGTCTATGCTGAGGTGGAGGGATGTCCCCATTAATAAACTCAATACTATGGCCCTGAATATTCCGTAACACATACTCATCGCTGGTAATGTCACCCCATGCACCCGCAAACAACCGCAAACGCCCACCAACATGTGGAGTTAAACAAAGAGAAAAAAGAGAACCAGATCGCCTCACCTCTGTGGTTACCGGCGGTCCCTGACACGAGTGGGTGGTCGTGGAGGTGCTGGGTTGGTTTGAGGTCGTGGCGTCCTCATTTTTCACCTCGGCTTCTGCCGAGCCTGTCCTAAAAAAGACCCCTGGGGTTGGGGTGGCTGATATCGGTTTGGAGCTGGAGGGTAATTCCTGGTGGAAGTGCTGACAGACCCTCGTGAACGGCCAAGTGGGGCTTTCGAGCTTGATGGCGTGGGGGCACTGTGAGAGCGCATGAGCCCCACGGTCTTGGCTTGTTCATCCAGCTCTCTGACCCTTTTGGAGAGGTCTTCGCCAAAGAGGTGACGGGGCGGCGGCGGCGGCGGTGGTTTGCACAACCCTGCAAACTTAGGGTTGAGCGCTGGGCGGATGCTGTTTTTCCGAAAGCCATTTATTTCGTTTTGAGTAGCGCACAGAAGCGCCAGAGCATCCTCCTGGTCCAAATTAAGCTCCTCTCCGTCGACCGACCGCACAAAGGCAGTAATCCCGGCCATGAGGAGTTTCAGGATCCGCTGAATTTTCAGCTCCTGCTGACGGATAGCCGCACTGATGTTGCCCCATATTGGCGTATTGACCACAGGCACGTTGAGGGAATTGCAGTTTGATGGAGCCTTGTGACGGCTCATGGCTTGTAGTAGGACTTCCTCCTGAAGCTGGTGATTATTTAGGAAGTCCACTGTGGCTGCCAACTTCGTATTAATGGGAAGCCCCAACGAATGAGGGGCTGCAAATTTGGTAGCCACATCGAGGAGGTCCTCCGCCGGTAATTCAGGCGGGGGTGGGATGGGGTCAACCACGGCCTCCTCGTCCTGCTGCTCCAGGCTGGTGTACGAAGCTGGTGATGAAGCCCTGTGCCTGTCGCTGCTGGATGCCTGTTGTTGTTGACCTTGTAGGAGAAGCTCCAGCAGCCGCTCCATCCGGTCAATACGCCCTTCACCCTGAACACTCAGGTGGTCGGAGTCCTCCGGCTCTGAAAATTGGCCGGGGCTCCTGTCATCGGCCCGCACCTCGTCGAGGCCCTGCCGGTGCCGGTAGTTGTCGTCGACAGCCGCCGAGGCGAAACTGCGCGATTCCTGCACGGGCGTGTTCAACCGCCTCCGTTTAGCGGGAGCGGAAGCCGTTGCCTCTATGGACAGATGCGGCATGGTGTCGGCACCCGCCGAAGCCTGGATACCTTGGGCCCGTGCAGGCTTGCCAGCTGCCCACATCGTGAACCTTGCCGACGCATGGTCTCGCCCACCCATCCATGGGGGGCTCGGCGACCGTGACGGGACCCCCAACTGACTCGTCCCGGCGTCGAAAGTTGGGGGGCGACGGCTGGACCTCACAGCTGCCCCGGGTCCCGTCCTGGAACCTGACCGCTCCTTGGCGGCAGGCAGAGCCTTAGCCCCGACAGGGTTAGGCTGCTGGGCTCCTGCCCTTCCCCTTCTCAGAGGGCTGCGTGAAACGGGCCGTGCAGCCGCACGGACCCTTCTGCTCGAAGCCGTCAGCAAGCCTGCTGACGACCTGGCTGCCATGGCAGAGTCGTCCTGCTCTGGCGGCACACCACACTCCTCCTCGTCGGACTCCTCCGAGCTGTGGTGTGCGGGCGGGTCCGGACCTGAAAATACAGAGCTCACCGACATCTCCGCCCTCGTTCCGGTCTGCGTTGCAGGTACCCCCGACAACTCTCGCTCCGGAACTGCTGGCCGGCGACTTCTCCTCGAACTCCGGCCTCTCCCATCCATGTTCTTGCTGTGAAGCAAACACAACAAGAACCACCAACTTAAGGTAGCATACTTACCTGCGTGGTTCCCTTATGAAGGGCTGGCGAGGAGCTCGCTCCTCCGTCAGCCGTCGCAGCAACGCGATACGACGATATGTCGAGCATGCGCGCCGGCGGGCTCTTCACGAAGTCACTCACGTGACTCCGAAATGAAATGAGTGGAGACAACTGTTAAGAAGCCAGACAACATTTAAGAAGCCAGTGATACACGGCTGTGAAGTTCGGCGGACATTTAACATTACTGGTCGGTTATCCTTGATTCTGAAAACCACTGCTTACGTTTTTTTCCCCCAATGAGCCAATGAAATTCACCGGTCTGCACCGGCTACAGCCTACGAGAACCTTCGACCTCCTGGCAACCCACCTACGGCACGAGAATTCTCGCTACTCGATATGGCCGCTTCATTCAAGTCGCCGCTAATTTTTCAACATGTTGAAAAATTCTCGGTGACCATAATGAGGCCGCAATTAGTTCTCGGTGACCATAATGAGGCCGCGACTAGTTCCCAGAATGTGGGAACTTCTCATGACCATGAAGGCTACTCCGCGGCAACCACCCGCGAACATGAGGCGACCATGTGGCGACTGCATAGTCTCCTGCAGTCGTCTAAAAAGTCACTTAAGTGGGACATGCCCATTAGTAAGAATCCACACAGGCAATACTAGCCCCTTGATCTTTCCTGAATTTAATTACTCCCCAATGAACCTCCCAGCCTTCTGTTGCCGTGCCCCAAAGCTTTTAATTTTTTCCCTGAAGTTCAACTCTCCCTACTCTTTCTGACTATAAGACCATATAATAACCATATAACCATATAACAATTACAGCACGGAAACAGGCCTTCTCGGCCCTTTCAGTCCGTGCCGACCATTTATTTTCCACTAGTCCCATCTACCTGCACTCAGACCATACCCCTCCATTCCCTTCCCGTCCATATACCTATCCACTTTACTTTTAAAGGTTAAAATCGATCCTGCCTCCACCACTTCTGCTGGAAGATCATTCCACACAGTCACCACTCTCTGAGTAAAGAAGTTCCCCCTCATGTTACCCCTAAACTTCTGTCCCTTAATTCTCATGTCATGCCCTCTTGTTTGAATCTTCCCTACCCTCAATGGGAAAAGCTTATCCACGTCAACTCTGTCTATCCCTTTCATCATTTTAAAGACCTCAATCAAGTCCCCCCTTAACCTTCTGCGGTCCAAAGAATAAAGACCTAACTTGTTCAACCTTTCTCTGTAACTTAGTGGCTGGAACCCAGGCAACATTCTAGTAAATCTCCTCTGTACTCTCTCTATTTTGTTGACATCCTTCCTATAATTAGGCGACCAAAATTGTACACCATACTCCAGAATTGGTCTCACCAATGCCTTGTACAATTTTAACATTACTTCCATACTCCTATATTCAATGCTCTGATTTATAAAGGCCAGTACACCAAAAGCTTTCTTTACCACCCTATCTACATGCGATTCCACCTTCAGGGAACTATGCACAGTTATTCCTAGATCCCTCTGTTCCACAGCATTCCTCAACTCCCTACCATTTACCATGTACGTCCTATTTTGATTTGTCCTGCCAAGATGTAGAACCTCACACTTATCAGCATTAAACTCCATCTGCCATCTTTCAGCCCACTCTTGCAAATGTCCCAAATCTCTCTGTAGACTTTGAAAATCTACCTCATTATCCACAGCACCACCTATCTTAGTATCATCTGCATACTTACTTATCCAATTTTCCACCCCATCATCTAGATCATTGATGTACATGACAAACAACAGTGGATCCAACACAGATCCCTGAGGCACCCCACTGGTCACCGGCTTCCACCCTGACAAACAGCCATCCACCATTACTCTCTGGCATCTCCCATTCAGCCACTGTTGAATCCATCTTGCTACTCCGCCATTAACACCCAAAGATTGAACCTTCTTAACCAACCTTCCATGGGGAACCTTGTCAAAGGCCTTACTGAAATCCAAATAGACACTTCTTTAAACCCATCTTTTTGACTAAGCTTTTTGTCATCTGCTTTACATTTCGTTATGTGGCTCAGCGTCAAATTGTGTTTATAATACTCTTGTGAAATGCCTTGGTACATTTTGCTAAGCTAAACCAGCATCATAAATATAATTATATGGTCATTTTAACAACTGCTCTACATGGAACCCATTTGTTGATCAAATCATACAACTGTGAGCTGTTGGGGGCGTTAATGGCTTGAGATGTTATGGGTTCACAAACAATGCCATAGATGTCAAGTTCAATCAACTTGATTTCGAAGTCATCAGAAAATTCAGTCGTATCTCATGTTTCTTTCATTTGATCATGAGATGTGGGCAGTGCATTGACTTTCCATTGTTAAGTGCTCCTTAGCTGAAAGGACAATGCAGAATAAACCAAGCTGATGGATCTGGGTTCACTTGCAGGCCAGACTGGGAAAATATGCCACATTTCCTTTCCTAAAGGACAATGATAAACTGGATGAATCTTAACAGCAAATTGGCAGATATGACCAAAGATTACAGAGGAGCAAGATAGGCCACTCCTCCGAAATCCAATGGAGTGGTGTGTAGTACGTAATGGAACGTCACGGCCGCCATTTTGGCGGTATGCCTCCCGCTGTGTAATCCGCTCCAAAGCTACAGAGCAGTTGTAAGTGAGATGCCTGTAAACAGGAATGTTTCGTTGTCTTTTGAATAAATTATATTTTGATGTGGACTTTTATTGCATGCGTTTGTCTATGGCAGGCTATGTAAATTGCCGTTGGGTTAGTGTCAAATATTTACTGATTCATATACGTTTACATGTAAAATAGTAGCTCCAAAGATCCTTCGATCCGCTCTATCTTCCTTGGTGTAATCAGTGTTGTAGGGAACAGTGTTTGATATAGCCCATCTATCACCTCACATATTTTAGTTAATTTAATTGTAGTGTTTTCCCCCTGTTCCCCCATTTCCCTCCCATCTTTCCTCCCCAGCCCCCACCTTTGCGTAGTTTCCCTTGCATTGCATTGTGCAGCTTCCCTTGTATTGCTTTAACACACACTGTGCACAAAATTACAGGCACAGACAAACACACATTCATATAAATATATGGTGGGACAGGCCCTTGAGAGATAAATACATTTCTTTCTCATGGATCAGAAGCAACTTTGGTTTAAAGCATCACTATTACTCTCTATCTTATATGCCAGATGATGTACATAAACCATATATGCATACATACATATGCATATACATACATACATATGCATATACATACATACATATACATACATATGCATAAACATACATACATATACATACATATGCATACATACATAGGCATACATACATAGGCATACATACATATATACACACATATATACATGTACATATATATGAACACACACATATATATATATCTATATACACACATATACATACATATATACACATACATATACATGCATATATACACATACATATATACATATGATCATTTTCCAATGTTCAATAGATTTAGGATCAGTTCCTGTGGATTGGTGGATAGCTAATGTTATCCCACTTTTCAAGAAAGGAGCAAGAGAGAAAACAGGGAATTTCCGACCAGTTAGCCTGGCTTCGGTGGTGGGAAAGATGCTGGAGTCAATTATTAAAGATGTAATAATGGGGCATTTGGATAGCTGTAAAAGGATTAGTCCAAGTCAGCATGGATTTATGAAAGGAAAATCATGTTTGACTAATCTTCTGGAATTTTTTGCCACAAGGCTCGGTGTTGGGGCCGCAACTGTTTACCATATATATTAATGATTTTGAAGAGGTAAATAGGAGAAAAACTAGTGCATACATACCTACATATTTCAATTCAGCCGATAAGTTGGTCAAATAACATGTGTACCTTCTTGCTTTTTTTAGAGACATGGATTTTTAAAATGTGAATGTCTCATAACGACACATTTGTGGGTCAGCAATATTTCGCACCAACCCACACAATTTAAAATAATTCTAAATTGAACTACATAAACAAGGAAAACACTTTTTATTTACATCATTTTGTGTGCAAAATATTGATTTTGCAGTGCTTTGCATATCAGCTAATCAAGGGACTGGTTTCCAGAGGGCTGGTATGGACATTATGGTTCGAATGGATTCTAGGGCTGGCAGCTCAGTCACTCAGGCAAGGCAACTCAGTCACTGAGGCCTGGCAGTACAGTCACTCTTACCTGGCAGGCTGGCAGCTGAGAAACTGCCAGATATTCTGCCCAAAACAGGTGACAGACTCTGTGTGAGAGAGAAAGGGGAGAGGGTGGACTGAATGGATTATTAGTCTGGCAGTTCACTTAGTCACAGCTCGTGGGTTGGCAGTTTAGTCACTGACGGCTGGTGGGCTGGCAGTGCAGTCACTGACGGCTGGAACCGATATTGCACCAACCCACTCAATTTTAAATAAATCATAATAGAGATCTATTAACATGGTTAACACTTTATTTCTGACATGCATGGTAAGATTTACATAATTCACATTATTCTGGGCGTGAGATATACAGGGTTGCATTGTTCAGCATATCAGCTAACCAGTGAAAGTGATGTACAATTCAGCGAGTCCAGAACCAGGGGCCACAGTGTTAGAATAAGGGGGAGGTCATTTAGGCCTGAGGTTAGAAAAAAACGTACTACGTGTTTTTTGCAGGAGTGGTCCATCTTGCTCCAATTTGCTCTTAGTGGCTCTCCCACAGAGTATCCATTCCTGCCCATTAGGTTCCCATTGTGATGAAGAACACGCAGGCATGATAAGTGAAAAAAGGATTTATTAAACTTTAAAATGTGAATAACTCTTAAAATATAAGAACAATTTAAATGTCACAGATGAGAATTATTAAGTTATTTCTTGTTGTGTCTGTTTTTGCTGCCCACTGCGTCTTTATGTCGCTTTGCTGTTGATAAAAAAAAGTGGATTTAAAAATAGAGAGATTCAGCGGTCAAATTTTAACCAGGATAATCTGATAATATATCTCAGAAGTCATCATTCAACGAAGCACGCTTTTATATAAGCATGCATATATACACACACATATACAGACTCACACACAGAGACTCGCACACACACATACTCACACAGTCAGAAGAAGGGTCTCAACCTGAAACGTCGCCCATCCCCTTCGCTCCTTAGATGCTGCTGCACCCGCTGAGTTTCTCCAGCTTTTTGTGTAACCCACATACTCACACACACTGACTCACACATACACAGACTCACTCAAACGTTTAAAGCCTCCTGTAGAGGCTGCTGCTGCTGAAGCAAAAGTCCCGTTTATATCAAGGGGTTGATGGTTGAAAGGGTCAAGAGCTGCAAATTCGTGGGCGTGCAAATCTCCGAAGATCTTTCCTGGTCCGAGAACACAGATGCAAATATTAAGAAAGCACAACAGTGCCTCTACTACCTGATAAGATTACGGAGACTTGGTATGTCAAGGAGGACTCTAACCTCTACAGGTGCACAGTAGAGAGCATGCTGACCGGTTGCATTGTGGCTTGGTTCGGCAACTTGAGCGCCCAGGAGAGGAAAAGACTACAAAAAGTAGTAAACACTGCCCAGTCCATCATCGGGTCTGACCTCCCTTCCATCGAGGGGATCTATCGCAGTCGCTGCCTCAAAAAGGCTGGCAGTATCATCAAGGACCCAAACCATCCTGGCCACACACTTATCTCCCTGCTACCTTCAGGTAGAAGGTACAGGACCCTGAAGACTGCAAAAACCAGGTACAAGAATAGCAACTTCCCAACAGCCATCAGGCTATTAAACTTGGCTCGGACAAAACTCTGAACATTAATAGTAAGATTACATGAGAACTTACCTGTTCAAAGTTTGATCTTTATTCTATGATGAGGGATTACGTGAAGAAGCCCCGCCTGGCGCTTGATCGGCATACTTCAAAGCAGCGGCATGAAAAAGACAGAACCACTAGCCGGAGTAAGATAATAAGGCTCACATAGACTAGAACTGCCAGATGATCATTTATATAATGAGGGCTGGGAGCGGAGGGCATGTAATCCCTCATCGTAACTCCTCATAAAATAAAGATCAAACTTCGAACAGGCAAGTTCTCGTTTAATCTTACTATTTAAATCGGAGTCACGTGAGTGACTACGTGAAGATTTTAAAGCTCTGTGTTTTTTATGTCGTAGATTCATTCCATACGACACTCTGTTTAGTCAATACAGTAGTGAGTAAATAATATATTTTTTAAAACATCGTTTCAATTTATGTAATGTCTTTTAATCATAAAAAGAACAATTTTTAATAACCCCTCTATCCCAGGGGAAAACTTTACAACAAAAGTGATAATGATATCAATTGACAACATAAATCGATAATATAAATCGATAATATAAAACAAAGCAAGCATTTAAAGAGAACCCAACACTGCGTGTCCAAACCCTGGCACCGTGACAACAGGTTTATCATAGAAACTTTGAAAAACTTTGAAAAAGTTTCTTCTTTACACCACCCTGCGGCCTCTAAAATTTGATCGAGTGGTACGTCCTGTACCTTTGCCGCGGACGTAGCTGCAGCCCTAGTGGAGTGAGATTTAAACACATCAGTGTCTACTCCTGCTAAATCCAAAACCTGTTTCAATCATCTAGAAATGGTTTGAACTGAAACTTTTGTATGCGTTTTTTTGTGCGTTATCAGTAACGCTGTCTCACCACCCCAGAGACTCTTGGTTACTTCAATATATTGAGTTAAATGCTTAACTACACACAATGTTTGATCGACAGGGTATGCTTTTAACATTACCTTGGTTCCAGTTCTTCCTGGTCTGCTTTGTTTGATCAGATCATAAACATAAAAAACAATGTTATCTGAAGCCACATGCATGCAATCTAAACGTAACATTTGCAAAGTTTGTACTCTTTGAGCTGACACTAATGCCATTAACATTACTACCTTAAATGTTAACTTCTGCAAAGAAATTGACGTAATTGGAGCCCATTGCCTAAGCAAAGTAAGAACAATGCTAACTTCCCAAATTTCTGTATATCTGGGCTTGGGAGGATTTTTATTAAAAATTCCTTTCATAAACCGGGATATTAATGGGTGAGACCCGATTGAATCTCGATCAGAAATTTGTCCTAAATAGGACGACAAAGCACTACGAGCACTATTAATGGCACTATAACTTAAGTGCTCATCAAAATGTAACCCAGCAAGGAACTCCAATACATTTGATATGTTCGCAGTATGATAAAATATCTTTGACAGTCTACAGAAGACTTCCCATTTCTTTATATGCAACATATATTGTTTTTTAGTACTATTTCTCCAAGCTGCAGCTATAACATCCATGGTCCTATCCGACAGTTCAAGCCCTTGCAATGGTCTAGTCAGAACTTGCAGATTAATAAATTCATATGATCATGCAATGGATGAATTTCTTTTGTTACTGGTTGTATCAACAAATCACTGCAACTAGGAATCGTCATACATGGTTCAGTAATCATTTTAAGCATCAATGGGAACCATGACTGTGTAGGCCAATTTGGAACCACCAAAATGCCCTTGGCAGCGTCTTGCGCTATTTTCCTGAGACATTGCCCAATCAGACAGAATGGGGGAAAAGCATAAAAGAACATATTCCCCCAATGTAGCGAGAAAGCATCCACCGCTACTGCTCCTGGATCGTGTTCCCAAGACACGTGTTTGGGCAATTGGTGATTTAATCTAGATGCAAACAGATCAATGTCTGGTAATCCATACCGACTGACAATATTTTTGAAAACGTGTGGATTTAACATCCATTCTGTAGTGTCTTTAAATTTTTGTGATCTTTTGTCTGCCACAATATTGTCTCTCCTTGGGAGATAAATAGCTGAAAGCCAAATATTCTTACCAATACACCAATGCCACATCTGGTTTCCCAGATGATCACATGATAATGATCTTACTCCACCCATGTGATTGATATATGCCACAGCTGCGGTATCATCTACATGTAGTTGGACATGCAAATCCTTCATAGTAGATCAATAAGCTTTTAATCCATAAAATGCCCCCAGTAACTCCAAATAATTTATACCATATGTTTGGAGAAACAAATCCTCTTGAACAGTCCATCTGCCCCCACAGCTGGTATTATTATCCGTAGCACCCCATCCGAGAGCACTTGCATCAGTTTGCAAAATCACTGCTGGCTGCTGAACTAATATGTTTTTAACAGCTTGTGGAACATTCTCAATCCACTAATGTAATTCTGATAAAGCTTCCTTTGGCAATTACATGGGCCTATCAAAATGGCCTGCTCGCTCTATAAGTGCTTGTGTTTTTGCCCTTTGAAGATTTTGGTAATGCAGTGGACCAAATTCTACTGCAGGAAATGCTGCTACTAACTTACCAATAACCTTAGCAACTTCTCGGATGGAGGGATAAGGTTTGTGAATAAGGCACTGGCATACATTTGTAATATCAACGTCTATTGGTAAAGTTACTAACATGGTAACTGAATTAATCACAAACCCCAAATATTCAATAGTTTGGGATGGCTGTAGCTTAGATTTTGTTGGATGAATAAGGAAACCTAGCCTTTCAAACAGACTTGTAGTTGCTGAAACTGATTTTTCTGATGACTCCTGATTAGCATTGACAATTAAAATGTCATCAAGATAAGCCATAACGATGTGTTTTTGTGCCCTTTTGTGCAGTGCAAGTGCTGGTTTCAACAATTTTGTGAACAGCCTAGGAACTGAGCTTAATCCATTAGGTAATGCTTTGTATTGCCACAGCTGTCCCATCCAATTAAATTTCAAATACCTGCGAAAGTGACGATGAATTGGTACTGATTAATATGCATCCTTCAAATCTATTGTAGCCACGTAATAATCTGTTGATACCAGCTGCATTGCAGTGTTGAAGGTATCCATTTTGAAATGTTTGTACTGGACAAAAGTATTAAAATGATTGAGGTCTAGAATGATTCTACAACCCCCATCTTTCTTAGATCTGGGGAAAATATTTGATACAAATTGTTGTGGATCCTCAATTGATTTCTCAATAACTCCTTTTTTGAACTAATTCTTAACCTCCTCATTAATGTGAGATTTTTCAAATGCAGAAAACACCAAAATACGATTAGGTTTATTCTGTCCCGGTGGATCAATACCTTCTACAAATTCAATGCTAGATCCTAAAACAGTATCTAATATAACCCGGTCAGATGTTATACAGTCCCTATTCATCATAAAACAATTGTAATCTACCACCAATCTGAGGTTCATCATAAGATTCTTCTGTGATAGGATAAAGTTTTTGTACCTCTCCAACCGCACGTGGTGGCCTCCTTCTCCCAAAATATGGGTGAACATTCGTCTGTGCTGGATGGTAATGCTTCCTTACCATACTCCTGCCTCGGCTTGTTCCAGCTCCAAAATCAAATCCCCTTCTCATTTGACTGGCCCTTCTTTGGCCAAAAATGAAGGGTTTCATGAGGCTGATAGTCTTTGCCTCTTCATCAATATCTTTAATTTGTTTAGACAGATTTTCTCCAAACAGATAACCAGGAGTTTGAACATTGCTTGATCTGCACAGACCTGCAAATCTTGGATGTAAAATGGGCCGAATGGCAATCTTCCTCATACAATTGATCTCAAAAAATGAGTTGCAGAACAATGCCAACATATTCTTTTGAACTTTAGTCATTCCACAACCTTCCACTTGCTTCCCAAAAGCAGTGATGCCAGCCAAAATCAGTTTGAGGACTCTTTGAAATCGTATTTCCTGCGCCCGCATAATTGAAGACATGGGCGCCCAAATAGTCGGATTCACCGTAGGTACCCTCAGTGAGGCACAATTAACAGGTGTTTTATATAATTCTACTGTTTCAACCATAACAGCTTCCTGAAGCTGGTGAGAGACCAAATAATTAATGTTGGCCGCCAGGTTTTCTCCCATGGCCTCACCGCCCCCTTCAGGTACAGCAAAACATTGTGCCACATCAGGCACACCTGGAATAATATTTTTGTATTGTGGTGGGTACTCATGACCAAAATCACCACCTTCAGGATCAGTCTCATGCTGCCCTGGTACTCCTGAAACTTGCTCAAAGGAGACTTCCTCCAGCCCAATCCCAGGCTCTGGAGTTTCAAATTCCCAATTCGGTATGGCACCATATTCATGATATGGAATCCCCTCAGGGGCTACCTGGGAATATTCTGGGTTCTTAGACCCTTGGTTGAATAATGTCTGGAGCATTTTCTCCATTTGTTCCATTCTAAGCCATAAGACTTTTCTATCTGGAGGACTTTCAGAATCAGAGTCATCAGAAACCACGGGCCTCTCAGATTTTCTTTTACATTTTTTAGTCACTGGAATTTCTCCGTGGCTTCTGCTTGTGGAGCAACCAAAGGCTCACTAACGGGTATTTCAATGGCCACCGGTATTCGGAATCGGCTCAGCGCTAATCTGCTGTCCTGACTGTTTTACTTCTCCCCGGGACGCACATTTTACCCGCTATTTTTTTCGGACCTTTCTCCATTTTTATTTTTTTAACTCCTCCTGGCTTTACCCACCAGCCTCACGGAGTTTGAAATGTCCTGGAAGTAAAATAATTTACCTGTGAGCCTGTCCCTTACCGCTGGTGGAGCTGCGCTCTGCAGCTCTTTCCCTACTGACAGCGTCGACGTATTGCCGATCAAGCGCCAGGCGGGGCTTCTTCACGTAGTCACTCACGTGACTCCGAAGTAAAATAGTCCAATATCTGTTATTTGCACTTTATCAGTTTATTTATTCATGTGTGTATATATTTATATAATGGTATATGGACACACTGATCTGTTATGTAGTCAATGCCTACTATGTTCTGTTGTGCTGAAACAAAGTCAAGAATGTCATTGTACCATCAGGGACACATGACAATAAACTCACTTGGATTTGAACTTGAATAGTATTACTTCAAATAAATACATTTTGAAAATTATGCACTTTACTTATGTTCTACTTTCTGAAGTTTTTTACATTTCCTTTTAACAGTCATGTTATGCATTTTTCTATTCTTGAATTTGAGTCCATAGTGCATGTGGATACTCACAAAGATTGCTACAATTCTAACCTTGACTCTATTGCAGCGTGTTCATGTCTTTGTATTGCTGTGTGTTACGTATTGCTGTGTTTATTACATGGGAAAGATAGAAGAGCTTATTAAAATCTTCTTACAAAGGCCATTATGTAATTTCTTTCTATTCTCTTTTGGACCTAAGGCATAGAGGGCTGCCAACTCTCACACAGAGGGAAGGGAGGGAGAGAGGGAAAGGAGGGAGGGAGAGAGGGGAGGGATGGAGGGGAGGGACGGGAGTGAGGGACGGGAGAGAGGGAAGGGAGAGAGGGAAGGGAGAGAGGGAAGGGAGGGGGATCGAGAGAAGAGAGGGGAGAGAGAGAGATCGAGGTAAGAGAGAGATCGAGAGAAGAGAGGGGATCGACAGGGGAGAGAAAGATCGAGAGGCGAGAGAGAGAGATCGAGATCGAGAGGGGAGAGAGAGCAATCGAGAGGGGAAAGAGAGAGATAGGGAGAAGAGAGGAAGATCGAGAGAAGAGAGGAAGATAGAGAGAAGAGTGGGGATAGAGAGGGATCGAGCGGTAAGTAAAGATCTATTACAAATAAATCAAATAACTTTCTAATGCATCTTGCTCCTCTATAATCTTTGCTTGGAACTACTCTGTAGCTTTGGAGCGGATTACACAGCGGGTGATCGAGAGACAAAGATTATAGAGGAGCCTAGTTTTTCAATGATGTAGACGCCATAGTCGACGTCATCTTTGGTTGAGGCACTCCGCTAAAATGGCGTAGACAATCACACATGTGATACTACGCTTTTTTCCCTGAGTGGCGCATCTTGCTCCACTATAATCTTTGGATATGACTACCATTGTGGCAATTGGCCTTTTTTTCCTCCAAAGTCCAAATTTTGTTTAATTATTTAAATTAAAATTAAATTCATACTAAGGATACCTTTTGCAGGAAGAAATGTACTAACCTGTCCATGTTCTTCAGACATGCTGTATGACCTGCTGAGTAACTCCAGCACTTCTCTCGCGTGTTACTTAGCTGAAAGTTTTAACTGTACTCTCGGGCTAGTTTGTATGAATTGGGTGTTGGAGAAACATCACAATTTGCCCTTCCACTGAATAACTTTTGTTTAATTCTTTGCATTGTTGATAGATTGGAGCAGTGGCTGAATCTGATTTGCTGCCCTTTGCTAACTGACTGTTGTTTCGAGCAAGGGACAATTGTGGAGCTGGCACAGACCAGTCTGAAGAAGGCTACTTCTGCCATTGTGTTCTGGTGGATATCTTTCTGATGTAATCAAACCATGCCCCATCTCCTAGCTTACTGCCCACTTCTCCTCATGTGGTATGAAAGAGCAAGGGAACTCTGCCTAGTGTCCTGGCCAATATTTAATCGTGAGTCGGTATTGGTGTTCAGAGAAGCTAGTAATGTACGATTGGGTGCCTTCCTGCACCACAACACTAAATTCATTTTGAGGGTCCTTTGTTCACTGTAGAGTATTTCAGGGTGTATTGAGAGCACAAAGAGGGCGGTATTGACATTTGATGCTTATCCTGTTCTCTTGGATGGGAGCTTTCCTCTTGTATTGCAACTCAGTCCAGGACCACCACTCTCCCTTTAGACTTTAGAGATACAGCGTGGAAATAGGCCTTTTCGGCCCATCGAGTCAGTGCTGACCAGCAATCACCCTGTGCACTAGCACAATCCTACACACTAGGGACAATTTACATTTACAAAAGCCAGTTAACCAATAAACCTGCCCATCTTTGGAGTGTGGGAGGAAACCGGAGCACCTGGAGAAAACCTACGTGGTCACAGGGAGAACATACAAACTCCATACAGACAGCGCCCATGGTCAAGATCGAACCTGTCTCTGACGCTGTAAAGCAGCACCTCTACCGCTGTGCCACCCTGCTGCCCAACCTCTCAGCGCTGGAACACTCCAGTCCTAATATCGCAACAGTCTTGCCAGTTGTTAGTTACATTTTAGTGCAATCTGCTGGTTACAGGATTAACACTATTGATTATTCATCCAGCCTATTCTCTGTTTACACTGTGCCCCTAGCAATGGCTGGAACCTTATTGGCAACATGCTCCCAGGGGTAGTGTTGGTGGCAGTTATGACTGTGGCATTTAAGAAGCTTTTAGATAGGCACATGGATATGTAGGGAGGGACATACTGTAGACCATGTGCAGGCAAAGTAGTGTTTAACTTGACATCATGTGTACGAAGGCACTGCAGATGCTGGCTTATATCAAAAATAAACCCAATAACTCAGCAGGTCAGGCAACATCTCTGGAGAAAAGGAATAAATTTGGATCAGAACCCTTCTTCTGACCCGAAACACCACCTATTCCTTTTTTCCAGATATGCTGCCTGACCGGCTGAGTTACTCCAGCATTTTGTGTCTATTGTTAACTTAGCATCATGCCCATCACGGACATCTGAAATCCGACTTCAATCTTTTTCTCAATTGACCCAAAGCTTTGCTGGTGCATTGAAGGCCGTAGCGAATTTCATCATCAGCGCATAAGTGATAGGAGCAGAATTAGGCCATTCGGCCCATCAAGTCTACTCCGCCATTCAATCATGGCTGATCTATCTCTCCCTCCTAACCCCATTCTCCTGCCTTTCCCCCATAACCTCTGACACCCGTACTTTGTTTGTCATCTTTGTTTATCGTTACTGAGGCATTATTTCCGAGATGTGAGGAGTGGCCAACGGTTCTCATGGATGGTCAAGGAGAGAGGATCTTTATATAGTGGAGGTTGTGTGTAAGATCCATCCACGTACGCTTCAATCAATGTCAACAATGGCTTAGCACTCAGCATCTGAGCATGCTCAAACGCTGCATTTTAACCACTGAACTTCGGATGACCTTAGCTCGGGGATCATTTGAGCAGTTTCCCATTAGTTCCGAAGATTAGCTCTACACTTGTTGGCGGTTTGTTGGCAATGATGTGCAGCACTGCAATTGGATACAGCTTTGGGGCATTGGGTGGAAACAAATAACTGCAGATGCTGGTTTACATCAAAGGACACAATTGCTGGAGCAAGTCAGTGGGTCAGGCAGCATCTCTGGAGAACATGGATAGGCAATGTTTCGGGTTGGGACCCTTCGCCAGAGAGATTGAAGGGGCATGACCTGAAACGTCACCTATCCATGTTCTCCAAAGATGCTGCCTGATCCGCTGAGTTATTCCAGCACTTTGTGACCTTTTGGGGCATTGACACAGCCTTGTTTGGTACCAACCTTCAATGAGGTTGATTCTATTCTAGAACTACTGTTTTTTCAAAATCACTGTTTTTTTTTCCTTTTTCCTTCCTCCCACAATATGTAATATGTAAAATAATATGTGATCCTGTTCCATTCTGTTTGTAGTTGTTTGTTTGTTTGTTTGTTTTTTGCACAAAGTCCGCGAGCATTACCACTTTTCATTTCACTGCACATCTCGTATGTGTATGTGACAAATAAACTTGAACTTGAACTAGGATCATGGCTTGGTTACATCATGAACCAAACAGATGGAGATAACTTTCTGTATCACTTACACTTAAACAAGCCGTATATCCATTGCCACTCAGCAGGGACCACGGCCCAGGGGATGCAGATAGGCAGGGCATTTAGTGATACAGTATGGAAACACCTCCTTTGGCCTACCAAATCAATGCTGGCCATCAATCAGCCATTGACACTAGTTCTATCCATCCCCTATACACTAGGGGTAATTTAAAGACAACAATTAACTTATAAACTCGCACATCTTTGGGATGTGGGATGAAACTGGAGCGCCTGGTTAAACCCACGCGGTCACAGGGAGAATAAGCAGGTGCTACACAGATGGCACATGAGGTTAGGTTCGAACCCGACCTCTGGTGCTACAGAGCAGTGGCTCTACCAGCTGTGCCACTGTGCCACCCAGGAAATCAACCAACATTGTCTCTAGATACAAAAACCATTGAGATTATCGTTTTCGGTTTTTTGTCCAGCCTGGCGTGGGCTCAGTGAACGATTTCTGATCCTTACCATTAGGGAGTTGCCAGAAGTTGGAGCTCAGCTGATGCCAGAGCACAGCGATCGGCTGTCTGGAAATTCTGAGCTTTCAAGCTTGTAGACCTTTGCACACAAGCACTGCCACCCTGCGGCACGGTGGAGCAGCGGTAGAGTTGCTGCCTTACAGCACCAGAGACCTGGGCTGGATCCTGACTACAGGTGCTTGTTTGTATGGAGTTTGTGCATTCTCCCCGTGACCTGCGTGGGTTTTCTCTGGGATCTCCAGTTTCCTCCCACTCTCCAAAGACGAACAGGTTTGTAGGTTAATTGGCTTGGTATAATTGCAAATTTTCCCTAGTGTGTGTACGATAGCGTAAGTGTACAGGGATCTTTAGTCAGTGAGGATTGGTGGGCTGAAGGGCATATTTCCACGCTGTATCTTTAAACTAAACTAAACACTAAACTTTGCAGATAAAAAAACAAGAATTCCAAATCAAGCTGCCAGCGTTTCAGCAGAAGTTTCAGGTTGTTAACTTAATGCTCAATAATAGACATTACAAAAAATATTTGTAAGGATATTGAAAAATACTTGGAAAGGAAATGCATTAACTGTACAGAGGTTAGCATAACCTGGAACCAGAGAGAAGATTCTCTGTATTATTTCTCATCAGTACAGATTCCAATAACACCAGGATTTAATAGGAAGGAAAGCAGAAGTTATTATCTTTTGCAAGGAGTGGTGAAGTCATTGTTTCAGAGATATTTGTCCCAGTGTTTGCTTCTGGTCATAAGGAGTTGCTGACAATCGAAGTACCTGAGAAGTCTCTGCGTTTCTTCCTGAGTCATTGATGGGTCAATATATGTGGAAGCCATCGCTGTAACGCAAAGCAGAACCTACAATCTAAAGTGTCTCCTTCTTCAATTCAGTTATATTGTGGATCATTTGGAAAACACCATGGTCCACCCTGCACCCACTGCAAATGCTACGGAAATTTAGCATGCCTCCAATGACTGTTCTCAATTTCTACAGACGCAATATGAAAAACATCCTGTCTGGATGCTTCACAGCTTGGTATGGCAACTGCTCTGTCCAAGATGACAAGAAATTACAGAGAGTTGTGAACACAGCCCAGTCCATCACACAAAGCAGCCTCCATCCCATCAGCTTGGGGCGACACGGTGGTGCAGCGGTAGAGTTACTGCCTTCAGGGCCTGTCCCACTATATGAGGTAATTCAAGAGTTCTCCCGAGTTTTCCCCTGATTTGAACTCAGAGAATGTCCGTAGCGGGTCCGTAGGAGTTCGTGGATGTCTTGTAGTGGCTCATACGAGTAACGGTAGGTACTCGGGAAATCCGGTAAACTCGTGACATATTTTCAACACTGTGAAAAATGTCCATGAGTAAAAAAATACTCGTGATGAAAAAAATTGTTACATTTGACTCGTACGAGTTGCCTGTACAGAGTTTGTACATTCTCCCTGTGACTGCGTGGGTTTTCAAGTTCGAAAGTTAATTGGCTTTGGTAGGTTGTAAAATGGTCCCTAATGTGTAGGATAATGTTAGAGTATGGGGTGATCGCTGGTCGGCTCGGACTTGGTGGACCAAAGGGCCTGTTTCTGCGCTGTATCTCCTAAGTCAAAATCATCAAATCCTCATGCTGCCTGAGAAAGCAGCAAACATAATCAAGGAACACACACACTCTGGTCATTCTCTCTTCTCCCCACTCCCATCAGGCAGAAGATGCAAAAGGTGTGAAGCACGTACCACCATTTACAAGAAAGGCTCTTGTAGATGGTTTATGCATGCAACCAATAATATAGCTACCTTAGTACCATTGACCCCGCCTTAGTTAACATCAATCATAACGCTTTCCCCTCCGTGGGTATGGTTCATTAGAAGAATGTAATCAGTGCTTGCTGACGTGTGTTATACCCTGTGCTATCATTAAAGAATGTTATACACTTCAAGATTATGTGAATTTCATATTTACATGGTGTCGAAGCTGGAAGATACCTGCGTCTCCTGTCTATCGGGTTTTATTTCTTTCTTTTGATTTTGTGCCTATTTGTGCTCAATCTCTCTGGCCATGGCGTCTTCTTGCAGAAAGCCCGCACAGCTTGTCTTTGATGCTGACATATCTGAGCGCTGGGCCACGTTTGAATTTGATTTCACCCACTTTGTCAACGTCGTGCACCGCGCTGAACCTGACACTGTTAAAGCCACCCTCCTCCTCAACCTTGTCAGACCTGATGCCATGAGGAGAGCCAGAACTTTCACCTATGCTCCAGCGGTCCTGGACGCAAATAACCTGGTGATTACTCCTGCAGAATCAGACCGTGACCCCACTTGCCTGCTACGTAAGTTCAGGGAGATTTGTGACCTGCCCTCAAACCGCATTCTAGAGAGGGCGCGGTTTTTTACAAGGAAACAGTTGCCGGATGAACCTGTTGAATGTTTTATTGCTGATTTGCGTTATCTGGCCCAGCGGTGCCGTTTCGGTGACATGACAGAGCAACTCACTAGAGACATTTTAGTAACTGGCATGCGTCACCAGAATTTGCGTTGTGAGCTTCTAACGGATTCGGATCTAACGTTAGTCAAAGCTATGCATGCCTGCAGACTTTCTGAGGTCGTTGAACTGCTGGACGACCACTGTGATTCGGGCACTAAATCTATTAACCTGGCTGGCTTTAAGAGACCACAGCCTCGGATGGGAAATACTGCCTTTCTGCCGCGTGCCATCCCAGGTTCTGGTGAAATGCCCCCCAAGAGGTGCCCGAACTGTAACTACATGCACCACAGACTGTCGACGTGCCCCGCCTATGGTAAGGCCTGCAATTTTTGTAAAATTGTTAAACCATTTCGCTGCTGTCTGTCGCTCCCGTGGGAAAGCTGCACAGACTTCCAGACCTAATCTAAACAGGCTGACACAATCTGATAACTGCCACGGCTCACAGCCTTCCATTGCAGAATCCTATGATGAGGAACCAACTAGTTCTCCAGAAGAATTGAGCTTGTTTACCCTCCTCCACGCACCTGGCCAGCATAACGATCCTACCGTATCAATAATTGTCAATGGTTCGACCTTCCTCGCTAAGTTAGACACGGGGGCGAGAGTGAATGTTTTGTCAATAAACCTTTTCCACAAGTTAAGGAATAATGAGGCTTTGATTGCTGGCCGTTCAACTCTGCATGCCTATGGAGGAGAGATTCTAAGGCCAGCGGGGAGGGCCACTTTAACCTGTGTGCTGCAAAACCTGTTTTTTTACGTTTTGAATTCTGACTGTGTGACTCTGCTGGGCAACCGTGCATGCCAGGACCTCGGCCTGATGTCCTTCAACCGCACGGTCCACAAAGCGAAACAGTCGTTTGACCCAGTAGCAGAATACCCAGACCTGTTCAACGACGACCTGGGAAAGTTACCACTGACTTACCGTATTTCCATTGACCCAAATGTGACGCCCGTGGTCCGCGCACCTCACAGGGTGTGTCACGCCATGAAAGACAAGGTCGAGGCGATGCTCAACAACATGGTCGAAACACGGGGGTGCTAGAAACGGTTAGCAAGCCCACCGATTGAGTCTCCACCATGGTTGCCACACTAAAGAAAGACAAGAATGAAATATGTGTGTGCATCAACCTGAAGGACTTAAACCTTGCCATCAGGAGACCCCACTACCCCATGTGGTCCGTTGAGGACGTGGCGGCTCAGGTCGGGCAGGCCACTGTCTTTTCGGTCCTAGACGCTAAGAACTCATTTTGGCAGATTCCATTGGACAAAGCGTCTTCTGACCTGACGACCTTCTCCACATTGTTTGGCAGACTCAAGTTTCTGCGAATGCCATTTGGCATCAATTCCGCTAGCGAGGTGTTCCAGCGAACGATGGAGCAGATATTCTCAGACCTGCCATGTGCCATCATCATGGATGATATCCTGGTCTATGGGAAGGACATTGCTGAGCACGACCTGAACCTCCGCCGCGCCCTAGATTGGGCGCGAAAGGCCAACCTGAAACTGACCCCAAGAAGTGCCGGTTTCGTGTCTCAGAAGTCACGTATGTTCGACATGTTTTCACCTCTAACGGACTAAAACGCGACCCTTTGAAGGCGGCTGCCATCTCCGAGATGGTAGCCCCCACCGACGTGCCAGGTCTGCAACGCTTCGTGGGCATGGGGAATTACCTTGGGAAGTTTATACCAACTCTCAGTGAGCTGAGTGCACCCCTGCGGCAGCTGACAAAAAAGGATATCGCCTGGGCCTGGCTCCCACAGCACCAGCAGGCTTTTGACTGTCTCAAGGCTAGACTGATTAACACACAGACATTGAGGTTCTTCGACGTGAGCCCCCCCAGCACCGTCACCTGTGACGCTTCCAAATTCGGTCTGGGCGCGGCCTGCCTTCAGTCTGTTGATGGATCGTTACATCCTGTCTCCTATGCCTCCTGCACCATGACGGACACCAAGCAGCGGTATGCTCAGATTGAGAAGGCGTTGTTCGCGGTAGTGTTCCCCTGCTCCAAGTTCAGAGACTTACTGTTTGGCAGCAAATTCACGTTCGAAACCGACCACCAGCCACTGGTGACAATTCTGAACAAACCGATTCATGCTGCCCCTGCCAGGCTGCAGCGCATGATGCTGCAGCTCCAGCGTTTCGACTTTAATATCGTCTATAAGAAGGGCACCGAGATGCACATTGCGGACACCCTATCCCGTGCCCTGCGGACCTGCTGTGCCCGCCACCCCTATAAAACAGAAGACTTGCTAGTACTGGGTGTTGACTTTATTCCCACCAAGCAGTTACAGCTTTTGGCCGAACACACCGCTACCGATCCAGTTTTGCAGCGGCTTGCCGTGGTGATTAAATCGGGGTGGCCCACGAAGCGCTCCAGCGCGCCGACTGAAACACAGCCTTTCTTCCTGGTCCGCGATGAACTGGTGCTACAGAATGGCATTATCGTCAAGGGACATAAAGTTGTAGTCCCGTCCTCCCTGTTTGACTTCTACTATCGCGCAGCCCATAGCGGACACCCCGGGGTCGATGCAACACTCACCCATGCTCAGTGCCAGTTCTACTGGCCTGGAATGGCCAAGTATATCCGGGACCGCGTTTCTGCCTGCTCCACGTGCAACAGTCTTGCACCACACCAGCAGCGACAGCCCCTGTTGCAACAACCTGCTCCTGCCTTGGCCTGGTTCTTGCTGGCTGCCGACATCTTCGAGTGGCGTGATAACCACTACCTTGTCCTGGTCGACTCGTACTCAAACTGGTTCGAGGTGGATATGCTGACATCCCTCTATTCGGAGATGGTAATCCGTAAGCTGCGGAAACACTTCCCCACCTTTGGGTCTCCTGTCCGGTTGCAGACTGACAATGGAAGGCAGTTCACCAGCCGAGAGTTCAAGGTTTTTGCCGATAAGTGGAACTTCGTGCATTTCACCAGCAGCCCAGAGTATCCAAAGAGCAACGGCCTTGCTGAACGGGCCGTCCGCAGCGCCAAGCTTCTGTTGGAGCAGGCAAGACTGTCTAACTCTGATTTGTATTTGGATCTCCTGAACCTCAGGAACGTTTCCAGGGATCTGGCCATGGGGTCCCCTGCTCAGCGTCTGATGTCCAGAACAACCAGACCCACTATCCCGATTGCTCAGCACCAGCTGCGACCTCAGGTGCTGGAGCCTGCCTCCGTGCAGAGGCGCATTCAGGAGAAACATGACAGCCAGCGGCGTTCCCACGATCGGTCGTGCAAACCACTCGATCCTCTGTTGCCTGGACAGGTTGTTCGGTTGCAAACCGCCAGTGGTTACTCCCGTCTGGCTACCGTAGTTGGGGTGGCTGATTCACCTCGTTCGTACCTGGTCGACTTTGAGGGAACTATCTACCGAAGAAGCCGTCAACACCTGCTTACGGTGAACGAACCAAAGCCGCAGCCTCCGGGCCCCTATGCCCCGCCACTCTCATACCAACAGCCGGCTGCCATCCCAGACAGTGTTCCCTGCATGCCTCGGTCCCCATCTCACGCGCCCTGTTCCCCTCTGCGCGGGTCACCTGTGCCGCTCGCGGTTCTAACTCTCCTGCTTCTCCCACCCCGCTGCCCTTCTCTGGTTCCCCAGCTGTTTTGCAGCCTCCGGTCCCTTCTGATCTTTCGCGGGAAGGGGGAGAGATGCGTACGCGCTCGGGTTGGATTAGTAGGCCACCTGTTCGTTATGGCGATTTTGTTTAATTCTGTTGTCATGGCTTCCAATCTGTTTCGATTTTTTAAGGGGAAGGATGTAGATGGTTTATGCATGCAACCAATAATATAGCTGCCTCAGTACCATTAACCCCGCCTTAGTTAACATCAATCATAACGCTTTCCCCTCCCTGGGTACAGTTCAGTAGAAGAATGTAACCAGTGCTTGCTGACGTGTGTTATACCCTGTGCTATCATTAAAGGATGTTATACACTTCAAGAGCATGTGAATTGCTTATTTACAGCTCTTCTCCAGACATATGGATCCTATGATGAGCATTTGTCGGCACTGGGCCTGTACTCACTGGAGTTTAGAAGAATGAGGGTGGACCTCATTGAAACATACACATAGTAAAAGACTTGGATAGTGGATGTGGAGAGGATGTTTCCACTAGTGGGAGAGTCTAGGACTAGAGGTCATATCTTCAGAATTAAAAGACGTTCGTTTAGGAAGGAGATGAGGAGAAATCTCTTTAGTCAGAGGGTGGTGAATCTGTGGAATTCTTTGCCACAGAAGGCTGTAGAGGCCAAGTCAGTGGATATTTTTATGGCAGAGATAGATAGATTTTTGATTAGTACAGGTGTCAGAGGTTATGGGGAGTAGGCAGGAGAATGGGGTTAGGTGGGAGAGATAGATAGCCATGATTGATTGGCGGAGTAGACTTGATAGGCCGAATGGCCTAATTCTACTATCATCACTTTTTACCTTATGACTTGTACAGAACTTTAAATACGAGAGATGAATTTCTCAGCTTTCCAATCTATCACGTTGCGGACCTCGGATTTTAAAAAAAATTGCACTTTCACTGTAGCACTCTCTTTAGTTTCTCTTCTGCATCACCTGATGTACTCATGTATTGTGTGATTTACCAGAACAGCACACAAAACCAAGTTTTTTATTGCGTGTCCGACAATAAAACACATCCGACAATACTAAACCATTGTCACGTATATTGAAGGTGAGAGGGGAAAGATTTCATAGGAACCTTGTAGGGAAACAAGAACCAGAGGGCATCGGTTTAAGGTGAGAGGGGATGGATTTAATAGGAACTTGAGGGCAACTGTTTCACACAGAGAGATGGGATATATATGTAACAAGCTGTCAGAGGAGGTAGTTGAGGCAGGTGTTATAACGACGCATTTGGACAGGTACATGGATAGGAAAGGTTTAGAGGGATAAGGGACAAACACAGGCAGGTGGGACTAGTGTAGATTGAACACCTTGGTTGGCATGGACAAGTTGGGCCAAAGGGCTTGTTTCTATGCTTGTATGACACTATGACTTCATGCTATCCATCCTTTCCAATCTCCTCACCTATAACTTGTTAAGCATTAGGACATCAAACTTTGTAGATTTTCCTCGGATGACGTTTTTTTGTGTTGGCCAGGAATGTTCCTGCCCCTGGGCCAAGTCTCTGTCTCTGCTGATGTCTGTATCTAAACACATCTCTCCCTGCTGCTCTGGATCTCTCCACTCCAGTAATTAAACTGCTTTTATGCAGGCAATTTTCTCCTACTCTGCAGAGAGTTCATTTTGATTTAGTTTTTTCTTAGATTTAGTTTTAGAAATACAGCATGGAAACAGGCCCTTCAGCCCACTGAGCCCATGCCGACCATTGATCATCCATGTACCCAAGTCCCACTTTCTCATCCACTCCCTGCACATTTGGGACAATTTTACACAGGCTAATTAACTTGCGAACCCTCACGTCTTCAGAATATGGGAGGAAACCAGAGCACCCGGAGAAAGCCCACAGCCTTCCTGAGGTGCCGTGACCCTGGTGTCTGTCCGAAGACACGTCATACCGAGAGCTGCGTGAACGCTCTGGAGAAGTCGAGCACTTGGAGTGGGCCGATAGGAGGATGAACACAGCTAATGCTGCCAGTGCCTTCATGGTCAGCTGCAGGAGGTGCCCTGGGACACAAAGTTGACCAGACAAGGAGACAAGAGAAGAGAGCTTCGCGGGAACTGTTTCAGTACATCGAGCGGGCGGGCTGATTGGACTTTAGACTTTGAATAATGGCGACAATAATGACGGCACCAGCATGTAATATATGCAAAAAGAATTTCACAAACATCTTTGCCAGACTATTTAATACAGAGAAATGTGAGGTGTTGCATTTGTGAATGGTAGGGCTCTGGGGAATGTGATGAACGGAGAGACCTAGGAGTGCAGATGCATGATTCCTTGAAGGTCGAGTCGCAGGTAGATAGTGTGGTCAAAAAGGCATTTGGCACATTGGCCTTCATCAGCCAGAGTATTGAGTATAGAAGTTGGGAGGTCATGTTGCAGTTGTATAAGGCATTGGTGAGGCTGCATTTGGAGTATTGTGTTCAGTTCTGGGCACCATGTTGTAGAAAAGATGTTGTCAAGCCGGAAAGGGTACAGAGAAGATTTACAAGGATGTTGCCAGGACTAGAGTGTCTTAGCCATAGGGGGAGGTTGGAGCACAGGAGGATGATGGGTGATCTTATTGAGGTGTATAAAATCATGAGAGGAATAGATGGGGTAGAGTCTCTTGCCCTGAGTAGGTCAATTGAGAAGAAGGGGACACAGATTTAAGGGGAAGGGGAGTAGATTTAATAGGGATCTGAGTACTACGTTGTTCACACAAAGGGAGGTGGGGGGTATGGAACAAGTTGCCACAGGAGGTAGTTGAGGTTGGGGCAATCCCAACTTTTCATAAACAGTTAGATAGGTACATGGATAGGATAGGTTTGGAGGGATATGAGCCACACGCGGGCAGTTGGGACTAGTGTAGCTTGGACATGTTGGCCAGTGTGGGCAAGTTGGGCCAAAGGACCTGTTTCCAGGCTGTATCACTCTATGACTTCATGGCAATTACATAAACATCTGTAGGTGTACAGTAAGACTACAGGTGACGTCAGTATTGGAGTTTGTACATTCTCCCCGTGACCTGCTTGAGTTTTTCACGGGATCGCTGGTTTCCTCCCACACTCCAAAGATGTATGTTTGTAGGTAATTGGCTTGATAAAATTGTAAAAAATTCTCCGTAGTGTGGGTAGGGTAGTGTTAATGTGCGGGGATCACTTGTTGGCGCGGACTGGGTGGGCCAAAGGGCCTGTTTCCTTGCTGTATCTCTGAACTAAACTAAACTAAAGGCATTCAGTCAATTTTGACTTTAGATTTAGAGATACAGCAAGGAAACAGGCCCTTTGGCCCAACAAGTCCGCGTTGACCAGCAATCACCCCATAACTAACCTACACAGCACAGTGGACAAGCAGTAGAGTTGGTACCTTACAGCCCCAGAGTTCCGGGTTTGACCCAGACCTCAGTTGTTGTCTGTATGGAGGTTCTACTTTCTCCCTGTAACCACGTGGGTTTTCTTCAGGTTCTTCAGTTTCTTCCCAAGTCCAAAGACATACAGGTTTGTAGGTTAATTGGCTTCGGCAAAAATTGTAAATTGTCCCTAGTGTGTGGGAAAAGTGTTCATGTTTGGGGGTGATGTCTGGTTGGCGCAGAGGTGGAAACCACGCTGTATCTCTAAATAACTAAATGTCTAAATAGCCTCATAGCTCTTAAAAATGAAATGAAACCATAATGGTTAATCAAAATAGAGAAAAATAAACAAAGTCTATACCTGTACTTTTTTTCCTCAGGTTGTGAGCCAATTAATATAATGAGCATAGACAAACGTTTTCGACCCTGAAGAAGGATTTTGACCCAAAACGTGACCTAATCCTTTTCTCCAGAGATGCTGCCTGACCCACTGTTTTAATCCAGCATTTGGTGTCTAACCTCAGTGTAAACCAGCATCTGCGGTTCCTTCCTACACAATATAATGAGCATGGTCATGCATTTCATGCCAGTTATGATTGACACAAAGCAAAGTAACCTGATGCAAAGTCTCATGTCAGGATTTTAGTGTTTCATTGTCGGAATCGTTGGTGATTCATTGGCAGTTGGAGGTTTGACAACCCAGCAAAATAATATCTCATCCAGGACTTGAATGAGTTTAATTCTGGAGCATCTCTGCTCTCCCTTGATGCCACCATTTTCTGTAGTTATCCATTGAAAATACTATATCTCCATTTACAGTATATCCTGGAGGGAATTTCTACAGAAAGCCACATTGTAATTGGATTGCAGAAGAAGAATTGACACAGATACTGATCCAGAATTTATGTTTATCTGTAAAGAGTTTCCCCTTTTCTGTCCCTCTGTTGTCAGGCATCAGTTCAAAGGGGTTCCTGGCATCCAGCAGCTGTGGGGCAAACAGTCAACAAAGCAGCCAACCACATTAATGATGTGGCAGCTGGTCTTTCGATATACCTTTTACAATGTCAGCATTTTCTTTTGAGTGTGAAGCCGAGTTATTTTTTTTTACTTGTCCATGTGATGTGAATACAAAAACATCCCCTCAATGGACAGATGAGTTAATCATATAGCTCTGATTGTAAGGTAACAAATAGGCTAGATTAGTTTAGTTTAGAGATACAGCATGGAAACAGGTCCGTCAGCCCACCAAGTCCACGCCCACCAGCGATCCCCGTACACTAGTACTATCTTACACACAAGAGACCATTTTTACCTAAGCCAATTAACCTACAAACCCGTATGTCTTTGGAGTGCGGGAGGAAATTGGAGCACCCAGGGAGAACCCTCGCAGTCACGGGGAGAAAGTACATACTCCATACAGACACCTCCCGTGGTCAGGATCAAACCCAGGTCTCTGGCGCTGTAAGGCAGCAACTCTACTGCTGTGCCCCCATGCTGTTCCAAATTGAGGATTGAGAGTCTAAAAGATATTAATAAAGCTAGTTTGATTTTTATGGTTTTATGGTTGCCCCACTGAATACATTCCATTCCGTACATTAATTTAATTGCTTGAGTTTCTCATCCTCAATAGTCTGATTTCAATTTATTCTGATCAATATTCTAGCTCTCGGGATACTGGGGCCAGTAACTTAATGTCATGTTGGGCACAAGCTTGTTCTGTCTT
This sequence comes from Raja brachyura, assembly GCA_963514005.1. The sequence continues at coordinate 33,852,676 of OY740797.1, read as the reverse complement.
GTTTTATCTGCCATGCTCCCAATATTTTCTGTAAATATACATTTCCATTTCTCCTTTCTTCTCATTCATTAATTCCTTTTTCCAATCCAATCTAATTATTTTACAACCCATGTTATTCAGATAACTCCCAACAAATGTACAGACTTTGGTTTGACCTCAATCTCTGTTAAATCAAGGGGTGTTATGAAGAAGTTCTGTGCAGAGATAGCAAATGCCCCCAAAACAGACAGAATAGCTCTTCAAGTGGATGGTAGGAAATGTGGTATCCAATTCTTTCCAATCCTTCTGATCTTCATTGGAGATCAACTTTGTGATTTCAATATGGCAACTGACTAGGATTCTTTAACCAAATACATTTATGGTTGGAGAGGCAAGGTTAGGTTGGGGACTCAGGGAAAAACAGATGTTGGAATCTTCAGTAAAAGTGGAGAATGGTCCCAACCCCAAAAATATCACATATCCATCCTTTCTCAGATGCTGCTTGACTGGTTGAGTTATTACAGCACTTTGTATTTAGCTTTATCATGGTAGTTGATGTCTCTATACAAATATCCTCTAATTCTCAGTTATAAATCATGATTCTACTTCAATGACTCTGTTCTTAGTTTCTAAGCTAATAGTTGTCCTCAGAAAGTCAGGCTGACTGGACATACTTTCTCAAGTCAGAGGACTTCAGTTATGGCTCAACTTCAGTTCTGACTGTTTGCGACTGTCTCAACTCTGGCATCCACTGCACTGTATCCTCACTCACAGTTCCTGCAGAGAGAAGCGAACACAACCCATTCTAACACAGCCTTCTCAGTTCCTTCCATCCAGTCCATCTTCATGGCGCATTGCATCAGGAAGGCTGGAAGTTTCAGCAAGGATGCCTGCAACGCTAGCTATTCCTGTTTGTCTTTTCTCCCTTCTAGGTAAAGATACAGGAGCTTCAAAGCCCAGATATCCAGTCTTAAGAACCACTCCATTCCCACGCCTATTAGACTTCTGAGCAAATTACCTCTTTTGCTGCCACATACTCTTGCACTTAACGCGACTTCAATTGATCATTTTGTTATTACACATCAATTTTTTCTGGGGGTTTGGCACTATTTCACATTTGACAATCTTGGCACTATTCTGCTGTTTTGCTTTCATTGTTGCAGAGTCGAAAAGTCATACAGCATGGAAACAGTCCCTTCAGCACAACATGCCCATGCCAACCATGATGCACCATCTGCACTAGTCCCACTTGCCTGCATTTGGCCCATATCCCTCCAAATCTTTCCTATGCATGTACCCATCCAAGTTGTACTTACCGTTGTATCTGTCATTTACTATCTCGTTTACTCAAAGAGCTTCAGGTGAACAAGGAATTTCATTGCATCCTAGTGTATAGGACTATAATCTGAATCTAATCTAACCTGAATCTATAAATGCACAATTAGATACCTGATCAGTTCCTAATTGGCCATGGAGGAACTGGATCTCTGATAAAATTACATAAAATACATACATCTTGTACATGTACATCTATGTACATATAATAATACAAGATGTATGTTGTTGTTAGATAGGCCCGGGTAGTTGGCTCTTGTTAAAAGATTTGCCTTTGACGAACTGTGAGACCACAGTTTATCAGACTGTACTATCCTTCACAAGTTGGAAGCAGCTTTTTGCTGTAAAACAGACCCACACAATTCCAGATTCTTGCTTGTTAAATTTCCACAGCTGTATTTTTCATGTACCCTACCTCTGAACGTTTTATTACTCTGCTTAACTATTTATATCCTGGAGTGTGATTCAACAAAAAGCAACTTCCATTAGATGCTGCTACAGAATTTATGATTAGGCATTTGCCTTTTCTGCTTCCTGCTGTGGTCAGGCATCAACTTAAGGAGACCGCTAACTTCAAGAAATTAGCCGATCACATTAATAATTTCTACAGATAATTGAACAGTAAGCAAAAGCCACAATTTTTAATTTACAGTGGAAAATAAATATTGGACTATACATGAAAATGAATATAAAATATATAAAAGTTATTTAGTTTAAAAGTCTTGACATATTTCATTATTTAGTTTTAATTATTTAGTTTTAGTTTAAAATCATTTACGTTTTGATTTATTTATGTGCAGGACTTACAATACATATAAAATCATCTTTTTTGAACCAGATAAGTTCTGAAATAGTAATTACTGGTAGCTGTTTAAAACACAATCCTCTTGTAACATATTGCTATGATTATCCAATGAATGATGTTATTAATTGTTTAAATTCACCGTCCCTCTGGTAATTTCAGTAGCGAAGGCTCCATGCAGAGCAGCTTCTATGAAAGCACTAAATCACCAATGATACCATCAGGATCATTGTGTTCAACTCCACCTGGACAAAAATACCCAAGTTGTTGATGGTTTCACAGAACCATAATGGTGAATATCAATATATTTTCTGCCATTATTTTTGGGGCATTATTTCACCCATAATATTTTACAGTAAAACCCATCCATTGTTACATAAGTAAAGTAATATTAGTGGGAATTTATCACTTACATTATACATAGTGACACGGCTGATAGAGCTGCTTCCTCACTGCTACAGAGACACACTGGTTCGGTTCTGACCTTGGGTGCTGTTTGTATGGAGGTTGCATGTTCTCCCTGTGATCGCATTGGTTTCCCCTCGGTGTTTTGATTTCCTCTCAAATTCCAAAGATGTGCAGCTTTGTAAAGTAATTGGTCTCTTGTGAAAATCGCCTCTCATATGTACCAAGTGATGCAAATTTGGGATAATATCAGCTTTTGCCCCTAGTGTGTATGAAGTGGACGAAAAAACTGGATGACAGAGAACTAGCGCGGACGGGTGATCGATGGTTTGTGTCGTCTGAGTGGTAAGAAGAGGCCAGTTTTCATGCTGTATCTTTCAAATTCAACGTATTATTTATTTGGGAGCATATCCCAAATCTGTCACTTCCCAGGAATAGCAGCTTGACATGATTTACAACAAAGTCACCCATTTGACTGGCATTCCATCCAGCAGCCCAAACATTCTTTCACTCCAACATCACCATACCATGACTGCATTGTGCAGCTTTTATCTCAGATTTCTCCTAAACTCATAATATACAAGTGTAGAAAGATATGGTTCAGAAGGAGGACATTCAGTCCCTCACATGTCCACGCCGGCCAAGAGTGAACTAGTTAGGTTAATCGCACTTTCTAGCTCTTCTTCCCATGACCTGGTTGGATATCAAACACCTGGAAGGGTGTGGATGGCAGGGTCATGGAACACGGAAAGGTGAGAATGACAGGTACATGGAAGATCTCCTACCAGCAAGTTCCCCTTCAAATGTCACACACCAATGTGACATGGAAATAGGTCACCGTTCCTTCATCATCACTGGGTCTAAATGCTGGGTCTAAATGCTGCACAACGTTAGTGTGGGAGCACCTTCATCAACACTGCACTGGTTGAAGTACAGTAGATGGCAAACCTGCATCTTCAAGGACAATTAAACGTGGAACAAAAAATGTTGGTGCTACCAGCAATGTTTACATATCATAAACAAATGAAGAAAACAACATGAGCATTCTATTGATGTTGAGGAGTGGGGGAAACACTTCTGTTTTTCCGCTTGCACCCTAGATAGGAATTTACTCAGCGAAACCTCTGCTGGAAATTTACAAGGTTGTGGACAACTAAGGCAATCTTTTTCACAAGACAGCTGAGTCAGAAGCTAAATTTAGGTGCAAGGGAACAAAGATATGTAATTTCCCTGCTGAGCTAATTGTGTTCTAGCAGGTTGCAGGGAGAATATAAATGAGCATGATGCAGCATCGAAACATTGAGGAAGCATAATAAATAGACTTTGCTTCCTTCAAGGAAATAGCAGAACATGATATGCTAAGAATGTGGAACTGAGCTCAGTGACAAACAAGGTCACGGTGACTTTAATTATTGGAGAAAGGTGTGCAATTAAATGTGGACGCTGGCTTGGAAGTATGTGATTGTGCCATGAGAATATACTTGTTTGCAGCATGAAAAGTGGCAATTGATCATAGCCTCTAACTCTGAAGGCCAGATATTAACTCCCCATGGGTGTTTCTGCAAGCCAGGGCAGCTGACTCATTGACATACAGGAGCAAGTGAATTGATGTTCTGTTTACCTTCTCTGGAAGGGTGTGGATGTTACCTTCTAAAGGTGTTACGTTCAAACCGGGCAATCTTTGCATTGCCACTTCCCACAGAACTTCAAGTTGTCCTTAGCACTTAGAACAGTACAGCACAGGAACATGTCCTTCAGCCCACAATGTCCATGCTGAGAAGATGCCAAGTTAAACGAGCCTCCAATGCCTGCATGTGATCCATATCCCTTCTACATATCCATGTGTCCATGGAAAAACCTCTTAAATGCCACTATCGTATCTGCCCCAGCACCACACCTGGCAATGCGTTCCAGATACCCACATCTCTGGTGGAAAATAACTGTCTCTCCATGGGACTCTCCCAGTTTTATAATTGTAAAAGGATATGTGCACATTTGAAAAATATGGACATCCGCAGAATAAAATTCAGTTCCTCAACTGGATTCCTGAATTGAAAATGATTTCATTTTTTAGGTAACTATGTATCCAGAAGTTCCAGCGGATTTGCTGATTTTCCAGATACCTGCTCAAGCCAGTTAAATTTGACAGTGCCACTTGTGGGAAATTGCGCTACAAATCGGCTGCTACCTTGTACACTAAATCAGTGGCAACTGAACCCCTTCTGGACTTCTGCACTTGTTCATTCTATTGCACGCATGGGGTTTTGCATTCTATAACGTTGACTGTGACCACTTTACTAAATTTGTTTTTTGTCAAACTCCATTGATTATATGTAGGAAAAAGATCATTGTTCATTGTTTTAAGAGTTTCAACCAATTTATATGCAGTTAGAATCTATTAATGAAGATTACTTCATTAAATAAGCTTAGGTAATACGGTCTGTTGGAAAATGACAATGTCTCTTTGTCAATACTCTTGCATCTGACAGGTCAACACAAGATTGGGAGATGCTTGTATTGTTGGAGGTGTCTTTGTCCTGATTAAACAATCAAACAAAGTCTTGTCTCGCTTTTTAGATGAATGCTATGAATGAGGCACAAATAGGGCAGACAATCAGAACTTTTATTCCCAGGGTGGAAATGTCAAAGACTAGAGGGCATCGCTTTAGGGTGAGAGGGGCAACGTTTAAAGGACATGTGGAGGGTAGGTTTTTTACACAGAAGGTGGAGGGTGTCTGGACCACACAGTCAGGAGTGGTAGTTGAGACAAATACAATGTTATCAGATTAAATGCATGCCCTTTTACAATTTCCACATTTTTCCACATTGTGTCTCTTGAGATCACACCTTCCCCAGTCCACAATGGACCTGCCAGGCAACTTAGGTCATTTGTAGCTGGGCCTGATTGATCCTGGTCTTTTCTCCCCTTCAGCTCTTCACCTCTCTCCCACATCTTCCCCCCTTCCACGCCATATTTTCAGTCTGAAGAAGGGTCCTGACCCGCTAAGTCACCCATCCTTTTTCTCCAGAGATGCTGCCTCACCCACTGAGTTATTCCAACACTTTGATATCAATCTTCGATGGCTCTTTTCCAGCCCTTCAATGTCCAGTTTGTCGCGTGGACACAAACAGTGGTCCTATCGATATTCCAGACAGACTTACCCCTGCTGAACTCGGTAATCACACTGCTGAAAGTCACTGAGATTGATTTTTATGTGCATAATCTACATAATTATCCTTCACTCACAGCGTTTTCTGGAGAAGATAGTCGGCTCTCTTTGGGAGAAGCTGTCGTCATTTGTCACCTCTATAAATAGACCATTAACGGAGTGATTTGACTTAGCTCAACAAGACGATCTGCTCAGTCATATGCCGTGTCTCAACTCCAGCTCATTGGCTATTACAGGGACGGAAACCAAATGCTCAGATAAAGTTATCATTACCTCCCAGTTATGTTTTTATCCATTGAGAAGAACTCCAACTTATTGCCATCACTCTTTATAGACTCATCAATCTGCTGTTTCTCATGACTTCACTGCCTGCATTCCCAAATCTGCTATCTCTTCCACCTGCTTTGATTTCTTAGCTTCCGAACAATGCAACCTTAAAATTCCACTGCATTTCACATCTACACTTCCGATACAAAGGCACCCCAGGTTGCAAAAATCCTGACTTATGTAAGAGGTGTAGCAGCTAGTTAAGGGCCTGTCCCACCAGCATGCAACTCTATGCGATGAACGCGATCAAACCAGCAGTGGGGGCCGCGCGGAGGTCGGGTGATCCCCTGTACATGGCCGTTCCCACCAGCATGCGCGTGCATGCGGCAAGCGCAACTAAACCGGCAGCAGGGGCCGCACGGAGGTTGGGTGAGTGGCATAACGCAGCGCAAAGCGAGGCGAACTTGAAGCAAGTCCAAGGTAAGTTCGCCAGGACTTAGAGGGACACACAGAGAGGGGCACCGAGACACACACACATACAGGGCCACGGAGCCACACACATAGAGGGTCACGGAGGCACTTACAAATAGGTTCACGGAGGCACGATGTCCGGGCGGTGTGTAAATGTCGAGGCGACTGCGAGCCGACAAACCGTTGCCGCGCGGGACTTTTGGACATAGTCGGTTTTTCGGAGCCCCGCGCGGTGTCGGGACGAACTCGGGACGAACTCCGCACAATTCCGCACGGCTCCGGTGATTGAAGTGGGACCGGCCCCGCGACGCCGGACGGCTCAAGCGACCACGTTAGGTCGCGCTAATCGCATAGAGTTGCATGCTGGTGGGACAGGCCCTTTACTTCAAAAGAGACCCAGTCTTCCAAAATAAACAGTATACATGTAACTTGACTGCAGTCATTAAACAGATAAATTATCCTAAAGAAAGTAACTTCCAGTTCACAGCAGGTTACTTAAGAGATTGGTGTTGCAAAGTGACATGGCATGCAAGTTCAATAGACTATTCCCGTACAGTTTACTAATCAGGGATGTGTTTAGGTTTGGCAACACTGTACTGGACTGTATATTAGAAAACAATTTCACTGTGCATTTGTACCTGTGACAATAAAAACACCAATGAACCATTGAACCAAATCTCTTCTATTGACACATAAAATACTTTAACAAACAATGACAAATCCACTCATCCTTTAAAACCGTTTCAACTAGCCATTGGATGTATGACATTCTGATTCTGTACCATTGCAACTACAGAGAGGACAATAAAAAAATGTTCATGGTAATTGACCTTCAATGAAATGATTTGTTTCTGACTTACCAAAAGATCAGTTTACGGACCGTTCTCAGAAACGTACCCTTACATAACCCGAGGACTGTCTGTAGTCAGAGGAATGACTGTCTATAAATAGTCAGTGTTCTTCAGTTTGTGTACATAGTGAATATTAAAAATCCCAACATGTATACAGTGCTCTATCTTAGGCGGGAGAAATTTATCCAAATATAGAAAGTACAAGGAGAAAGAAAAGCTGATGCAAAAAGATTACGTGGAACCAAAAGCAGATTTCGCTTTGTTTTGTTTTGTTATTGAGTTGTGCCTTTCACTCCATCAACATCTGCTGTACTCTTCATTCTGAAGGAAATGTACTGCAGTCAAATGGGTTGAGACACTCCTGGCAATTAAACTCGTGTTTCTGCGGCCTTGAATAATTTGCAAATCTATCTCCTATTTAGCGGTTCATAACAAAGTGGTGCAATGTAGTTCAGTGTCTGATACACCATGGGTAATGACACATAGCTTTAAAGTTGTCTTCATTTAAGAGGTGGCCTTTGTAGCAGATATTATGTTTGCTTGATCAATATTTTTTTCTTATGCCGACAATTTCTCAATGGAGACACTTGGACTATCTTTAATTGAACTTCACTAGACCTTATTTTGCACTAAGCGTTATTCCCTTTATCCTGTATCTGTACACTGTGCAAGACTTGATTGTAATCATGTATAGTCTTTACACTAACTGGATAGCATGCAACAAGAAACATTTCATTGTAACAATAAACTAAAATATAATTAAATTAAATTAAACTAAATTTGATTCCAATAAAAAATCCTTACCCTGGGAGCAGGCCTACCTATGTTCTGACCTTTCCTTGGCTGTACAACATGATCCTTTCACACCCATCCTTCAGTATACTTGCATGTGAACGTCCTTCTGCCAAGATCTATTGATGCATGACTGGTGTCATGATCCTGATTTGAATGGAAAATAATGAACATTTTCAGAATGCAAACAAGAACATTTTCCTTACCTCAGCTATTTCTACTATTTAACAAAGAAATTGGAGTCAAAATCTGCTTTGTCGTGGATCAAGAGTATGGGAGGGCAATTAATGTTACAATAGATCGGCCCTTAACTGACTTGCTAATCCTTCTTTACCTTCCTTCTGCCATTTGACTGAGACTATCATAATAAACCTGTTATTTTTATGCTCAAATGTTAAATATCTAACGTCTTTTGAATGTAGGCATTATCTTCTCTTCTTGTGACATGGTCTCACCTCCACTGAGGATGATTCTGGTCATTACATAAATTGAATGTGCACTAATTTATATACATATTTGCTCCAATCAAACAGACAATTTGGGTTAAGGCCGTAAAAAATGTAGGGTCAATCTTCTTCAAGCACAATTGGAACACCTGCGTGAGCATTTGTAAACTGGCACTAGATCTATGCTTAACCAACCTAACAGCCTCTCACAATGCTAGTGACTGTTAATGGATGATTAAAACAACCCAAAACAGACAGTGGCGCAGTGGTGGGGTTGCTGTCATACAGCACCACAGTCCTGGGTGCTGTCTGTATGGAGTTTGTACGTTTTTCACGTGACTTTTTCTGGTTGGCTGCCAGTGACTCGCAGAGTTGCGCAGGGATCCGTACTGCGGCCGCTATTAATGATTTGGATGAGGGGATTGAAGACTTTGTGGCCAAGTTTGCGGATGAAACAAAAATAGGTGGAAGGGCAGGCAGTGTAGATAAACAGGGACTCTGCAGAAGGACTTGAACAGGTTGAAAGAGTGGGCCGAGAAGTGGCAGATGTATATATAGTGTAACAAAGTGTGGAGTCATGCATTTTGGTAGTAGGAATAAAGGTGTAGATTATTTCCTAAATGGGGAGATAATCCAGAAATCGGAGATGTAAAGGAACTTGGGAGTGCTGGTGCAGGATTCCCAAAAGGTTCATCTGCAAGTCAAATCGGTAGTAAAGAAAGCAAACTCAATGCTAGCATTTATTTCAAGAGGGCTTGTATCCAAAAGCAGGGATGTATTGCTGAGTCTCTACAAGGCGCTGGTAAGGCCGCTTTTGGAATGTTGTGAGCAATTTTTGGCACCATATCTGAGGAAGGATGCGCTGGCCCTGGAGAGGGTCGAAAGAATTATCTCAGGAATGAGTAGGTTAACTTATGATGAGCATTTGTCGGCATGGGGTCTGTACTCGCTGGAGTTTAGAAGAATGAGGGGGAACCTCATTGAAACGTACAGAATAATGAAAGGCTTGGATAGAGTGGATGTGGATAGGATGTTTCCACTAGTGGGAGAGTCTAGGACTGGAGGTCATAGTCTCAGAATTAAAGGACGTTCTTTTAGGAAGGAGATCAGGAAAAACTTCTTTATCTGTGGGATTCTTTGCCACAGAACACTGTGGAGGCCACGTCAGTGGATATTTTAAAGGCAGAGATAGATAGATTCTTGATTAATACAAGTGTTAGAGGTTATGGGCCAAAAGCAGGAGAATGGGGTTAGGTGGGAGAGATAGATCAGCCATGATTGATTGGCGGAGTAGACTTGATGGGCCGAATGGCCTAATTCTACTCCAATCATTTATGACCTTTTGACATTATGACCGACCTGGGCCATCTCTGGTTTCTTCCCACACTCCAAAGACTTACAGGTTTGTAGGCTTCGGTAAAATTGTAATATTGTATCTAGTGTGTAAAGTGGTAGTGTATGGGATGATTTCTGGTTGGCGCGGACTCAGTGGGCTAAGGGGCCTGTTTCCACGCTGCATCTCGAAACTAAAAAAAATAAGATGAAAGAGTAAAGGAAACCAACACAAACTAGTCAGTAACAGTCATGTCATAAGACTAAGCAAAGGAATGGGTAACTTGACTAGTTTGTTTTCTGATATGCCATGAAGAATGACCAAACAGCAACATGCCCAAGTGTGCATATCGTGGCCTGGGACCAGCACATCAGGAAAAAGGTACAGAAGTGTGAAAACACACACCTCCAGATTCAGGGACAGTTTTGTCCCTGCTGTTATGAGGCAACTGAATCATCCTACTACAATCAGAAAGCAGTCCTGAACTACTATCTACCTTGGACTATCTTTGATCAGATCTTGCTGCCTTTACCTTGCACCAAACATTATTCCCTCATATATCTGCACACTATAAATTAGACGATTGTAATTGTGTATTGTCTTTCTGCTGACCAGATAGCACACTACAAATGCTTTTCATTGTACCTTGATACACATGATTAAACTGTAAACATTGATGCAATCACAAAGAAAGCTCATCCGTGCCTCTACTTCCTCAGAATATTCATGACATTTGGTATGTTGCTGAATACAGGTATAGCCCTAGAAAGGGGAGGCTGCAGAAATGATGGACATTGCTGGTCCAACACAGTTACAGCCCACCCCACCATCAGAGGGATCTGCAAGAGCTGCTGCCTTCAAAAGGCAGCTAATGCCATCAATAATCCACATCACCCTGGCCATGTCCATATCTCACTACTACCCCAGGTAAGCAGGTACAGGAACCTGAAAATCTTGCTCACCTGGGAGCTAAGGAGAGCTTTGCAAAAGCCGTCAGACTTTTGCACCACACTGCACAACTCCAACCACAAGCCTACCTCAGCAAATATGATCTACTATGAGCTTTGTTTTGGTTGCACTTTGGACTTTAGTCTGGTTACCAAGTATTATGAATTATTGCATATTTATGTGGGTGTAATCATGTTAATGGATCTGTAAAACGAGAGAATATCGTTGTTCCGTTGTTGGTGTAAATTACAATTACAGTAAATACTCGATAAGACTCCTAATTCTTTGATCGTGTTTACCACTGGTTCTCCATTGAGCAGAACCAGTGGTAAACATGATCAAAGAATTAGGAGTCTTATCGAGTATTTACTGTAATTGTAATGGTCTTTTCTCCATTGGTTAAAAGACCATAAAAGACCAAAAATAAATAATCATACAGTTCATTGAATTGTGAACAGACACGAGGCAAACTGATCTACTCCAGAAGAACCAAACTGATGTTGTTGGGTGCTATTAACTTAAGATATATTACTAGAGAAACCCGATGTTTGAATTAATCATGGAAATAGCAGCTGCATTTAAATGTGAATTACTGCATATTTAGCTTTTGATAATCCAACGGGCTTTTGGATGAGGAATTATTTTAAGTTCATAAGTTCTTATAAACTTATGCAGAATCAGGCTATTCAATTTTACTCCACCATTCAATCAAGGCTGATCTATCTTTTCCTCTGAACCGCATTCTCCTGCCTTTTCCCCATAACCCCTGACACCATTACTAATTATGAATCTGTCAATCTCCACCTCAAATATATCCATTGACGTGGCCTCCACAGCCATCTGTGGCAATGAATTCCACAGTCACCACCCTTTGACTGAAGAAATTACTTCTCATCTCTTTTCTAAAGGTACTTCCTTTTAGTCAGAGGCTATGGCTTCTGGTCCTATACTCTCCCACTGGAGAAACATCCTCTCCACATTCACTCTATCCAGGCCTGTCACGATTCGGTAAGGTTCAATGAGATCCCCCTTATCCTTCTAAATCCAATGAGTACAGGCCCAGTACCTTCAAACACTCATTATATGTTGACCCAATCATTTCTGGGATAATTCTAGTAAACCTCATTGGACCCTCTCTAATGCCAGTACACCCTTCCTCAGATATGGGTTAAAACACAATCATTTATGAAATTCTGGAAATATAGCAGCCAATTTGTACACAGAAAGCTCCCATAAACATTAAGCTCAAATCTAAACCTAACATCCCCCGCCCCCCACTGCAATCTGTCTGAAGAAGAGTCCCAGCCTGAAACATCACATCATGTTCTCCTGAGATGCCGCATTACCCGCTAATTTACTCCAGCACTTTGTGTCTATCTCGGATCTTTTGGTTATGCACGATAAACGGCAAATCGTGCAATGTGAGGAGGTACACTCAGTCAGCAGTAGCAATTTTTGAATATCCATGAAATGAGATATCTGAGGAAATGGCAAAGTTGCTTCCTGTTCCATAAGAACAAACACAGATAGATAGGACTTCTTTGTGTAGAGTACAGGAGGTTGAGGGATGGTCTAATAGAGGTGAATAAGATCATGTGGCGGATAGGCAGGGTGAATGTAAAGTGTCTTATACTCAGAGGTGGGAAAATAAGAATGAGAGGGCATCATTTTAAGGTGAGAGGGGAAAGATTTAATAGGAACCCAAGCGGCAAATTTTTGCAAACAGAGGGTTGTTTAAATACGAAACAAACTATCAGAGGAGGTAGTTGAGCAAGGTACGATAACAACATTTAAAAGACATTTGAACAGGTACATGGATTGAAGAGGTTGAGGGATATGAGCCAAATGTGGACAGGTAGGATTAGTGCAGATGGCACATTTGCCTAGTATGGGCAAATTGGATTGAAGGGCCTGTTTCTATGCTTTATAACTCTATAATCACAAAATTCAGGTCATTATATTCCCTCCCCAAGTGGTTGGCTAATTTCCTATTAAATATCATAGAAACATAGAAACAGAAAATAGGTGCAGGATGAGGCCATTTGGCCCTTCATACCGGCACCACCATTCATTGTGATCATCCACAATTAGTAACCCATGCCTGCCTCCTCCCCATATAGCTTGATTCCACTAGCCCCTAGAGCTCTATCTGCCATGAACTCTCTTTTAAATTAATCCTGTGAATTGGCCTCTACTGCCTTTTGTGACATAGAATTCCACAAATTCACAACTCTCTGGGTGAAAAAGTTTGTTCTCATGTCAGTTTTAAATGGCCTCCCCTTTATTCTTAGGCTGTGGCCTCTGGTTCTGGACTCTCCCAATATTGGGAACATTTTTCCTGCATCTAGCTTGTCCAGTCCTTTTATAATTGTAAACGTTTCTATAAGAAATCATCCTTCTTCTTCTTCTTCGTTCGTGCGCCTAAAGTTGTAGGACAACTTGTTCTATTTGATCTTCCGTTTGTGCACATCGAGTTGATTGTATTAGTCGAAACAGGGCGGACGATGTGAAAGTTGCAATCTTCCACCCCATCCTTCTAAATTCCAGTGAATACAAGCAAGTCTTTCCCATCTTTCCTCATATGACAGTCCCGCCATCCCAGGGATTAACTTCGTGAACCTACACTGCACTGCCTGAATAGCAAGGATGTCCTTCCTCAAATTAGGAGACCAAAACTGCACACCATACTCCAGATGTGGTCTCATCAGGGCCCTGTACAACTGCAGAAGGACCTCTTTACTCCTATACTCAAATCCTCTTGTTATGAAGGCCAACATGCCATTAGATTTCTTCACTGCCTGCTGTACCTGCATGTTTACTTTCAGTGACTGGTGTACAAGGACACCCAAGTCTCGTTGCAATTCCCTTTTTCATAATCTGACACAATTGAGGTAATATTCTGCCTCCTTCTTCTTGCCGCCAAAGTGGATAACCTCACATTTATCTATATTATACTGCATCTGCCATACATCTGCCCACTCACTCAACCTGCCCAAGTCACCCTGCAACCTCCTAGCATCCTCTTCGCAGTTCACACTGCCCACCCAGCTTTGTGTCATCTGCAAATTTGCTAGTGTTACGTTTAATACAATACAACAATACATTATTAGCCAAGTATGTTTTGCAATATACGAGGAATTTCATTTGCCAAGTCAGTCAGACAAATAAAAAGCAACCAGACACTCAAAAATACATTTTAACATAAACATCCACCACAGTGACTCCTTTACATTCCTCACTGTGATGGAAGGCGGAAAAAAAGTTAAATCTCTTCCCTTCTTTGTTCTCCCGTAGTCGGGGGCCTCGAGACTTCCGTTGACGAGGCGATCTTACTCCTGTAGCCGGCGTTCGAGCACTCCTTGTCGGGGTGATCAAGCTCATGCATCAAGGGGGGGGTATCTCAGCTCCCCTGCGCCGGCGATTGGACCCCGGGTCGGGGCTGGTCGAAACCTTCTGTGTCGTTGGAGCTCCCGACATCTACAGTCTCAACCAGAGACTCTCGATGATAAATTCTGCAGGCTGGGGTTGGAGCGATCCCAGGCAAGCGATCAGCTCTGATGGTAAGTCCTCGTCCCCGCAGTGGGGCTCAGTCAGTCCCGAGCAAGGTCTTCAGTTCCATGATGTTATGCTGCAGAGCGACAGGAGATACGACCCGGAAAACAATCGCATCTCCGGCAGGGTAAGAGATTGAAATAAAAGGTTCCCCCAACCCCCTCCCCCACATAAAACAAACCGGAGAACATTTACATAAATTTTTAAAACACACTAAAAATAACAAAAAGAAGATGAAAAAATAGACAGACTGTTGGCGAGGCTGCCCCTGGTGGTGCATACATCTTTAATTTCATTCATGTTTCAGTTTAATTCCATCATCTAAATCATTAATATATATTGTAAATAGTTGCGGTCCCAGCACCGAGCTTTGTAGCACTCCACTTGCCACTGCCTGCCATTCTGACAGGGACCTGTTTATACCTTTATTTCCTGTCTGCCAACCAATTCTCTATCCATGTCAATACCCCACCCCCAATACCATGTGCTCCAATTTTGTAGACGGGGTCCCCCATAATGTTGCTGGTTCTGGATCTGCACCTTCTGATGTATAGTTCCTGCAGGGGGGGGGGGGGGGGGGGCGTGTAGTTCTCATAGTGCGTTCGGCTGAACGCACTACTCTCTGCAGAGCCTTCTTGTCCTGGGCAGAGCAGTTCCCAAACCAGATTGTGATGTTTCCAGAGCAGATGCTTTCCAAACAGTTTGTTTATCGAACCTGCAAAAGTTTCTGTTTATCGAACCTGCAATAGAACTCGTTCAGCTCATATATACTCGAATTTACAGATTTATTTTACTTGCAAATTAAGACACTATGTATTTGTTGAATGACCTAAAGAAACCAGTTCTAGAGGAAGAGTGTGCAGAAGGAAGTAGTTCATTTTTGATAGGCAGTGAAACAAACAGGACTCAGGAGGTATGTTCAGGAGACAAGTCACTTGTGGAGGGTGAGCAAGGTGACGTGAAAGCAATGCATTTCAACGATGATCTTTGGCTGGCCAAATTGTGTTACATGACTTCTATTTTTGACCATTTGAATTGGCTCAACTTGTCACTTCAAGGTGAAGGAAAAGACATCTTCGATGTCCTTGGGAAAATAGAAGCCATGAAAATGAAGATCCCCATGTGGCATAGCAACATTCATAAAGGCAATTTCTCCAATTCCCCACATTTGGAAAGCTTCCTCAAAGACTGCGAGTGGGAAGAAAAGCAACCTGATCTGGAGAAAACACTGAAGGACATCATTTCCGACCATCTGCAATAGCTGTCTAAAAATGTTGACACATATTTTCCTCAGAAGCATCTGCAGGACTTTGAAAATCAGATGTGGATAGTTATTCCTTTTATCGCCAGCCACATCAAGCGAGCAGATTTTGGGGAAATGTTGATGGAGCTTCATTATGACTTCACTAAAAAAATCATCTTTTGAGATGTACTCCTACTATGGAGACTATTGAGTCGGATTACTTGCTTTCCCTGAATACAAATCAATTGCCTTGCAGGCCCTTCAACCACAAGTAATGATGACAAAAATCTTTCCTGTCTGAACAAGGATTTTCTAACTTGGCAGAACTGAAATCCCAAAAAACGGAGTTCACTTCAGCATGTTGATTCGGTAATGCGGGTTGCTTTGGAGAAGGAAATGGAACCTCAGTTTGAGAACTGGATTGGCCATACACTGAGAAGAGAACCAGACAGCATCCCAAGAATAGCCCTGCACTGGACACCGGAAGGGAAAATAAAAAGAGGGAGATCCAAAACCACCTGCCGTCGAACTGTAGAGGAGGAAAATAAAACAATGACCTGACCTGGGGTAGTGTCCAGAAGCTAGCCTAGAACCTACAGGAGTGGGGGAACTTCATTGCTACCATACATGCCAGGAGTAGGCAGTAAGTAATAGGCAGTAAGTAAGTTGAGTAAGCTTGTCCCAGGAGTACAGGGACATCCTAGTAATTGATGATAAAAAACATACATGTAAGTGTAGAAGTATACTGCATGTAATTTATTTGTGGTAAACACACACAATAAGAAAACATTGTTTCTAAGAATCTAATTCTAAGTTCTAAGACAGTTGTTTACTAACTTTACTTCATGTAAACTAGAAAATTCTAATAATTTTTCTATTATGGGAGGATGCCAGATATTCAGAACTGAGCGACAGACAATGTTGTGATGATGTTTTGAGCATGCATGTGACATATACATGTTAGTACACATGCACAACTTTTAAAATATACCTGGATTTGAAAGAGCCAGCTTCTGGAGAGAAGTGTACCAAATATGGCAAGTTGATGGTATTATGAGCTTTTGTCGGGGAGCGTTTTAGAAAGTTATATTAGTTGGATACTAATATATTAAATCACATACTCCATGGCTGTTTGATCTAGTTTTCCAAGAAAAAAGAACTGCAGTAATCAATGCCCGAAATGGTAGGATGGGGCATAAGCCCAATGTTTACGTTGGAATTGTTTTTTTTATCATTCTAACAGAATGATTTTTCAACTCCTGTGGTAATTAAACTTTTTTTTTTACTCCTAGTTTTCTTTACATGATTTTAAGATGTTCAAAAAGTTGAATAAAATAAACTTAAGAAATGAGTTAATTTATGTTTTTTGCTCATGTGACAAAATAAATTATATATAAAATTATACACAGGGGAGAATGAGACGAAAATTACAAAAAAGCGTAAGAAGATTTAGTCGAGGGTGAATGAAATTTTGTGATAAATACTCAAGGTTGAATGATACTGAAATAGTTTAAGAAGCACTGCTCTGGTACATCTGGGAGATTGGTTCTGTCTTCACTAAGGAAGACACAAACAAAGTACCTGTTCAACTCTTCTGCCATTTCCTTGTTCCCCATAATAATTTCACCTGTTTCTGCCTTCAAGGAACCCACATTTGTCCTTACTAATCTTTATCTCATAACATGCCTGAAGAAGCTTTTATATTCTTGGCCAGCTAACCCTCGTACTTCATCTTTTCCTTGCCCTTTTTGTTACCTTCCCAAAGCTTTGAAAGTTTCCCAACCCTTTTCTTCCCATTTTATTCCATCTCCAACTTCCCTTGCCAGCCATAGTTGCCTCTTACTCCCCTGAGAATCTTTCTTCCTCTTTGGAATGAAATGATCCTGCATCTTCTGGATTATGCCCAGAAATTCCTGCCATTGCTGTTCCACCTTCATTCTTGCTTGGATCCTTTTCCAGTCAACCTTGGCCAGCTCTTCTCTCATGCCTTTACAGTCCCCTTTGTTCAACTGCAACACTGACCTCCTCCCTCTCAATTTGCAGATTAAAACATATCATATTATGGTCACTATCTCCTAGTGGTTCCTTTACCTTCAGTTCCCTAGATAATGGTTGAATAGGAATCAGTTGTAGTAAGGAAGAAGAAATAGGCTGGGACATTCCTCAGGGAGTGTTCCCAACTGCAGCTGTAACCTCCATGAATGGATGTGCACAAACTCCTTCTGTTGATCTTCTGTCAAAGTAATGGTGTTTGCCGTGGAGAATTGCCATGGAAATTCCAAGTGCAGTATTTTCATAGTTGCTGATTTCTCTATTCTTATTAATTTACATAATGACCTAAATACACAGAATCGTTATGTGCAAAGGTCAATGATAATCACATTCAGATAAAATTCAGAATGTACTTCAAATTACCCGCACATCAACCCCAATGGTCAAAAACCGACAGCACTCAAACGTAAATGTGAAATAAATAATTCAAAGATTTCCTTCATTCACATTGTCTTAAGTAATCTTTGTAGTGGGATCAAAAACTTTAGTAATGTTCCGAAGGTTGCAATGTGAGATTTACTCCAGGGATGAGTTTCAATGGACTTATCCTTGACTTTACCAAATCCGTATTTCTTCATTTTCATCAAGCTCATAACTGATTAACACAGAGTATACTAATAGAGAACAGTATATCCGTGGCTAAAAATAATGAATCATTGTTCTATCAGATTCAATCTCATTTTCATAGTTTTCTAATGCAGCTGGGTTTTATATCAGTTTGAAAATGAATTTCCTCTAGAGCTGGAGCTAGTGTAATTTTGGAATATTTGCATCTTCAATGTTTGAAGGAGCAGCACAGAGGTGCAGTGGCAGAGTTGCTGCCTTGCAGTGCCAAAGACCCGGGTTCTAGGGTGCTATCTGTGTGAAGTTTGCACGTTCTCCCTGTGACTATGTGAATTTCCTCCAGGTATTCTGGTTTCCTCCCATACCCCTAAGAGGTGCAGTTTTACAAGTTAATTGGCCAGTCCTCTGTAAATTGCCCTAATGTGTACGGACTGGATGCAAACATAGGGTAACATCGAACGAGTGTGAACGGGTGATCAACGGTGGGTGTTGCCTTGTCGGGCCGAAAGGCCGGTTTCCATGCTGTATTTTTAGTTTAGTTTAGAGATATAGCATAGAAACAGGCCCTCCAGCCCACCGTCCACGCCTACCAGTGACCCCCGTATACTGGCACTATCCTATGCATTAGCGACAATTTACAATTTTACCAAAGCCAATTAACCTACAAACCTGCACGTCTTTGGAGTGTGGCAGAAAACCGGAGCAACCCGGAGAAAACCCACGCGGTCACGGGTAGAACGTACAAACTCCATACAGTTAGCACCCGTAGTCAGGATCAAACTCAGGTCTCTAGCGCTGTAAGGCAGAACTCTACCACAGCGCCACCGTGCTGCCCCTTTCTTTCAATCAATTCATTCAATCAGAATAAAAGCTTTTTATAAATTGAAACTGTTAATAAAGCATTAACAAAACTCGCCCACCTCGAGGCAAATTTGTAGTCTCCTATTTTTACTTTGTATAGAGATTTATCAATGTGAGACCTAAATATCAGGCAAGGGTTGAAATAATTATAAAAGTATGTTTTTTTAATTTTGATTTGTGAAATGGACACAAATAAGAGATGCTGACAAGTAAGAGTGAAGGAGCCACTTTAATATTAATAGAATCATTCATAATGAGGCTGCATTAAACACCAAAGATAGATTATTGAACATTGAATCATTGAACAGTGTTATTTGCAGCAAATGACTAAAAACTCACATGTGGAATTTTTGTTGAAAAGTAAGATTTAGTATTCAGCCTTAAACAATAAATTAGCTGCGTGTGACTGCCTTGATATTTTTTAAGTATTACCTAAGAACACTCATATTGGTCAGGATAATATGTGAACTAGGAGCTATGGCATGGGTTCATAAATCACATGTTATAGGAGCAGAATTAGGCTATTCAGCCCATCAAGTCTACTCTGCTTGTTTTAATCATGGACATGGAACATTAATGTTAATTTGACAAACATCTCCTGGCTACAAGTTGACCAGGAAGATGAAAATCCGATGTTCACCAGGCGTTGTCCCTGATACAAAAACAAAGCTCACATGACTATAGAAGTTACATACTAATTCTTTGTTCAAAGACAGGTCTGCCTTCAGTGCACAAAAATGCAACATGGTTAACAAAATCATATGATGTTATTTTTGAATTTTCTGACCCTTAGCAGAATAACTATTCCCACAAACCAAACATTGAAAATAGTCTCAACTGTAACAAGTCTCCAAACAAAAATAACTTTCCCTTCCCTAATTTTGTTTGCCGATGGGGTTTTCTAGAGCTTTGTTTCATGCTGCCTAATTATATCTCCCAGATTATTCATACTGTAACATTAGTCCTTGGTTGTTTACCTACATAATATGATGGCCAGTTATGCTTATAAGCGATTATCAGGTTATAGATACATTATAATCCAAAGATTCCAAGTCTCGGGACAGATGGTTAGTTTAGTATTCAAATACTTTACGGGACTATTGCAAATACACCTCGATATCTTAACTCAGGGCAAATGTCAATGCCAACATTACTGGGAGAAGTGGCCGATTCGGAAACTCCAAGCCGCTGAGAATGTTCTTACATTCCAACATCGGAGTTTCGATCATCCCAGCAAGAGGGCCTGAACATCGGGCCACCGTAGCGATGACTGCGGAGGGCTCAAAGACCCCGGCCACGGGTGAACAAAGAGGAAGATGACTGAACTTTATTGCCTCCCATCACAGTGGAAAACGTTGATCCCGCTGTGTGGGGATGTTCATGTTAAATTCTATTGTGTATTGTAATCTTTTTACTCATATGGCTGTATGGTAACTCAAATCTCACTGTCACAAGAACCAAAAGTGTATGTGACAATAAATGTAATTTGAACTTGAGAAGGCAGGGGTATGGCGTTGAGAGGGAAAAATAGATCAGTCATGATTGAATGAAGGAGTAGGCTCGATGGGCTGAATTGCCGAATGCTGCTGATATGTCTTTTGGCCTTACATTTCCAAGCCAACATCACTTCCTACACTGGGACGAATATTGCGATCTTGACATTATACTTCTTTTTGCATTCAGGTTATAAACAAAGTAAATCTTCGTCAAAGATCAATGCTGGATAAAGAGAAATAAAATTAGAAAAAGCCGAGATAGAGTTGATGTAGAAAGGATTTTTCCAGTAATGGGAGAGTCGAGGACCAGAGGACACAGCCTCAGAATAAAAGGAAGTTCCTTCAAAATGGAGATGAGGAGGATTTTTCTTTCTCCAGCGATTCGTGAATCTGTGGAATTCATTGGCACAGACGGCTGTGGAGGCCAAGTCATGGTGTATTTTTAAATCCAAGATTGACAGTTTGGTACGAGCATCAAAGGTTACATGGAGAAGGCAGATGAATGGGGTTGAGAGGACAAAATAGATCAGCCATTAATGAATGGCAGAAGAGATCAATGGGTCGAATGGCCGAATTCTGTTCTGATGTCTTATTGTACAACAACAGTCCAGGAGTGAATAGCAAATTCATATTTTGGTTTAACCATGTATCCGGTCAGATTTACTGTGTTCTTCCAGTATTGCCAGCCTTTGTCCCAGAAGCTAAGGATAAATGCAAAAATCTACTTTGTTAAAGTCTTAATATGAATAAGAACTTTGCCAACTTCCATACATACAACAATAAAAGCAAATACTGTAAGTATAGCTTTACTTGTGTTACTTGGAAGTGAGATGCTTTGAGGTGACATTGTTCCAATGTTTAATACCTAAAACACCTGGTAAATCCGGGGAAATAATTATAACTTTTAGACAAGGTTACTGTGACATTTTCTTCCACTGAGAACACGATGTAAATGATACTGCTGTAGCCTTAGAGACGCCATGTAAACAAATCAGCAGCCTGTGATGCTGAAGAAATTAAGCTGAGGTTTAGATGATGGGGATAGTCTTGCATGGAAATTGTCTTGTATCCATAGTAATCCCCATCCAACAGAAGCTGAACTGGACAAGTCATAGCAACAAGTGGGGTCAAAGACTCTGTAACCTTAAACAAAATACACATAGCTCTAATTTCTCAGAACCACTTTCCCATGTACAATCCTCATCTTGGATGGTTTAGTTTTGTTTAGTATTGTTTAGAGATACAGAGCGGAAACAAATTCTTCGGCCCACCAAGTCCGCACCGATCAGTGATCACGCCATACACCAATGGGGCTGTCCCACTTGGGCGACCTAAAGGGCGAGTTAAAAAGAGTGTCTTCAATCTTCCAGCTTGAGGGCACTCGCCTGGAAAGCCTCGAGCTGGATCGACCATCCATGTTGAAAACGCGAGCTGCATCGACTGACCGCACACACAAATACATCGCGAAGGCGGGGGCCAGGGAAAGTGGAGGAGCACTGTCGGCACGATGAAGATGAAGGTAAAACGGCTGCACAGTAATGGTAAGTCCTTTCGAGAGCGCAGAGTGGGGAGGGGGGGGGAGAGAAGGGGAGAGAGAAGGGGGGGGAGGAAGGGGGGGGAGGAAATGAGCCAATTAAAATGCCTGGTCTGCTAAGGAGATTGCCTGCGCTGCCCTCGACTGCCTGTAAGTAAATAGCGACCCCACTCCACTGCACTACGAGTTAAAAAGAACCATGCCGACCAAATTTTACTTGTGGAAAATTTTTCAATATGCTGAAAAATTTTCTGCGACCTAGCTGAGGCCACGTGTATTCGGAACTTCCCTCGAGTATGAAGGAGAGATCCAGCAACCTCATAGGACCTCCTGTTGACCATGTTGCGAGTTTGAGTCAAGGGCAAACTCGTCTAAACTCATTGATTCGGTCGCCCAAGTGGGACAGGCCCTTAATTGGCGAGTTTAGGAGAGTTTGAAAATATGTCATGTTGAAGACCTCCTTCGATTATGTAGAAGACTAGCTTCGACTAGCTATAGCTAGCTACGACTAACTTCGGGAAAATTAGACACCGAATAGTGGAGAGTGAAGACGACTTCCTTCGATCTCCTTTCGACTATGATGAAGACTATCTATGACTACCATCGACTACCCTCGATTACCTACGACTAACATGCCAACATACTACGACTAAACCGATGAGTAAAAAAAGTATCGATTTTTTCCGTGGCGACCTTTTTTTACTCACGGGCATTTTTTAACATGCTAAAAAATATGCCACGACCTAGCTGAGGCTTCGCGTACATGGGAACCACTCTCGAGCATGAAGGAGAGTTACAAAGACCTCCTACGACCTCATGTCGACCATGCTGCGAGTACGAGTCGAGGGCAAACTCGCGGATTAGGTTGCCCAAGTGGGACAGCCCCTTAACACCATCCTACATACCAGGGACAATTTACAACTATTACCGAAGCCAATTAACCTACCTTCTTTGGAATGTGGGAGGAAATTGGAGCACCCGGTGAAAACCCACGTGGTCATGGAGAATGTACAAATTCAAAACAAACAGCACCTGTAGTCAGGATGGAACCAGTGTCTCTGGCACTGTAAGGCAGCAACTCTACCGCTGCGCCACCATGCCACTGCTTCAAACATTGAAGATGCAAATATTGCAAAATTTCACTACCTTCAGAAGGAATAATCAATTGATTCATCGGATTTCTTATTTAAGAACTACTCTACTTTCTACACTTGGTTATAGTCCAGCTGAGCTATTAATGGATTATCGTCCTTGTCCACAAATGGATTTTACACAGCATACCTCAGTGGAGAGAGGAGAGAGGCAGTGCTTGTAGCGGGAAGCAATGTTTTTAGCAAGCACCATACCAGTGAGCAATGACAAGTCACAGTAACAGGAATGTGGTGAAGTGGCCTCAATCTATAGTCTGAAAAGCCACTTTGTTCCTGTCGGAAATCATGTCAGAAACATCTGTGTAGGGCAGAAGTTACACTTGTTGACACTGTGATGACTAATGAAACATTGATGTAGAATCAACCACTGCTCAAAACTGACAGAGCTGCCGTGAGTCAAGAGGATGCTAGTTCCTCAGAACCAGGAACAAACACGTCAGAGATAAATATATAGTTGAAGAGGTCAAACCAATTAAAGAAGCCAGTCACCATCCTGATTGTGAGATACTTGTGCATAACTATGCGTAGGAAGGAACTGCGGATGCTGGTTTACATCGCAGATAGTCACAAAATGCTGGAGTAACTCAAAGGGTCAGGCTGTATCTCTGGAGAAAAGGAATAAGTGACGTTTTGGGTTGGGATCCTTCTTCAGATTGAGATGTGGTCTGACCCACTGAGTTACTCCAGAATTTTGTACATAACTATGAAGTTTGTTTGAGTATATATTTTTCAAAGCCAAAGAAGTGCGTCGTATTTGTCTAGGGTTATCAACTGGTTGAAGAATATCATGAATTGCAGCACCATTATTGCAGAATTGCAGCACCATTATATATATATATATATATATATATATATATATATATATATATATATATATATATATATATATATATATATATATATATATATATATATATATATATATATATATATATATATATATATATATATATATATATATATATATATATATATATAAGAGGCTATTTGGCCCATAATGTCAACGTAAAAGCACGTAATCCTTTTCAGCTGGTCTTACTCCATCCAACCTCTCCTCATAGCCATGAGGGTTCTTATATTTCAGATAGTTATGCAGCTCCTAAATGCAACTGCTGCCACAGGTAACTTTGTCATTGCAATCCCGACCCTAAACATTTACTGGGCAAAAAAACATTTACCTTCCAGTTTCTTTTGGTTCTCTTGACAATCATCTTCTATCTTTGTCCATTAATTCTTGACACATCCATAAAAGGGAACAGTTTCTATGAGTCTACTTTATCTATACCCTGATAATGTTCAATCCCCGTGTCAGATAGAGTCATGGAGACATACAGCGTGGAAACAGACCCTCAAACCATCTTGCCCACTCTGACCAACATGCCTCATTTACACTAGTCCCACCTGCCTGCATTTGGGCCATATTACTCTAAACCTTTCCTGTCCATATACCTGTCCAAGTGTTTTATTAAATGTTGTGATAATACCTGCCCAAAACTACCTCTTCTGGTATACCCACCACCCTTTGTGTAAAAATGTTGCCCCTGAGGTTCCTATTAAATCTTTCACTCCTCACCTTAAATCTTTATCCTCTGGTTCTTGAAACCAATGGGAGCTTCTTCATAACGTCCCTTGTTCCATAGAGAACAACCTCTGATGCTCCAGTCTTTCCGCATGATAGAATTTTTCAGCCCTGGAATCATTTTAGTGATTCTCCTTTTCATTGTCTCCAAAACCTTTGCTTATTCCCAAATCTGTGACATCCGGAACTGAACACAACACTCCAGTGTTTTATAAGCGCTCATCAAGATCTCCTGGTTCTTGTTCCCGCACAGGGATATGTTGCAAAAGAGTTTGCAACCCTAGACAGCAAATTTACAAAGATTACAATTGATCAAGAAAAAAAATTGGGAAGAAGAGAGATGTATACAGATCATAGAACAGTATAGCAGAGGAACAGACTCATTGACCCACAATATCTGTGCTGAACATAGACACAAAATACTGGAGTAAGTCCACGGGTCAGGCAGCATCTCTGGAGAAAAGGAATGGATTCCTTTGTCCAGAGATATGTAAATAAGTAAGTAATCTAAAAACATACAAGGAATTTGATTTGCCATTTGATGCTGCCTAAGCCGCTGAGTTACTCCAGCATTTTTTGTGTATATTCAGTGGAAACCAGCATCTGCAGTTCCTCCACTCTGTGCTGAACAAGATGCTAAGACCAACTCTAGATAAATTAAGCACCTAATCCATATCCCCCCCCCATTCCCTGCATACCCATGTATCTATACAAAAGCCTCTTAAATGCCTAAAAGCCTCTTAAAAGGCAGCCAAAATTATCAAGAACCCACACCATCCTGGCCACACACTCATCTCACCACAGCCATCAGGAAGAAGGTACAGGAGCCTGAAGACTAACGTCCAGATTCAGGAACAGCTTCTTCTCCACAGCCATCGGGCTATTTGACACTACAACAAATAAGCTCTGAGCTCAGAACTGCAAAAGACTATATTATTATTTGTACTATATTTATTATTTATTGAACTTTTTCTTTTTTTTCCCCCGTTATGTACTATGTTTACATATTCACATATTCTGTTGTGCTGCAGCAAGTCAGAATTTAATTGTCCCGTCCGGGAAATATGACAACAAAACACTCTTGACTCTTGACTCTTATCACAACTGCCCCCACCACCACCCCAAGCAGCACGTTCAAGGCACCCACCACCCAATGTGTAAAAACGTTGCACGGAAGATGTCCTTTAAACTTTTCCCCTCTCACCTTAAAGCTATGCCTTCGAAAATCTGTCTTTTGGAGTCACAGTGTATTTATTTTAAACTTGCTCATTGCAAATCACTAGTAAATCCATCGTTTATTGTCCAGCTCCTTTTGCTTTTGAGCAGTGATAGAAGGATATCCATTGATTAGGAAATTCCAGCATTAGACCCAGTTTATTATCTTATCATATTACGTGTCTAATAAATTGGCCAGAAGCCTTGGTGATCACTAACTGACCTCCAACTGCTTTTTTGACAAGTGTAGCTCAAGATATGGATAGGCTGGGTTTGTTTTCCTTGGAGTGTAAGAGGTTGAGGGGTATCTAATTGAGGTATAGAAAATTATTGGGGCATTGATAGGGTAGATAGCATAAAATATTTTTTCGGGGCAGAGGTAGCTGAGAAGGTTTTGTTTTCACCGGAGGATGGTTAAAATCTGGGATGAACAGGTTGTAGAGACAGTGTCTCTCACAACATCTCCCCACCATCGAAGGGGTCGCTGCCTCAAAAAGGCAGCCAGCATCGTCAAAGACCCACGCCACCCTGGCCACACTCTCATTTCACTTCGGGAAGTAGGTATAGGATTTTGAAAACTGTAATGTCAGGAGCAGCTTCTTCCCTACAACCATCAGGCTACTAAACACTACAACCTCCAAATAAACTCAAAACTACATAGACTTGGGCACATTGTTTTTATCTTTGTACCATTTTGGTTTGTTCACACACACAGACATATAGAAACAAAGAACTGCAGATGGTGGTTTATGCCAAACATGGTCACAAAGTGCTTGAGTATCTGAATGGGTCAGGCAACATCTCTGGAGAAAAAGGATGCATATACTGAACTTTTGTTGTTGTTTGTTATGGTGCTTACAGAATACTAAGTTTACATATCTGTTCTGCTGCCACAAGAGAGAATTCCATTGTTCCGTTTTGGGACATATGACAATAAAACACTCTTGACTCTTGATGTCTGGGTCAGGCACTTGAATCACCAAGAGATAGACGGTTTAGAGCAGAAGGCAAGAAAAAGGGGATTAGTATAGATGGATTTACGAAGGTTGGCTTGGACATGTCGGGGCAAAAGGCCTTTCCCTGCATTGAATGATGTTCAGTCTTAGAACAGTAAATTTATTGATGCCATGTGTTATTTTCAGAAGAGTGTTTATTTATTGATAAAGCCTTAAGTATATTTTCTTGCTGAGTTACCAATACACAATGTGAGCAATGTCCTCCATTAAACAATTTAATTAGATGTGGTAACTTCTGCCTTTATCTGCCCCTTCCTGGTTAGACCTTGCATAAGTGATTATATCATGGAGCTGATGCATGGTTAATTAAGAACAAAGAACTGGACCCAAGGGATAGACACAAAAAGCTGGAGTAACTCAGCGGGTCAGACAGCATCTCTGGAGAAAAGTGATAGGTGACGCTTTGGGTGGAGGCCCTTCTTCAGACGGGTCTTCAGACCCCAGGGAGTCTGGGAAAGAGGTTCGACCCATTTGACAAGAATAAATAAACATAACGAAAAGTGTTAACGTTGAGGTTTAGGCTTATTAATGTCACATGTGCCGAGGTATAGTGAAAAGCTTTTGTTTGCATGCTATGCAATCAAACTAGATAATACTATGCATGAATACAATCAAGCCAAGCCCACAAATACAATAGATAGAGCAAAGATAAATATATCGGTGCAGAAGAGAGTTCTCAGTATTTGCAGTGTAACAGTTCCAGAGAAAAAAATCCAGTGTCCCCAATGAGGTAGGTCGGAGAATCCTCGCTTATGGAAAGACCGTTCAGAAGCCTGATAGTTGATACTCTAAATGATGAATGTTAATACAATTTTTTTTCCCTGTGCTGCCATTTACTGTTAAGCCCCAGTAAGACGAAATAATTAACTACAGGTCAGCAAACAATATGGGCCGTCACACAAGAAAATAGAAACAATACCTAAATTATCTTTCTATTAGATAACATTTAGCAAGGGACAAAAAAAACAAACAGAATCTGTAAATTCTAGGCACAAAGGTAGAGCAATGCTCATTTTTAGCCCAAATACACTTTAATAACACACCAAATGTAAATATACAGGAGATAAAAAGGCAAATGCAAATACTGCATGTCTGAAGTGCAAACAGAAATTGCTTGGAAGAAGATTAGCTTCCAAAGGAGAGGATGAGTTAATGCTCTTGATGCAAGCCTCATCAGGGCTCACCCGAAATGGATGCAAACTGTTGAGACCCTTCTTCAGACTGAATATAGTGTTGCAGCTACAGATATAATGTAGAGAAAATGTGTGAGGTCCACACTGAGGCAGATTGGGAGATTGGGACCGCACCTTTTAGCATGTGAAAGCATCAATCAATAGCTTGATTGCAGCTGGGAATGTGCTATTCCCAGAGTCTGAAGAAGAGTCTCGACCCTGAAATATCACCCATTCCTTCTCTCCAGCTGATCATTCATCAGAAATGAAGAGTTACTGGTGATTTTGAAACGATACCTCAGCTTAAATTAAAAACAGACAATGATGGGCATACAGTGCATTCAGAAAGTATTCAGACCCCGTCACTTTTTCCACATTTTGTTACATTATAGCCTTTTTCTAAAATTGATCAAATTTGTTTAAATTATCATCAATCTCTAAGTATGAATACTTATGTAAATGTGATATTTCAGTTATTTCTTTTTAATTACTTTGCAAAAATTTCTAAACACCTGTTTTCGCTTTTTTATTATGGGGTATTGTGTGAGATTGATGATCAAAAAAATAATGTAATCAATTTTAGAATAAGGCTGTAACGTAACAAAATGTGGAAAAAGTGAAGGGGTCTGAATACCTACTGAATGCCCCGTAGTTGGAGATCGGGAAAAATCTGCGAAAATGAAACGGAGTGAATCTTACGGTGGCACAGCAGGTAGAACTGCTTCCTCACAGCACCAGAGACCCGGGTTCGATCCTGACCTCGGGGTGCTGGCTTCATGGAGTTTGCACGTTGTCAATGTAACTCTGTGATTTCCTCCGGGTACTCCAATTTTTCTCCAGATCCCAAAGATGAGTGGGTTAGTTGCTTAGTGGATAAGAAAACGGGATAATATAAAAATTATGTAAACGGGTGAACAATTGGCGGCATACTCAGTGGGTCGAAGGACCCGTTTCCTTGCTGTATCTTCAAACAAAACTAATCAGAATCCTTTTTTTTTTATTTAAGGATAGAAATCCTTCCTCAGATCTCTTTCCACAGATTTCCCACAACTGCGGGGCTTCTTTACCCTTGGTATGAATAAGAGGAGACATCACTGGGGGAATAAATAAATTAGGAGTTCAAGAGATACCTTGTCTTTTTGCTAAATTTTCTATTGGCGTCAAAGCCACCTGCATAATCAAGGACCAGTGAATCATCTGCTTCAGCTTTTGTTTTACTTCTGATATGACCTGATGTTTACTATTACGAGAAAAAAAGACATATGCTTTGGCTCAAATTCAGGAGCTTTGTTTGTATAAATCCTGAGCTACTTTTCCCAGGAGGTCTCTTGCTCATTTATGTATTTATGAATAAAGATCTGACTTTTCCACTTGTAATATGTTACAGATGATACCCTACAAGACTACCTGTTCCTGCATTTCATAATTAGGGGCATAAAATACAAAATCAATGAGGTCACGTTGGCAAACACTAGCTTTTAGTTAAGTTTATTACTGTCACGTGTACCGAGGTACAGCGAAAAGCTTTTGTTCATTGCTATCTGGTCACAGAAAAGATTATACATGACTACAATCAAGCCATGTACAGATAAAGAATAATGGGAACAACATTTGGTGCAAGTAAAAGTCCGATTAAAGATAATTCCTGGGTCTCCAATGAGGTAGATGTGTGGTCAGGACCACACTTTAGCTGGTGAGAGGACCATTCAATTACAGATAATAGCTGCCAAGAAACTGTCCCTGAATCTGGAAGTATGCATTTTCACACATCTGTACCTCTTGCCAGATGTGAGAGAAGAGAAGAGGGAGTGACTAGGGTGAGACTGGTCCTTGATTATGCTGGTGGTCTTGCTGAGGCAGCGTGAAGTGTAGATGGAGTCAACGGAAGGGAGGTTGGTTTGCGTGGTGGCCTGTGCGACAGCCACAAACACAGTATAGTGCCCAATTCTGCTACCCATACTTTCATTAGGATGTGAAAGTCCAAGAATGGTGCTGAAGAGCTTTCCTGGAAAGATTCCAAGGATGAATAATTTCCACTGTAAGGTTAGATCTGCTAAGTTGACAAAAGAAAACAGAACGGAGGCTTGGTAGAGATTTACAAGCTCTTGGTTTGACTAAATAAATAAAGATTTGGAGTCTCTGGAGAGAGTCCCGAAGATGTTCACTAGAATGCTGCCGAGATTAGAGGGAAGAAGCTATGAATCAGATAAACTTAAATTGGTTTCTCGGGGGCATCAGAGGTTGAGGAGAGACCTGATAGAAGTAAATACAATTATGAGTGGTATAGATAAGGTAGAAATGTTAAACACTAAAGGGCATAACTTTAAGATGAGAGGGGCAAAGTTTAAAGGAAATGTACGGGGCAAGTTTTTTTTTTTACACAGAGTGACGGGTTCCTAGAATGTGCTGCTCGGGGTGTGGGTGGAAGCAGACACAATAGTGGCAATTCGAGGCTTTTGGATAGGCACATTGATATGCAGGGAATGGATATCGATCATGTGCAAGCAGAGAAGATTAGTTTAACTTGGCATAATGTTCAGCACAGACTTAGCCTGATCCTGCGCTGTACTGTTCTATGTTATACGATCTCACTCTCAACGCAAGGTTCAAAGTCCAGAAGATGTAGAATTAAAATTCAAGACAAAAGATATGAAGGGAATGTTAGGAAAAACTATTTTTTTGAAAAGAGTTGTTTAGATCTGCATCTTATGGCCAGCAAACATGGAAGAGGATTAATCTGTGTATCAAGAGGGATACACTTCGCACTTGAAAATAAATAATTAGTAGGTCCTTGGGAGTAGAGTACAATTGCTCTACAAGTAACCAGCAGAGTCTTAATGGGTTCAATATCCTTCATTACAAAAACAATTCTATGATACTTTAATTTTTAAAAATCATTCTTTAATTTTGGTGGCCAGACGACATGTCAATAGTCTAAATATCACCAACTTATACCATTAGCTTTGTTTCTCTCCCAGTAATGGTGTCTGACCTAATGATTGAAAGTCATTTGGACGGACACATGGATCGGAAAGGTTGTGAGGGCCATGGGTCAATTGCTGGTAAATGGGAGTAGCGTAGATGGGAGGTCTTGGACAGCATGGACGAGTTGGGCTGAAAGGCCTGTTTCCGTGCTGTATGACTCTATGCTGTATGACTCCAGCATTTTCTGATTTTATTTCAAGTTTACCGCATCCGTAGTATTTTGGTTTTGTTAAAAAAAAGTCAGTCTCACCTTTTATCACCTCCATTAGGTCAGATGTGCTAGTCAATAAGATAATGTACCCTGACTAAGTTAATTTCAGAGGCACAATTTAAACATGTACAACTAAAGTGCTGCTAAGATCATGTGATAATTTTAAATTACTTGACCTCTAATATTAAATCTAGTACATTTAAAATGATACAGTTACTGTAATTTAAGAATTATACTGGGTCTTCAATGCCTTAAAAGAACTAATGCCTTAAGGGAATATTATTCATTCACATGATTGTAATGAAATGAAAGCTACAGTAGCGATGTAATTCTAGCCAACAGGTCCATACAACATAGAACAGTGCAGCACTGGAACAGGCCCTTTGACCCATAATGTCAGTGCCAAAAATGATGCCAACTTCAACTATTTATTTTGCCACTCCATCTCCTGTGTATTCACATGCCAATTAAAAAAAATTGTAAATGCCACTATCATATCTCAAGGGAGACATTAGCTGGTCAACTGATAGAGGAAGTAGAGAAATATTAGATGTTGGCATAGTGTCATATAGAAACAGTTTAAACCAAAAAATGTGTTTGAGAAAACAATTTTGCAGGTGACTATTTACATGAATCTAAAAATAAAGACTAAGAATAAATATGAAAACCCCACAATAACAGACGAGTACCATTACAAATCAGAATAAAGATGCCATGTGTTGAAGGAGCTCGACCCAAAACGTTACCTATCCATGTTTTCCCAGGATGCTGCCCAAACGTCTGAGTTAATCCAGCACTTTGTCTTTTATTTAAAGAATGTAACTGGGGTATCCACAAGAACTGGGAAATGTCCAGCATTTTGTGTCCCCTTGTGTATTAACCAGCATCTGCAGTTCCTTGTTTCCATAGGAAGGACAAAGATGGAAATATTAAGGTAATTGAAAATGAACACGATGATTCTATCAAGACAGATAACAATATGACAAATGTTAATTGACACTTTGCTTCATACAAGAGAGGTGACGAAAGTCATGAATGAATTGAAGGTGAAAAAGAGATATGAGTATATTGAGAAGTAAGGGATATAAAATGCCAGAAATGTAAATGTCTGATGCTAGATGGCGTGTAGCCAAGGTTGTCCTGTAAGGGAATAATGCACAAGTTAACCCCAATTCATTCAAAATTAATTAGTGTTAGCAACTGTGTCAAATGATTGGAGAGTAAAGATCGTATTCTTGGTAAGACTGAAGGGTATGCCTCACAAGTACTTGGCCCCGTCTCTATCATAAGAAAATTGTTAAAAAATTAAATAAAGTAATAAAGAGCATAGATAGATTAAAAAGCCGAATTTAAGATCCGTTGAACTGATTTTGAATAATTGATTAATTGAAAGATACAGCATGGAAACAGGCCCTTTGGCTCACTGAGTCCACGCCAACCATTGATCACCCATTCACACTAGTTCTATGTTATCTCACTGTCGTATCCACTCCTTATACGCTAGGGGCAATTTACGGAAGGCAATTAATGTAGAAACATTACAAAATGGGATGTGCAAGAAAACTGGAGCACCCAGAGGAAATCCACGGAGTTACAGGGAGAACATGCAAACTACACACAGACAGCACCTGAGCTCAGAATCAAACTTGGGTCTCTGGCACTATGAGAGACAGCAGCTCTATCAGCTGCACCCATTTGCTGCTGTTGTTCTTCCAGCTGGGAGAGGTGATGGCTTTGGGAGGTGCTGTCAAAGGAGTTTTGGTGAATTGCTGCAGATGGTACAAACTGCTGCTATTGTGTGTTGGAAGTGGAGTGAATGAATGATTATGGGATTAGTTTTTAGTATAGTTGATTGTCACGTGGACCAAGGCACAGTGAAAAGCTTTTTTGTTATGTGCTATCCTGTCGACGGAAAGACTATACATGATTACAATTAATCCATCCACAGTGTACAGATACAGGATAAACTGGAATAATGCTTAGCACAAGATGACGTTCAGTAAATAGAAAATACTTTGATTTATCCTACAGAGCCAAACGTGAATGACCACGCTGCTGCACAATGAAGTCTTGTTTACTTTCTAAATCAGTCTCTGCCTTTTTCAGTTCTGTGCTCCCAACCGCATAGTGTTTTGTTCCTCCAAATTTAGCCTCATCTGCCAACTTGAATATGCAGTTCTTGACTTCTTCATCCAAGTCATTGATAAATATAGTGAGGCCACAGAACAGATCTCATGGGACTACCAGTAGTTGCATCATGTCAGTTTGAGAACATGTCCTTTAACCACACTCTCTGGGGAAAAAAGTAGCCAAGTGTTAAATCCCAGAGAGGGTATCAGCTACCAGTTACACTCACCCCTGTGCATTTTGGTTGTTTACTTCCAATATAGTATGCCATCCACTTTAAGAATACCATAATTTCTCTTTGGAGAGTATTATGTATCATTTAAAGCATGTGCCGTAGCTGAGAGTGTGTGAGGGTGCAAATATAAAACAAGTCTGCATTTTACAAGTGTCAAGCTGCACACTTAGGCACAAATGTTGAAACTAAATTATCAATTCTAAATTATTCTAATTCCAAAGAAGCAATTACAACTGGAAGCTGATATTAATACACATGTTTAGCGCTAGTGGTGTAGGACACATTTCTTTCCCAGTCAACATGCAGCGCTAGGCATTAATTTAATCTCAAAACCAAGTACTTCAAATGCTTGAAACCTGAAAGAAGGCCAAGGTACATTTGGCAGAATATATGGCAAGGGAAACAGAGTCAATTTTGATAACATATCGTTAAAATTCTCTCTCTAGTATTTCCCATTTTAATTTAAATTTCACCTAATTTTATCTTCTCCTTCTGTTTCTAAACAGTGTGCGTGGACGGGGAGTTGCAGCAGATATATCCAGCTCATGCTGGATGTTGAGGGAATATCTCCGTCTATGATAAGAGTTCTTCACCACCTTCGTTTTCCCCTCCAGATCACCCCCCCCCCCCCCCCCCCCGATTGCAGGGGAATTGAGAACAAGGTTGAGGCGAGAGGGAAAAGACTTAACAGGAAACTGAGGGGTAACTTTTTTACACAAAGGGTGGTGGGTGTATGGAACAAGATGCCAAAGGAGGTAGTTGAGGATGGTGCTATCAAAATGTATAGGGGACATTTGGACAGCTACATGGATAGGATAGGTTTAGAGGGTTACAGGGGACAAGCGCGGGCAGACGGGACTAGTGTTGGTCTGGCATGTTGGTCGGCATGGGCAAATTGGGCTGAAAGGTCCGTTTCCACACTGAACAACTCTATGACATTGCTGGGTTTTAACTCTGAAATTCCCAATGGTCAATAAATATTGGCCCAAATTCAAAATGCAGAGATCCCAAGAAGTGAATAACAAGAGTCAACAGAAGAAGGATTTTGTAATTCTCACTAAATCTAGACTCCATTGGGAAATAAAGGAGTACTGATCTGTGGCTAATTGAAGTAGTTGTGCAGAGTGTTAGACTGAAAGAAAATAGTGATAAAAAAATCCGGCGTTCACACTGCATCGATTGACTCAAAAGTCATTAACAATCAATACTGCATCAATAATAACATTTGTCAAATAAATAACAGTTTATTTACAAACAAAACCATAACAAACCCCTCGAACTCAGGGGGAAACTATAACAGAACTCAAAACAGAATCAGCAAACACCCCCAGCCTTGAAATCGGCTTGTGATAAAACCTTTGAAAAGTCAGCTCACTGGACCATCATGCGGCCGCGAGGATATGGTTAAAAGGCACGTCCATCGCCCTTGCCGCGGAAGTTGATGCCGCCCTGGTGGAATGAGATTTGAATTTATCAGTATCAATTCCAGCACTTCCCAGAACCTACTTTAGCCACCTTGAGATTTTTTGCACCGACACCTTACTGTGTGGATTTTTGTGGCTAATAAATAATGCAGACTCTGTTCCTCGTAGGGCTTTAGTAACCTCAATGTAACGAGATAAATGTGAGACTACACACAAGCAATCATCTGTGGGGTATGCTGAAAACACAATCTTACATCCTGTCATGCCTATTCTACTATGTTTAAGCAAGTCATAGACATAAAATATAATGGCATCTGCCGACACATGCATTCTGTCTAGCCGAAGCTTTTGCAATGTATGTACACGTTGGGCTGAAACCAACGCCATAAGCATGACCACCTTCATGGTTACTTTGGCTATAGATAAACTTGCAACAGGAGCCCACTGGCGAAGAAGCATAAGAACTTCACTCACATTCCAAATACCGGCATACCTGGGTTTAGGAGTATTAGAATTGAAAACTTCCTTCATAAATCGTGAAACTAACGGATGTGTCCCTACTGAATTCAATTCTGAATTCATGGGTAAATAAGAAGACAGAGCACTCCTGGTTGTATTGATCGCACTGTAACTTAATTTTTGATCAAAATAAAGAGTGGACAAAACTCCAATACGTCTGTGATCCCTGCAGTTTGATATGAAATGTTCTGGTGTAGACAGAATTGCTCCCACTTCCTTATCGAGGTGATATACTGCTTCTGTGTACTATCCCTGCAGGCCGACGTGAGAACAGCCACAGTACGATCAGACAGTCCTCTCCCCAGGTATGACCTCCTTAAAATCTGCAAATTAACAGATCAATATGATCATGTAAAGGATGTTGATCCCCAGTTACTGGATTTACCAGTAGATTTTAATTCTTGGGAATAATCATGTGATGTCCCTAGCCATTTGTAAGACAAGAGGAAACCATGCTTGTGTAGGCCAATCTGGCACTACCAATACCCCTGAAGCAGAGTCCTGCTTGATCTTTTGCAAGCATCTGCTGGTGAGACAGAATGGAGGAAATGCATACACAAACATTCCTCCCCAATGCAGCGAGAAAGCATCTACCACTGCTGCACCAGGATCTGGTTCCCATGAAACATATCTGGGCAACTGATGATTTAATCTAGATGCAAACAAGTCAATATCTGGCATTCCATACTGAACAATCACTTGATAAAATACATCCTGATTTAACATCCATTCTATGTTATCATTGAACTGACATGACCTAGTGTCAGCTACAGTGTTAAATAGCCTGTCTTTTACAAGACTGTGACTTGACTCCACCCATGTGGTTTACATATGCCAATGCTGTGGTGTTGTCAATCTGAACCTGCACATGCAAGTCCCTACTGGTAGAACAATAAGCCTTAAGCCCATGCCAGGTTCCCAATAACTCTAAATAATTGATCCCTCTTAATTGAAGAAGGGATGTCTCATCAACATTCCATCTGCCTCCACAACTGGAAGATATATCTGTGGCACCCCTAGATATGTGACATATCTAGTGCACTTACATCATTCTGTAATATCATTGAAGGTGGTTCCACCAAAACCGTCCTAAAACTTTTTGAAGCATTTACTATCCACCATTGTATGTCCAAACTTGCCCCAACTGACAACTGCATAGGCCTGTGAAAATGGCCCATTTGTATTCTCAGTGCCTGTTCCTTTGATCGTTGTAATTGTTGATAATGCAGAGGACCATACTGCACAGCTGGAAACGCAGCCACCAATTTACCAATCAACCTAGCTACTTGTCTAATTGAAGGCCGTTGTTCTCAAGCGATATTAACACAGTCCTCAATTAACTGTTGCAATTTGTCTCTAGGCAAAGTTACCAACATGTGATTTGAATTAATGGTAAACCCCAAATAATCAATTATTTGAACTGGTGATAATTTGGATTTATCTGGATGAATGACAAACCCTAATTTTTCAAAAGTGGATTTAACAACTGAAACTGACAACTGAGCTTCAGCATGAGTCTTTCCAACAATCAGAATATCATCTAAATAGGCCATTACTACATGCCTGAGCTCTGAGTAATGCTAACACACGTTTTACCAATTTAGTAAATAGTCTAGGAGCTGAAGTTAATCCATTAGGCAGTGCCTTAAATTGCCACAACTGAGTCATCCAAATAAATTTCAAATATCTTCTATCATCACCATGACTAGACACTGAGTAATATGCATCTTTTAAATTAATGCTTGCCATGTAACACCCTTTGGAAACTAGGTGTTTGGCCGTGGAAAAAGTTTCCATTTTGAAATGCCTATAACAAACAAATTTGTTAAAACTTGTTAAATCCAGGATAATTCTGCATCCCCCAGTCTTTTTAGACCTTGGAAAAATACTTGACACAAATTGACAACTTTGATATACTCATGTCTCAATTACCCCTTTCTTGTGTAATGAATTAATTTCTCCTTGTATGAGCACATTTTCTTCATCTGAAAATATAAGTTTCCAACTTGGAACATGTTGATTAGGTGGACTTTCATTAGAGTAAAATTCAATTTTTACCCCTTCAATACTGTTAAGTATAACCGAATCTGACATTAACTCCTGCCATTGTTTGAGAAACAATTTTAACCTTCCCTCAATTTCAACAGCAACATTACTTAATTCATTCTCTCTCAAAGGCATATTCCTTACCTGCATATGTCCTTGTGGACCTTGTTGTCCGTGGCCCCTTATAGAGAAACGCACCTTGCCCTTCGCACTGGTAGCAGCCTGCCAATTCTGGTATTGTAGATCTGTATGGCTGGTTCCTTCCCCTGCAACCGAACTGGTGCCTCTTTGATAAGGATAAAGCCTTTTCCCATGTTTGCCAGCTGTCTTAATGAGGCCCATAGTTTTTACATCCTCATGACATTCTTTAACTCTTTTAACAAGATCACCTCCAAACAACAGATTGTGTGGCGGTACACTGGGCGGTTTGCGCAAAGCCGCCAGATTAGGATTAATCACCTGCCTTATAGTGGCTCTTCTGATGTTATTGATTTCAAAGAATGCACTACAAAACAGTCCCAGTGCATCCTGATGGGCTTCAGACATATTCCCTGTATCAATTATTTTCACCAAAGCCGTAAGCCCTGCCGAGAACAATCTGAGCACTTTTTAAAATTTTGTTTCTTGAGCCCTAGCTGACACCCCCAACTGTGTCCAAATCTGATGATTAACCACAGGTACTTTCAGAAGATCACAATTAATAGGAGCTTCATACTTCTTTGCGGCCTCATCCATGGCCAACTCCTGTAACTGGTGGGAGAGCATATACTGAATTGCTGCAGCCAATTCTTCACCAATCGGCTCTCCTGCCTCTCTAGGCATAGCAAATTTTTCAGCAATATTAGGAATTACCTCCAACTGAACTCCTTTACTGCTCTCCCCCACCATAGATTTGGTGTCAGCGAACTGCACCATTGGAACATCCTCCTCACAGGCCGGATATTCCTGCAGCCCTGTAAAAGGTGCTGCTAGCTCAGGCTCTCCAACAGCCTGGCTTGGGCACCACTCCTCCTCCCGGAGCTGGTCCCTGTTGAGCATTCTTTGTAATTGAATCTCAACCTGTGAGAGCCGTGAGCAAACGGACTCTCCTGTAGAGGGTACAACCTCCAGGCCCGACTCTGGGTCAACGGGCCTATCTGACTTGCCAGTGGCCTTCCGCCCTACTGGCAAGCCTACACTGCTCACAGGCAGTGGGTCCGCAATCGCTGGCTGTATAGCCAGCACCGGACCAGGTGTACCAGACGGTCCTCCACCAACAACACTCTCCTGGTCGTCAGCCTTCCTCCCTCCGAAGCGCCTTGCCGCCACCTTTTTCACTTTCTGCAACATTTCCAAAAGGACCTCTCCAACCGTCACAGAAAATGAACTCTGAAAAAAAAAATTTTTTAAACTTACCTCGAGTTTTTAAACTTACCGCTTGGAGGAGCGCTGCTGCTCAAACCAGCCGACTGCACCAATGCGTCTGATGTCATGACGCACCAATGGCTGTACGGGGTTCTTCACGTAGTCACTCACGTGACTCCGAAGCAAAATGCAAATAACATTGCAATGATGAGTAGTAGGCCCGAAAATTGTGATAATTTCATGAGCAAATGGTGTTTCGTTGTCTATGCACCTGGTATGAACAAGGAATTTCTTTCTTTCTGCAGCTTTACAGGCACATTAGAAATGACACTGGAGTGTGGCAATATTTTGCCAACAGTTCCACAGATTAATCTTAAACATTTTAGAAAACAGCAAAGGTTAGAAGTATATAAAATTATGAGAGGCATAAATAGGGTAGACAGTCGGAGCTTTTTTCCCAGCATGGAAATGTCTAAGGGCCTGTGCTTGTGCTATATCTTTCTATGTGGGAGGAAGGAACTGCTGATGCTGGTTTATACCGAAGATAGACACAGCATGCTGGAGTAAGTCTGAACCCGAGGCAGGGTTCCAAACCGAAACGTTACCTATTACTTTTCTCCAGAGATGCTGCCTGACCCGCATGTTACTCCAGCATGTTGTGTCTATCTTCTGTACCTATCTGTGCCGTGTTCCGAAGTAGAGTTAAAAACTCGATAAAAAGTGAGAAAATGGGAGTAAACTATCAAGAAATCTAAAGCCAGTAGGCATTTCTATCAGGATATAAAAAGAACAGAAGCTAAACACTTGTTCTTTGGAGGATGAGATTGGAGAATTAATAATTAATAATAGTGATAGTTCATTATCCAATATCGAGATCCTTTACCTCATTGAGTCCGATAGTTCCTAAAAAAATTAGATATTTGTCAAAGTACACTGGGTCAGTCTGAAAGCTAAGAAGCTTAGAACCGAGCGAAAGATGTGAGGTATCTATGACAACAGAAACTAAACGATGTGTATAATAATGTACTTTATGATGCAGTTAGTTTGCTACCTTGAGTCAACAAGAAGATGTTTTCACATTGCACTAAATCAAGATACAGATTAACTGCTGTAGAACTCGACTACTGATTACCATTTTACTCGTGGTGAAAGGTCTGTTGATCATCCGTCACTTCCACCGCTCATTAACCTCTGTGCAACAAAGCAGTACCACTCTAAATTTGCCTTTTCCTATCAAACTAAGGATTTAAATTTATCTTTTGGTTGTGGCACTAAATGACACAATGATACTGGACTAGCCATAGAAATCAATCTCTATCAATTATCCTGGGCATTTCAAAGAATAAAAGAGGGCGACACAGTGGTGCAGTGGTAGAGTTGCTGCCTTCCAATCTCAGATGCCTGGGTATGATCCTGACTATGGGTGCTGTCTGTAAGGAATTTGTACATTCTCCCCGTGACCCCGTACGTTTCCATCTCGGTGCTTCAGTTTCCTCCCACACTCCAAAGACGTACAGATTTGTAGATTAATTGGCTTCTGTAAATTGTAAAATTATCCCTGGCATGTTGGATAGAGCCAGGGTATGGGGCAGGGAAACCCTAAGATCATCCCATCATCCTATCCAGTCCCACTCTCCCCCACTCTCCCTGTCCTCCCCCACTCTCTCTGCAATTTATTATTGACTTGTTTTCCCTCTTTCCCATTCTGACAAGGGGTCTTCGACCTAAAATGTTAAATCCGTTTCACCTTCCATCCAGCAGTGTAGTTAGGTTTCATCTCTAGGGTGGCAAAAGATATTGGATTTCAGCTGGAACTTCTATTGATAGTATTCCCACCAGGCTGCAAAGGAAGTGAGCACATTAACATGAAAACTCTCCACCAATGGGAATTATTAGCCTTCATCATGAACATATCCAGGCTCTGCCATAAAACAAATCACTCAGTTTGAAGTACACTGGATGAGAGACGTGTTAGTTTAGACTTAGACTTTAGAGATGCAGCATGGAAACAGGCCATTCGGCCCACCGAGTCCGTGCTGACCAATAATCACACTGTACACTGGTACAATCCTACACATTGGGGACAATTTACAATCTTTACTAAAGCTGATAACTTACAAACCTATACATCTTTGGAGTGTGGGAGGAGGCCGGAGCACGTGGAGAATGTAGAAACTTCATACAGACAGTGCCCATAGTCAGGATCAAGCCCAGATCTCTGTCTCTGTAAGGCAGCAACTCTACCACTGCGCCATTGTGCCGCCTGGTAATTTTTGCTTTGCTATTAATGGAAGCAGGCTGCAGAATATGATGGTGAGCAAAACTTGAATCACTATAATCATGGTTTTGCAAATAACATGGATATGCAGATGACACAAGTAAATTGCGAGAATGATTAACAGAAGCCTGAAATCACATTATTATTTATTTCAATTAGGGAGCCATTACCCAGAAACTCATCCACAGTTGATAGTGCTAGAAGTGTAATACAGTGTTGCCGATACATTTTAATTTAACTGCACAATTTAGACTTTACTTTAGACTTTAGAGATACAGTGTGGAAACAAGTACTTCATCCCATCAAGTCTGTGCTAACCAGCGATCACCCTGTATAGTAATGCTATTGTACACGCTAGAGACAATTTATAGTAGCCAATTAACCTACAAACCTGTATGTCTCGAGTGTGGGAGGAAACCGGAGCACCTGGAGAAAAACCATGTGGTGACAGGGAGAACATACAAACTCCATACAGACAGCACCTGTAGTCAGTATCCAACCGGGTCTCTGGCACTATATGGCAGTAATTCTATAACTGCACTGAGGCTAATGTGGAACACACAGTCAATGTCACAGGAGGGAAGGGAGCTACTTAATGAGGCAAGGTGGCGGCTAGTTTATGATGTGCATCAGCATGTACCCAATAAATAGTAAGATTAAATGAGAACTTACCAGTTTGAAGTTTGATCTTTATTTTATGAGGAGTTACGTTGAGGGATTACGTGAAGGCCCCGTCAGCATGCATGCGCGATATTCTTCAAAGCAGCGGTGTGAAATCACAGATAACAGAAGTTGACTAATATATAGTAAGCTAAGAGAACTAAAATACCAGTTGACCTTTATATAGAGGGTTGGGAGCGAAGGGCATGTAATCCGTCAACTTAACTCCTCATAAAATAAAGATCAAACTTCAAACTGGTAAGTTCTCATTTAATCTTACTATTTAACTTCGGAGTCACATGAGTGACTACGTGAAGATTTCAAAGCTCTGTGATTTCATGCCATGGAGACGAGTCCATGCATCACACACTGCATCAGTCAAGAGTGAATTTTAATAATGCATTCAGACATGACATAGGTATAGACATGTTGATGCTATAAATGGACCAATAGTGATAATAGTAACCTCCCTCAACCAGGAGGAACTATAACACAGACATAAAACAGAGTTGGCAAATACCCCCGGTCTGGTAAAGGGTATTTCTAAAATGTTTGGAAAATCGTTCGTTAGACCGTCCTGCAGCCGCCAGGATGTGGTCCCGCAAAACGTCCACCCCCTGCTGCTGATACAGTTGCAGCCTGGGTGGAGTGAGACTTGTATGTCAGTGTTCTGTATCCCAGAATCCATATTAACCACCTGGAGATGGTCTGTAGTGATATTTTCTTATGAGGCTTCATGTGACTAACAATCATAGCTAGTTCAGAGTCTCTAAGGCTCTAGTGACCTTAACATACTGGTGTGGATGTGTGGCCACACACAACCGAAGATCCATGGGATAGGCCAACAATTCTAGTTTGAGACCTAATGTCCCTGGTGTATTCTGCTGATTAAGTCATAACATAAATGCAATTTCCCTGCGGAATAATCATCCTGTCCAGTCACAGCTATGCAAACATGGACCCGTTGACTGACTCAGCATCATGAGCATAACCACTTGGTTTGTGAGCCAAGAGCTGGGATGTTCCAATGTTAACATCCCATATCTCTGCGTACCTGGCCTGGGGGTTGTCGAGTTGAAGATACCCTTCATAATCTAGACATCAGAAGGTGACCCGACAGAGTGGATTCTGCTCCCCGCAACCAATATGCTGAGAAGGCACGTGCGGCACAGTAAATGGCACTCTTTTAATGATTGTCAAATGCCATATGGAAACTGAACTTCAAGATGTCAGTCATCCGTGTCAACTTATTTGAAATAACAGAATACTTCCCATCTCTTATGAGGGAAGAACTGCTTATTTGGTGCTATCCCTGCAATTGCAGTGAGCATGTCCATAGTTTGGTTTAACAATTCTAGCCGCAGGAAACGGTCTTCCCAGTCTACAAGTCAATTAATTGATTTATGTATGCAGAGGATGGTTCCCAGAGTCACGGCTAACCAGCAACATTGTGCTTGAAAATAACCCTATAAGGTTCTATCATCATTCCCAACATCAGCGGGAATCATGGCTGTATAGGCCAGTCAGGCACTACGAAAATGCCTGAAGCGGGAAATTGCTGAATTTGCAAGACCCGTCTGGTAAGGTAAATGGAGGGACACAAAGATCATTCTTCCCCAGTGTTGCGAGAATGCATCCATCGCCACTGATATGCCACGTATTTTGCAACTGGCGAATGAGCCTGGATGCAACATTTTGATCTTTAGGTGTTCCATCGAGCCCACAATAACCTTAAATGATCCAACATCCATTCTGTGTAGTCATTGCGTTTCCCTGATAATACTCCAATGCCAAATGGAGTTAGGTAAACTATTACCGGATACTTGACTTGATTGCACCCATGTGATTATGCATATTCGCACAAACCTTTAATCCACAGAATGCGCCTAATGTGAATAGGCAGTTGATACAATATAACTGAACAATTGGTAACTCATGCAACCCCATCCGCCTCCT
The DNA here is from genome assembly GCA_963514005.1 of Raja brachyura. The sequence goes on along the minus strand of OY740797.1, from coordinate 33,808,657 downwards.
TAACGAAAGATGGTATTTTGTAATTATCCATTTTTAAGCATTAGCATCAGTTAGTAATTAACTGACGATTACTGATGAAGATTAGTGGGGCAATGCTGTTTGTCCACCATGGTGACTTTGATAGTTTCAGCTGGGAATAGCATAGTTCTGGTAGTAATGACCTACATGGTACCTGTGAGCTTGCTCCTTGCACGCCGTATAGCTCTGATGATGCAAAAGGCACAAATAGCACAGCTGAAAGCCAATATATTACCAATCCCAGACAATTTTATATACTCAATAATTTCAGTTGGTATAACTTAAATTTAACTGGATGGATGAGAATCCAATTTCTGCAGAATAGTTTGTGGCTGATACCGCTGATTTGGCAAAATACAGCGTTTTAGAACATCATCCAGATAGCCCATGATAATAGCTTTTAATTCTGAGCAGCCGTTTTTAGTAATTGGGAAATAGCATAGGGCTGTAGTTTTGCCGATTTTGCATGCTTTTGACTGTAACATTGTTCCATCCAGCTAAATTTCAATATCTTTGGTGAGCCCAGTGGAACTGTTCCCCTGTTGTTGGACAGTAATCAAGTTTTCTATTCAGAAAAGTCTATACTGCATATACGTTGAACCGGTATCTTTCATTGTGACAATGAGCGGCCCGCAACTGCGGCCTGTCTTGAAAGGCAACTCTGTCTTGCATAAAACAAGTGTAAATTTACCAACTTGTAAATAGTCCACATACCTCATATTTCAGAAAAAACCAGACCCACCTACCTTCATGGTTATTGGTGGTCTTATGGTAAGCCCAAAGGCCCCTGGTGCGGGTTCTAATTCCGTCCCAGATTTGGAGAGTAGGATTGCTGGGGTGCCTGGACCCAATTTCCTGAGGACCGGTTTGGGCCTTGGCCTGAAAGGCCTGCACCCAGTTTTGAAGCTGCCACCAGCTTCAGTGAAGTGCTTGCTGTCGATAGAGGCGTGGGGTGTGTTGTTGCCGTGGTACCTTGATAAGCCGGACGGCTTTAATTCTTCATCCGGGTCTTACCTGTTTGGGCAGGTTTCCTGAAGAGAGGATTCGGCAGCTGGACATTGCTGGCCTCACTTGAACCTGCAGATTTGGAATTTAAGGCAGGTCTGATGGCGTTCTTCTGGAAGCAGTTCATTTTGGAGTGTGCATTGTACCCCCACATGTGTTCACTGCTGGTCTTTCAGGAACAATTTTGCAGGTGCATGGTATCCCACCGCCGGCACCTGTTCTAGTAATGATGTGGAGTGAGGTGGCTGCTTCTTCACGAGGGAACTCTGGCCTTCAGGTTTCTTCGTTAGCGAAGGTCTTGATGCCATGCCAGAATTTTCTGGAACCTCATGCTTGTACTCCAGTATGTTCCCTGGACATACTTCCGAGTCTTCCGCTTCATGCGGGATACGTAGGCGGTGGACCTTCTAGCCTGGACCCTGCTGAGTCTCCGGGTTATCTGTCGGCGGTAAAATTCCTCCACAGGCGGTGAAACCTAGAGTCCGGACCCTCTGAGTCTACGGGCTCATCCGCCAGCGGTATATTCGCAGCCCGGCCCTCACCAGATCTCTGGGCTTACCGTCGGCGGTATATCTCTGCTGATATGCCATACATGGACCATATCAGGAGGGAGCATTAGTGGGATGAGCGCTCTCTGACGCTATCCATGCTCCACATGGGTAAATGGCCGAGGACGTACCCATGTCGGAGGGGACCCTCCTGGCCCTCCCAGGCCTTTCAGACTCCATTGAACCTCTCTGCGCCGCTGGAGTCTGAAAAATGCCGCCGGCTATCCACATTACTGCGATGCGCAGCCGTATCTTCACACGGTCCGCTCACGCGGTCCCTGCGGCCTGGTTTCCCCGAGCCGGGTTCATCCCACAGTTTGCGTTCCTGCGGACCCTGCAAGCAGGTTTCCCCGAGCCGGGTTCATCCCACAGTTTGCGTTCCTGCGGTCCCTGCAAGCAGGTTTCCCCGAGCCGGGTTCATCCCACAGTTTGGGTTCCTGCGGTCCCTGCAAGCAGGTTTCCCCGAGCCGGGTTCATCCCGCAGTTTGCGTTCCTGCGGTCCCTGCAAGCAGGTTTCCCCGAGCCGGGTTCATCCCACAGTTTGCGTTCCTGCGGTCCCTGCAAGCAGGTTTCCCCGAGCCGGGTTCATCCCGCAGTTTGCGTTCCTGCGGTCCCTGCAAGCAGGTTTCCCCGAGCCGGGTTCATCCCACAGTTTGCGTTCCCGCGGTCCCTGCAAGCGGGTTTCCCCGAGCCAGGTTCATCCAGTGGGCTCCCTGTGGTCCCCGCAACCGGGTTTCCCCGAGCCGGGTTCATCCCGTGGAGAATCTTCCCGCGGTCCCCATGGCCGGGTTTTCCCCGCGGCTTGATTCCTCTTGTTGTCCCAGTACCCCGCGGATTCCAGTCCGCGGTTTACCACAGCCGGGATTCCCTCGCGGTCCCTGGAGACGGGATTCCCCGCGAAGTCTGTGGTGGGGATTCCCCCCCCCCAGCCGGGCATCCCCGCAATTCACACAGCCGGGATTTCCCCGCGGTGTAGGGGAACGCGATATCTCCAGCAGGAACTCTATCAGAGCTTCCTGCAAGGAGAAAAAGCAGACCTGGAGTTAAGTTGATAAACTTACCTTCAGGTTTCAAACTTACCGCTGGTGGAGCAGCGCTTCCACAGCCTGTCGATGCGCAATGCGGTAGACGATATGTCATGCATGCATGCTGGTGGGGTCTTCACGTAGTCACTCACGTGACTCCGAAGTAAAATAGATTAGATATGGGGACACAAGGCACTGCAGATGCTGGAATCTATTGCAAAATGTTGGAGGAACTCAACAGGTTAAGCGGCATCTGTGGAGGGAATAAATATTTCAGGTGGGAACCATTCTTCAGTCTGATAAAGGCCCAATGCAGCTAGATTTGATGGCCTCAATTCCATCCCTGAATGTTCCTTCTCCATTTTGACTGGTTAATAGCCATAGATCATAGGATATGTTAAACTTTCTCTGGGTATTAGTTCATACGTTCATAAGTCATCAGAGCAGAAGTAGCCATTATGCCCATTGAGTCTACTCTGTTATTCAATCATTGGTGATCTATCTTTCCCTCTCAACCCCATTCTCCTGCCTTCTCCCCTTAATCCCAGACTCCTTCACTAATCAAGAATCTGTCGATCACCACCTCAAAAATACCCAATGACTTGGCCTCCAAAGCCACCCGTGGCAATGAATTCCACAAACAGTATGAATGAATGAGTTCCATATAGAGAATATCCTTGAGTAGAATCCTTTATTCACCGGTAATTTTATGCCCTAATTTATTCACCAGTAATTTTATGCCCTAAACAGACCTTGATGTGAGATGAGGTGAAATCTAAACACCCAGAGGGTAATCAATCGTTGGAAGTCTCCACCCAAAGCATTGTGGTGGCTCTGTTCTTGAGCACCTACACATAAATAAAACTCTCATCTTGTTATCTTCCGGTTTGCATTGTTTTTACATTTGTGTGAAAACGGCACACGATAGTGCTACAATTTTCCGTCACCTTCCTCACCATTCTCCTGTGCTGCATGTGCAACAAGTTTTGTTCTGATCAGTGGTATATTTTAAAATTTATTAAGGTTACGAAATCTTTAAAACTGCGCATGCGCAGATTGGTCTCCTCTCCTGTCACCGCAGGGACGGCAACACCCCTTCCTGCACCGATTGGCCATGTCGGCTGTCGGTCACCGTCGGCGCCCGCCTCTGCCCGGCATTGCCTGGCTTCCGGTCGGCGAGGCCTCCGGTCAGCGTGGCCTCTGGTCAAGGCAACCTCCTGTTGAGATCCTGGGGAGGTGAGGAGGGAGAGTGGGGGAATTGAGGGATAGGAGGGGGTAGGGAGGGTGAGGGGGAAAGGGGTGGAGGTGAGGATGGAGACTGGGGTGATTGAGGGAGAGGATGGGGAATAGAGCGAGAGGAGGAGGACAGTGGGGGAGGTGAGGAGGGATAGTTGGGGGGGATAGGGGAGGTGAGGAGTGGGGGAGGTGGTGGATAGAGGGATAGGAGGGGGGTAGGGAGGGCAGAGCAGTTATGGAGGGAGGAAGGGAGTGACTGAGGGCGAGTGGTGAAATATTGCATTGGGAGAATGGGTTATGTTGGGGGACCAGTCCTCCCGTGTGACAGGGACCCAATGGGTCCCACTTAGTCTAGTATTTGATAGATTTTAGTACTTTAAAGGGATCAATGGGTTTAGTGCATGAAATTGGCATTGGGGTAAAAGATAACTCAGGATATTGCCTAGTCTCTTGCCCAGAGTTGGGGAATTGAGAATCCGAGGACGTAGGTTTAAGGTGAAGGAGGAAAGATTTAATAGGAATCTGAGGGATAACCTTTTCACACAAAGGCTGGTGGGTTTATGGAACGAGCTGCTAGAGGAGGTAGGTGAGGCAGGGACTATTGTAATGTTTAAGAAACATTTAGACAGGTACATGGATAGGGCTGATTTAGTGGGATCTGGTGGGACATGTTGGTAGGTGTGAGCTAGTTGGGCTGAAGGGCTTGTTTCCATGCAGCATGACTATCACTCTATATTACTGAACAGTAGAACAGGCACATGTCCAAATTGTCTACACCCATTTCTTTCATCAGCACTATTTCACGCGTTTAGTTACACTTCCTCTTCTGCCTTTTTATTCTCATTTCAATCCAATATGTTTTCCATATTCACTCCGGATTCCCCATTTCCTTCATTGCCACATTATTAGGTCACAATTTCAATAGCTTGCCAGGTGGACAAACAGAAAATCAAAATATTGAAAATTGAGTCCAGCATAAAATAAATGCCATTAGTTACTCTGCAATGGTAAAATAAATATGAGTAATTATAGATGCTCTACGCTACACCAACTGTAAAGATGAGCTTGGCCATTATATGAGGAGCATTGGTAAATATCATCAGATTAGATAACCAGTCACCTGGTTAGCATCTCTTTATGAAGCGACAAGAAAATTAGACAGGGCCCTCATATATATATATATACACACACACACACACACATGTATATATATTTATATATACACACAGACATATGTATATGCTTTGCTACAGCTCCTAGCAGAAAATAGACACATCACAATACTGCTCACATCTGTACCCAGAAAAGTAAGTGCGACGTATGAAACATTTATTTTGAAGTTCGTTATGTATAATGCTCACATCAAAACAAGTTCTCAGTACAGATCTCTCCAGATCTCTATTCATATTGAGAACACAAATGAAAACCAAGAGTTCGTACGACAATGCAGGCTTTACTCTGTCCACAAATATTAAAAGTAGCTCAATGTATTTCGACCTGCATACACTAATCCTGCCAAGTTTACACTAAGTGCCGCCTCTTGTCTTGGACTTGTTTTATACTTGTGTTTGGCACTAATGTTGTGCTTTTAACAGTCTTGCTTTTCATGTCCTGTTTAATTTATGAGTAACCTTGCATGTTATATGTTGTTTGTTGTCTGAGTCTATGTACCTGTAATGCTGATGCGAGGACGTTTTTCAATGTACCTGTACCTCACGGTAACTGTGCAAATGACAGTAAATCTGACTTGAACTGATCTGACCTGAAGTGACTTGCTCGATTCCCAGCAAGGTTAACTGATGTTAACCCGTGGTCATTTTAATCTAGGTCTGGCATTAAATTGAAGATATTGGCTAAAGCACCACTTGCCCACCCCAACCAGAATTACTCATGAGGGAAATCAATGGGGATTGAACTTAGGTGAAGGCTCAGGCAGGCACTTGACTATTTTCCCTTTTTCCTACTAAGGCTACAAAGTTTAAAATAACAACATTGCATTTTTCCTTCATGATCAGTGGAAGCAAAGTCGACCCATTTTAAAAACAAATTGGATAGAACATAAGAAAATATGACTTTAGTCTTTAGACTTTGGAGATACAGTGCAAAAAGGTCCTTCAGCCCACTGATTCTGCACAGACCAATGATTGTGGTGCACTACCACTATCCTACACTCTGGGGACTATTTACAATTTTACCAAAACCAAGTAACCTACAAACCTAGCACCCGTAGTCAGGATGTAATCCAAGTCTCTGTTGGTGTAAGGCAGCAACTCCACTGCTGCGCCACTGTACCGCCCATGACAAGAAGGCTATACAGTCCCTCTAGCCCTGCTTGATGTTCAGTACGACCATGACAGATCTTCATCAAGCATCATCTCTTCTGTATTGGTTCCCTGTATCTCCATTCCCTGTTCTTTCAAAAATTTATCTTTGACTATACCTCCACAATCCTTTTAGGTGGAGAATTTCAGTGATTCCCCACCCTCTGAGAGAAAAGCATTCTACATGTCACAGTTTTACATGGCCACCTCATGATCTTGTAGCTCTGTTCTCTCCTTCAAGATTCTCCCACCAGTGAAAATAGTACTGCAAGGAATTATTTACTGGGATATGGGTCCGATTGGATCGTTCATTCATAAAACTGACAAAAATCACAGTGAATTGTGAGGTTTTAAGATTCAATGCATCTGGAAATGGAATTGTCTTCCATTCTTTAAATACCAGGAAGAGGCAGACATCCACCGTCTGTCACATCTGCTAAAGGCACAATATGGTATTGTATCTCCATTATCCTCTGCTTTAGATTTTCAGTTATATTGAAGTCAATACAACTTTAGAACTTGCGTTTCAATGCAAATATCCTCTTGGTATTGGTATTACTGGTTTATTATGGTCAAGTACTGAGATACAGTAAAAAGCTTTTGAATGCATGCTATCTAATTAAGTCAGATAATACCACACATGAATATAACCAGTCTGAAGAAAGGTCTTGACCCGAAACGTCACCCATTCCTTCTCTCCAGAGATGCTGCCCGACCCGCTGAATTACTCCAGCATTTTGTGACTACCCTGAATATATCAAGCTAAACAGGTACAACAGGTAGTGTAAAGAGAAAAATATCAGACTGCAAATATAATCTAATGACCGCAATGAGGTGGGTTGGCAGATTGGGACTACGCCCAAGCTAATGAGACCATTTAGGAGTGTAATTACAGAGGGGAAGAAGCTGTTCCTGAGTTTTCTTTTCTCTGTGGCACTGTGCTGCCCTTAATCCTTAATTGTACTTACTCCACCATACATCCCTGTATTAACAGAAATACCAATGTTGTAAATAGTATTGGGTAGGCTAATGGGACTGAAGGATGATAAATCCCCTGGGCCTGATGGTCTGCATCCCAGGGTCCTCAGGGAGGTGGCTCTAGAAATAGTGGACGCATTGGTGATCATTTTCCAATGTTCAATAGATTCAGGATCAGCTCTTGTGGATTGGAGCATAGCTAATGTTATACCACTTTTCAAGAAAGGAGCGAGAGAGAAAAGGGGCAATTACAGACCAGTCAGCCTGACTTCGGTGGTGGGAAAGATGCTGGAGTCAATTATTAAAGAGGTAATAATGGAATATTTGGATAGCAGTAAAAGGATTAGTCCAAGTCAACATGGATTTATGAAAGGAAATCATGCTTGACTAATCTTCTGGAATTTTTGAGGATGTGACAAGTAAAATGGATGAAGGGGGGGCCAGTGGATGTAGTGTATCTAGACTTTCAGAAAGCCTTTGATAAGGTCCCGCACGGGAGACTGGTGACTAAAATTAGAGACTCAAATTGGAGGTATGGTGTTGACATGGATAGAAAATTGGTTGGCAGACCGGAAGCAAAGGGTAGGACTGAACGGGTCCTTTTCAGAATGGCAGGCATGGCGAGTGGAGTGCCGCAAGGCTCGGTTTTGGGGCCACAATTGTATACCATATATATAAATGATTTGGAAGAGGGAATTAGGAGCAACACAAGCATGTTTGCGGATGACACGAAGCTGGGTGGCAGTGTGAACTGTGAAGAGGATGTTAGGAGGTTGCAGGGGGACCTGGACAGGTTGAGTGAGTGGGCAGATGCAGTATAATATAGATAAATGTGAGGTTATCCACTTTGGCGGCAAAAACAAGGGGGCAGATTGTTATCTCAATGGGGTTAGGTTAGGTATGGGGGAGGTACAGCGAGACCTGGGTGTCCTTGTACACCAGACACTGAAAGTTGGCGTGCAGGTACAGCAGGCAGTGAAGAAAGCTAATGGAATATTGGCCTTCATAACAAGAGGATTTCAGTACAGGAGTAAGGAGGTTCTTCTGCAGTTGTATAGGGCTCTGGTGAGACCACATCTGGAGTATTGTGTACAGTTTTGGTCTCCTAATTTGAGGAAGGACATCCTTGTGATTGAGGCAGTGCAGCTCACAAGATTGATCCCTGGGATGGCGGGACTGTCATATGAGGCAAGATCGAAAAGACTAGGCTTGTATTCACTGGAGTTTAGAAGGATGAGGGGGGATCTTATAGAAGCATATAAAATTATAAAAGGACTGGACAAACTAGATGCAGGAAAAATGTTCCCAATGTTGGGTGAATCCAGAACCGGGGGCCACAATCTTACAATAAAGGGGAGATCATTTAAGACTGAGCTGAGAAAAAAACTCTTTTACCCAGAAAGTTGTGAATTTATGGAATTCCCTGCCACAGAGGGCAGTGGAGGCCAAATCACTGGATGGATTTAAGAGAGAGTTGGATAGAGCTCTAGGGGCTAGTGGAGTCAAGGGATATGGGGAGAAGGCAAGCACGGGTTATTGATAGCGGACGATCAGCCATGATCATATTGAATGGCGGTGCTGGCTCGAAGGGCCGAATGGCCTCCTCCTGCACCTATTTTCTATGTTTCTTTTCTATGTTTTCTAAATGCGACACTGACTTTGATGTCACATTCACACTGCAGACCATTATCAGTCACATTGAGGTGGCATCTTGGTGGTGCTTATTTTAATTCAAATTACTAAAAGATCTTAATCACCAGATGGTATCAGCAAGACATTGTGAGACCACCTCAAAATGAATGTTATAACAGATTAGTGAAGAGGTTCACGTGTTGTATTAACACTCAGTTTAATATTTAAACGAAACAGCTCAACAATTAGTACAAAAGGGCAAGTTGTGTGTGTTAACGTGTTGACTGTGAAGTGAAGACTAGCTCCATTGTCCGCTGCACCCCGCCAGCTGACCTCCCAGGTCGGCCCAGATCGCAGCAGGTCCACGCGAGTGCTCGAGCTCGACGAACGATAATTCAAGACCAAAGTGGCTCCGCCCACCACATGACCCCCCCCCCCCCCCCCCCCCGCAGGACCGGAGTATTGGAGGCGGTTAGGCTGTCGAGTAAGGCGGCCAGATCTTGTGTCCGAGTCTCCTGTGTTGGGTTGCAGTTGGTTCAGTTGAGGGCGGGTTTGGTCGTCATGGTGGACGCCCTCTACGGCGGGGTTGTGCCACCTGCACTGGTTGGTCAATGTCCAGGTGCGCCAGCGTAAGATGGTCCAAAGAGACAGTCTTGTGTCTGCCGCCCATGTCGATGATGAGAGCCGTGGCATTGTTTTGCAGTACTCTGAAGGGTCCCTCGTAAGGCCGTTGCAGTGGTGTACGGTGGGAATCTCGGCGAAGGAAGACGTACCTGCAGTCCTGGAGGTCGGGTGGGATGTACGTGGTTATGAGACCATGTTGGGACGTTGGGACTGGAGAAAATGTGCCCACCGTCTCTCGGAGGTGCGTCAGCATGGTTGTGGACGGTTCTTGATGTCCACGCGCCGCCGGGATAAAGGTCCCTGGGACCGCAAGCGGGGCGCCGTACACCAGCTCGGCTGAGGAAGTTGCCAGGTCCTCCTTTGGGGAAGTGCGTATACCTAGCATGACCCACGGCAATTCATCCATCCAGTTCGGGCCCGTGAGCCGTGCCTTGAGGGATGCCTTCTGTGCCGGTGAAAACGTTCCACTAGGCCATTTGCTTGTGGGTAGTAGGCTGTTGTGTGGTGCAGCTTAGTGCCATTGCTGACCACAGCTCGGAGGTGAACTGCGCACCTCTGTCGGAGATGTCCGCCGGCACGCCAGTGGGCGGAGAGGGCACATGCACAGGTCGCAGTGGAGAAATCCGAGAGCGGGCCAGCTTCTGGCCATCTCGTGAATCTGTCCACGATGGTGAAGAGGTGGTGTGACACATCTGGTAGCAATGTTACAAAATTTTGAGATTAAAAAAAATCAAGTCTGCAATGTATCCCATCAGATAAAGCATAAAAAGTTTAATTTGACACCTAATTCACTTTCATATCTTCAGTATTAAAAAAGTTATGGCCATTTTCATACTCAGAAATTAGCATCTTGTTCCCCATTGCCTTTCCATTGACTTAACTCAAAAGCTGTGATCGAGGACAGTCAAAAGCCCATAACTTTCTTAAAAATTAAGAGAACTCAATGACATTTTCAGTTATTATAGATTGAAGCATTTTGAAACAAATATGAAACAATCTTACTTGGGTGACCTGAAATTAAAGCATATAATTAGTTAGTTACTTAATTGTAGCTAATTACAAAATTCAATTACTAGATCTAAACATCTATCCATTTCTTAAGAAAAGATAAACATTTTTAAATTGCCTAACTGTCCAAATAACATTCACACAATAATTCACAATATAACATGATTTTTAAATCTCATTTTCATGAATTTATAGGCCAAATGGAAGGAATTTAGTGTTTAATTCCCGTAAATTAATGGCCATTTAAATCAACTTGCGAGTGGGTTTTAGTGGAACGCGGTGGATTAGAACTTTGTGGTTTGCGGTGAATTTAACCCACAGTCGGCAGGAAAAATACTGCCAGTTCGTATATATTTTTTGTCCCCTTTTCGCAACATGAAAATTTGATTAAAGGCTTCCTATGAACCACGTTTTTATGTAAAAATAAACTGTATACCTTCTTTTATCCCCTACGTAAAATACGTCCAGTTGTCGGCGCTCGCGGCTTTAGAAGATGATTTTTAAATGACTCTAGCTAATAAATGATCTAGTGTAGTTTACAAATACCTTCATAAAACAAATGTCGGAGCTATTTCTCTTTAGCAACGAAATCACCTGAGATGGATCGATTTGAATTGTCTGGCGAAAAACGGCATTTTAAACCCACCCCCCTCTGAAAGGCGCCAAAGTCGCGAACACGGGGAGTGGCAGAACTGCAGTGCCGCTCAAGGTAAGTTTTGTAACACACCTACATCTGGTTGGAGGCAGCGGTCCAACGATGTCGTCGTGGATGTTGTTGAAACGCCGGTGTGTCAGGGCGCCTTGATGTGTCGCTGAATCTTGGAGGTTTGACAGGGGATGCACGCTCTGGCCCAGTTGCCGACCTGTTTGCACAACCCGTGCCACATGAACCTGGCTGCCATCAGTGCCTTTGTTGTCCGGATGGAAGGGTGAGCTAGACCGTGCCGAAAATCCGGCGGCGCCAGGCAGTGGGGATGATGAGTCTTGGCTGTCCCGTAGACACGTCACAGAGGAGTGTGGTGACAGCGGGCCCGAATCGCACATCCTCCAACAGCAGGCCTGAGATGGCGGTGCAGTCGGCGAGCATCTGGTCATCCTCTCGCTGGGCGGCCACCACGGCCATGTAGTCGACACCTGGGGCCAGAACGTGGATGGCATTGATGGCGGTGCAGGACAACGCATCTGCGACCTGGTTGCTCTTGCCTGAGATGTGCTGGATACAAGTCGTGTATTCTGAGATGTAGAACAGGTGGCACTGCTGTCGGGCTGACCAAGGATCAGACACATTAGTTCACTTTCATCTCAGAGTAGATGGATGGGGAAGAGTCAATGCACATCCAAATTAAACCTACAAAAAACATTGTGATTTGCTCAAATATCGTACTTGATGATTCAAGTAACTCCTGCAATCCTTCGCCTCCACTCTATCCTACCCCCCCCCCCCCCCCCCGCCATAGTCATCCTATCAGTTCCACTGTTCGCAACCTTGTGTCTCTCTTGTATTCACACTTTCCCAGCCATCAATGAGCCCTTATGGACTCCACACTTCCTGAGGTCATCACACCTCCAGTTTGTTTCCCCTCCCCCCACTTCGACTTTCAGTCTTAAGAAGGGCTCCGCCCCAATACGCCACGTATTCCTTTTCCCCAGGGATGCTGAGTTACTCCAGCATTTTACTTCGGAGTCACGTGAGTGACTACATGAAGAACCCCGTACAGTCGTTGGTGCATCATTACGTCAGACGCTTTGGTGTAGTTGGCCGGTTGGAGCAGCAGAGCTCCTCCAAGCGGTAGGTTTAAAACGGAAGGTAAGTTTTAAACTTTTTTCAGTAATTAATTTTCTGTAACAGCGGTTGGTGTTGCTCCGTTAGTGATGTTGCAGAAGTGAAAAAGGTGGCGGCGAGGCGCTCCGGAGCGAAAAAGGTCGATGACCAAGAAAGTATTGTGAGTGGAGGCCTGTCTAGCACACCCAGTCCGATGCCAGCTATAGAGCTAGCGATACCCGACCCACTGCCTGTGAGCAGTGTAGCTATGCCAGTAGGGCGTAAGGCCACTGGGAAGTCAGTTAGGCCCGTTGTCCCAGAGTCGGGCCTGGAGGTTGTAGCCTCTACAGGAGAGACCGTTTGCTCACGACTCTCCCAAGTCGAGATTCTATTGCAGAGAATGCTCGACAGGGACCAACTCCGTGAGGAGGAGTGGTGCCCACGCCAGGCGAGTGGAGAGCTTGTGTTAGCAGCACCTTTTACAGGGCAGCCAGAATATCCTGCCTATGAGGAGGAAATTCAAACGATGCAGTTTGCTGACACCGAATCAGTGGTGGGAGAGAGCAATAAGGGAGTACAGCTAGAAGTTATCCCTAACATTGCAGAAAAGTTTGCTGTGCCTAGAGAGGCAGGGGAGCCGATTGGGGAAGAGTTGGCTACAGCAACACAGTACATGCTCTCTCACCAACTACAGGAATTGGCCATGGATGAGGTGGCTAAAAAGTATGAAGCCCCTATACATTGTGGCTTACTCAAGGTGCCGATGGTCAACCATCAGATTTGGACACAGTTGGGGGTGTCAGCCAGGGCTCAGGAAATGAAATTTCAGAAGGTGCTCAAATTACTTTCAGCAGGGCTTTCGACTTTTGCGAAGATAGTAGATACACGGCATATGTCTGAAGCCCATCAGGATGCACTGGGACTGCTTTGTAGTGCTATTTTCGAAATGAATAACATTAGAAGAACTGCTATAAAGCCGGTTATAAATCGCAATCTGGCGGCTTTGTGCAAGCCGCCCAGCGTGCAACCGCCCAATCTGTTATTTGGAGTTGATCTCGCTAAGCGAGTTAAAGAATGCTATGAGGATGCAAAAACGATGGGCCTCATTAAGCCAGGTGGCAAACAGGGGAAGAGGATTTTTCCTTGCCAACGGGGCACCAGTTCGGACGCAGGGGAAGGAACCAGCCATTCAGGTCTGCAATAATGGAACTGGCAGGCTGCCACTAGTGTGAAGGGAAGGATGCCTTTTCCTACAAGGGGCCGGGGCCAACAAGCTCTGCAAGGATGTATCCAGGTGAGAAAAATGCCTCTTAAAGTGAATGAATTAAGTAACATAGATGTTCAAATTGGGGGAAGATTACATTTGTTTCTCAAACAATGGCAGGAGTTAACATCAGATTCATTTATACTTAGCAGTATTGGAGGGGTAAAAATTGAATTTTACTCTACTGAGAGTCCACCTAATCAACATGTTCCAAGTCGGAAACTTATCTTTTCTGAAGAAGAAAATGTGCTCATACAAGCAGAAATTAATACATTACACAAGAAAGGGGTGATTGAGAAGTCAGTTTGTCAAAGTCGTCAGTTTGTGTCAAGTACTTTTCCAAGGTCTAAAACGACTGGGGGATGTAGAATTATCTTGCATCTGACTAGTTTGAACACATTTGTTTGCTATAAGCATTTCAAAATGGAAACTTTTTCCACGGCCAAACATCTTGTTTCCAATGGGTGTCATATGGCAAGGATTGATTTAAAGGTTGCATATTATTCAGTGTCTATTCATGGTGATGATAGAAGGTATTTGAAATTTATCTGGATGACTCAGTTGTGGCAATTCAAAGCACTGCCTAATGGATTAACTTCAGCTCCTAGATTATTTACTAAATTGTTAAAACCTGTTCTAGCATTACTCAGAGCTCAGGGGCATGTGGTAATGGCCTATCTAGATGATATTTTAATTGTTGGAAAGACTCACGCTGAAGCTGTCATCTGTTTCAATTGTTAAATTCACTTTTGAACAATTAGGGTTCGTCATTCATCCAGATAAATCCAAATTATCACCAGTTCAAATCATTGATTATTTGGGATTTACCATTAATTCAAATCACATGTTGGTAACTTTGCCTAGGGACAAATTGCAACAGTTAATTGAGGATTGTGTTAATCCCCTTACAGAACAACGACCTTCAATTAGACAAGTAGCCAGTTTAATTGGTAAATTGGTGGCTGCTTTTCCAGCTGTGCAGTATGGTCCTCTGCATTATCAACAATTACAACGATCAAAAGAACAGGCACTGAGAACACAAGTGGGCCATTTTGACAGGCCTATGCAATTGTCAGCTGGGGCAATTTCCGACATTCAATGGTGGATCGTAAATGTTTTAAAAAGTTCTAGGAAGGTTTTGGTGGAACCACCTTCCATAATATTACAGACTGATTGTAAGTGCACTGGGTTGGGGTGCAACAGATATGTCTTCCAGTTGTGGAGGCAGATGGAATACTGATGAGACATCCCTTTTTCAATTAAGAGGGATCAATTATTTAGAGATGTTGGGAACCTGGTATGGGCTTAAAACTTATTGCTCTACCAGGAGGGACTTGCATGCGCAGGTTCAGATTGACAACACAACAGCAGTGGCATATGTAAACCACATAGTTGGAGTCAAGTCACAGTCTTGTGATAGACTGGCTAATCAGATCTGGAGCTGGTGCATTGATCAAAATATCTGGCTTTCAGCAATATATTTGCCAGGTAGATTCAACACTGTAGCTGACACTAGGTCACGCCAGTTCAATGATAACATAGAATGGATGTTGAATCAGGACATATTTAATCAAGTGATTGCTCAGTATGGAATGCCAGATATTGACGTGTTTGCATCTAGACTAAACCATCAGTTGCCCAGATATGTTTCATGGGAACCAGATCCTGGTGCAACAGCGGTGGATGCTTTCTCGCTGCATTGGGGTGGAATGTTTGTTTATGCATTACCTCAATTCTGTCTCATCAGTAGATGCTTGCAAAAAATCAAGCAGGACTCTGCTTCAGGAGTATTGGTAGTGCCAGATTGGCCTACACAACCATGGTTTCCTCTTGTATTACAAATGGCCAGTCAGCCTCACATGATTATTCCCAAGCATAAAAAGCTACTGGTAAATCCAGTAACTGGGGATCAACATAATTTACATGATCGTATTGATCTGTTAATTTGCAGATTTTAAGGAGGCCATACCTGGGGAGAGAACTGTCTGATCATACTGTGGATGTTCTCATGTCGGCCTGCAGGGATAGTACTCAGAAGCAGTACATCACCTTGATAAGGAAATGGGAGGAATTCTGTCTACAGCAGAATATTTCATATCAAACTGCAGGGATCACAGACGTATTGGAGTTCTTGTCCACTCTTTTGATCAAAAATTAAGCTATAGTGCGATCAATACAGCCAGAAGTGCTTTGTCTTCTTATTTCCCCATGAATTCACAGTTACATTCAGTTGGGACACATCCGTTAGTTTCTCAATTTATGAAGGGAGTTTTCAATTCTAATCCTCCTAAACCCAGGTATGCCGGTATTTGGAATGTGGGTGAAGTTCTTATGCTTCTTTGCCAGTGGGCTCCTGTTGCAAGCATATCTCTGGCAAAATTAACCATTAAGATGGTCATGCTTATGGCGTTGGTTTCAGCCCAACGTGTGCAAACATTGCAAAAGCTACAGCTAGACAGAACGCATGTATCGGCAGATGCCATTATATTTTATGTCTATGATTTGCTTAAACATAGTAGAATAGGCATGACAGGATGTAAGGTTGTGTTTTCAGCATACCCCACAGATGCTCGCCTGTGTGTAGTTTCACATTTATGTCATTACATTGAGGCCACCAGAGCCCTGCGAGGAACAGAGTCTGCATTATTTATTAGCCACAAAAAAACACACAGTAAGATGTCGGTGCAAACAATCTCAAGGTTGCTATAGCAGGTTCTGGGAAATGCTGGGATTAATACTGATAAATTCAAATCTCATTCCACCAGGGCGGCATCAACTTCCGCGGCAAGGGCGATGGACGTGCCTATAGACCATATCCTCGCGGCCGCAGGATGGTCCAGTGAGCTGACCTTTCAAAAGTTTTATCACAAGCCAATTTCAAGGCTGGGGGTGTTTGCTGATTCTGTTTTGAGTTCTGATATAGTTTCCCCCTGAGTTAGAGGGGTTTGTTATGGTTTTGTTTGTAAATAAACTGTTATTCATTTAACAAATGTTATTATTGATGCATTATTGATTGTTAACGACTTTTGAGTCAATCGATGCAGTGTGAACGCCGGATTTGGGTCTGCGGCATGAAATCACAGTGCTTTGAAGTCTTCACGTAGTCACTCACGTGACTCCGAAGTAAAATAGTAAGATTAAACAAGAACTTACCAGTTTGAAGTTTGATCTTTATTTTATGAGGAGTTGCGATGAGGGACTACGTGCCCTCCGCTCCCAATCCTCATAGATCTCATCTGGTAGTTCTAGTCTTTGTTATCTTACCATTATACTTCAGTCATTGTTACTTGTGATTTCACTCCGCTGCTTTGAAGATTGATGCACCAACGGTGTACGGGGTTCTTCACGTAGTCCCTCATAAAATACAGATCAAACTTCAAACTGGTAAGTTCTTGTTTAATCTTACTATTTTGTGTCGATCTTCAGCACATGATTGACAGTTCCTTTTAATTTAGGTGCACGTTTTACCTAGAGGAGGGAATCAAGAACCAGAGGACATATGTTTAGAAACTTAGGAACATAGTAACATAGAAACTAGATGCAGAAGTAGGCCATTCGGCCCTTTGAGCCAGCACCGCCATTCAATATGATTGTCAATAGACAATAGGTGCAGGAGTAGGCCATTCGGCTCTTCGAGCCAGCATTGCCATTCAATGTGATCATGGCTGATCATTCCCAATCAATACCCCGTTCCTGCCTTCTCCCCATATCCCCTGACTGCTATTTTTAAGAGCCCTATCTAGCTCTCTCTTGAAAGTATCCAGTGAACCGGCCTCCACCGCCCTCCGAGGCAGAGAATTCCACAGACTCACAACTCTCTGTGAGAAAAAGTGTTTCCTCCTCTCCGTTCTAAATGGTTTACCCCTTATTCTTAAACTGTAGCCCCTGGTTCTGGACTCCCCCAACATTGGGAACATGTTTCCTGCCTCGAGCGTGTCCAAACTCTTAACAATCTTATATGTTTCAATAAGATTGCCTCTCATCCTTCTAAACTCCAGAGTGTACAAGCCTAGCCGTTCCATTCTCTCAGCATATGAAAGTCCGGCCATCCCGGGAATTAACCTTGTTAACCTACTCTGCACTCCCTCAATAGCAAGAATGTCCTTCCTCAAATTAGGGGACCAAAACTGCACACAATACTCCAGGTGTGGTCTCACTCGGGCCCTGTGCAACTGCAGAAGGACCTCTTTGCTCCTGTACTTGACACCTCTTGTTATAAAGGCCAATCTTCCAGAATCAGTACCCTGTTCCTGCTTTCAACCCATATAGCTTGATTCCGTCAGCCCTAACTCTTCCTTGAATACATCCTGTGATTTGGCCTCCACTGCCTTCTGTGGCAGATAATTCCACAGATTCACAACTCTCTCGCTGAAAACATTTTTTTCTCATCTCAGTCCTAAATGGCTTACCCCTTATTCTTAAACTGTGACCCCTGGTTTAAGTTGAGAAGGGAAACATTTAATAGGAACCCGAGGGGCAACCTTTTCACACAGAGGGTGGTGGGTATATAGAACGAGCTGCCAGAGGAAGTAGTTGAGGCAGGTAGTACAACAACGTACCTATCCAAATGTCTTATACATGGTTGTGAAAGGTTTAGAGGGATATGAGCCAAACAATGGCAGATGGGACTACGGTGGAAGGGAAGTCTTGGTTGATGTGGGCAAGTTGCGGCAAAGGGTCTGTTTCCATGCTGTATGACTATGACTCTGGTATGGTTATTCAAGATGGCCTGACAATTGGAGAATTATTTATTGTGCAGTGATTCTTCCATATTAGTGGAGCATTGAGCAGTTTTGAAAAGCTATTATGCTCCATTTCGCAAGGATGTAATAAGTACCATTAACAAATATGTTTCATAGAATTTGGGCCTCGCTGTGAAAGTCAGGATATATTGGACTTGCCAAACGTTTTGAGGAGCTGAGGTACTTGCTGCGCCTTTTGTGACAACTCTATGAGTCTGGGCTCCAACAGTGAGAAGGATGACGGATTTCTTTCCCCAAAGGACATTGGTGAAACAGATGGGGTTTTACAACAGTGGTTTCATCGTTATCAATGCTGATGGCAAGTTTTTATTTCAAATTTATTTAAGTAATTGAACTCGAATTCCCCAGCTGCCTGAGTGGGATTCGAACTTGTGCATCAGATGATATATGCCGGTCTCAAGATAGACTGGGCGTGCAGAATATTGTTCCCAGCATTGTAATGCATCAGTTCCAGAGACAAAGTCAAATGTCTGCAATGGTGCAGAGGTGAATTGGACTGTACCCTAATTTATGGAAGGACTTTTCCGAACTGATAAGGGAACAAGCTGTTCTTCGTTCTGGTATGCGCACTTTCAAGCTTCTGTATTTTTTCTCCAACAGGAGCAGGGAGAAGGAGGAATGACCGGAATGGGACAAGTTTTTGCCCCATGTTAGCCACTTTTCCAAAGGGTTGATGTGCAGATGGAGACAATGGCTGGGAGTCTGGTCTGTCTGATGGACTGTGTAACGTTAAGACAAATGTGGAGGTGTGTTGATGAAGAGGATTGGTGATTGGAATTTATCTACTAATCATTGGATCATAGAACAAACCAATACACCTCAGAAGGAGGTCGTTGACCTCACTGACAGCAGAGGTGTCCAAATAAAGTAATTCCACACTCTTCCACTTCTCTCATCCTTTTTTTAAACCAACTTTTCCCTTTCTGTGGTTCCATCAATTCCCTTTGGAATTTGCTTCAGGCATAACGTTCCAGATTACAACTCGCAATGGGACGGTACGGTTGCGCAGCTATAGAATTGCTACCTTACAGCATCTGAGACCCAGGTTCAATCCTGACAACGGGTGCTGTCTGTACGGAGTTTGTACGTTCTCCCCATGACCGCGTGGATTTTTCCTGCAGTTTCCACACACACTCCAAAGACGTGCAGGTTAATTGGCTTTGGTAAAAATTGTAAATTGTCTTTAGTGTGTAGGATAATGTTAGTGTATGGTCGGTATGGACTCGGTGGGTTGAAGGGCCTGATTCCGCGCTCGATCTGCAAACTAAACTCATTGTGTTTAAGAACAAAATGTTCTGTGTTTCGTCTCTGGTTGTTTTGACACTCACCTTAAATCTATAGCCCTGACTCTCTGGCCAGTGGAGTCTTTTCTCTTTATTTACTTGATCAAAATTACAAGTTGTAAATCATTGGCAGGGACTGATGCAACCTATTACCTATGAATGCATTGGATTTAACAGATCATTATCTGCAACCCATCCAATTGAGTCAGTAATCCAATTTGTACCGATAGCTGAAACAGAAAAGAAAATCTCCAATGACAGGAGATTTGTTTGTGACAGAAATAATCCAGGTTTAAAAATACACTTCCTAGATCTCTGTGGTTACATCATTAAAAACGTAATTCCCTATCTGATGCCATTGCATCTTGGATGTTTAATTTGTTGGCAGGTGGCACTTGTCAAACAACAAAAAATGTGGAACAGGTTTCTGGCGGTAAAGTCTTCTACCACCTGTGTGCTCTTTCTTGTCAGATTGACTTAAAAATACACAATTAAAACAAATAGTCACTTAATTGTTGTGGGAGAATTATGGAAATATCAGCCACAGAATTACTACTGAAAAAATCCTGATGAGTGGTGGTTCTTAACTGAGTCAACTAAATGTGTTCTAGAAGCTGAAAGTAAAGTTAGAACAAAATTGGACGTATGGTGGCGTGACCAAATGAATAAAGAATTGCATTTAAATTGTGCTTTTCGTAAACTTTAGTTTAGATTATTGTCACATGTACTGAGGTAGAGTGGAAAGCCTTTTTGTTGCATGCTATTCAGCGGAATGACTGCATGCAATGAGCTTCACAGTCAATTAAATACGTTTGATGTTTACTCACTGGTGTAGCGTTCACAGCAGTCAATTCTCAGCAGATAGCTCCCAGAAACAGCAAGGTAGCAAGATCCCCTTTCTAATGTAATCTAATGCAGTTCCTGATGTAACGGCAGATCCAAGAAGTTATTTTTAACCTGGATTATTTCTGTCACAAGCAAATCTCCTGTCAAAATAAATTTTATTTAGCAGTAGGTATAAATTGACTAACCTGGACTCGCACCTATTTCTCCCCCTCCCCCTTGCACCTACAATCCTTCCTCTAGCTTCACAATTTGCAACTCTTCAATCCTTTTGTGTCACATCTTCTAGTCTTTTCATCCATGGTCTTTGTCCACTGCCTGCCTATCAACCCCTCCCCCCACCTATATCAAACTATTACTTCTGAAACTATTATTGAAGATGGGTTCCGACACGACATATCCCCTTTTCTTTTTCTCTTGAGATGCTGCCTGATCCACTGAGTTATTCCAGCATTTTGTGTCCATCTCAAACTATTACCTGCCATGCTTTGTACTGTTTTCCCTCTCTTCCAGTTTTCTTTACCTCCTGGGTAGTTTCTAGTTTTGAATGAATGAAGGGCCTCAGTAAAAGGACACAAAGTGCTGAAGTAACTCAACAGCTCATGCAGCATCTCCGGAGAACATGGCGAGGTGACATTTCAGGTTGGGACCCTTCCACACCTTCCAGTTTTGCTCAGTATTTTCCATTTCCCAGATGGTTATAATTTTAGGGTGGTTACCTAGTAACTGCTGCCCTTTGTTCTGTAGGTTTGGTCTTGCTTTCCATGAGATGCTGCCTGACCTGCTAAATACTTCTGGCATTTTCTGTTTATTTTCACCCCAGAGTTTTCCAACGTTTGCTTTGGGCTTTTGTATCCAACAGGGAAAGCCAACAGGATCTTGGCAGAATACCCCATCCAAAGGACATCATTAAAAGTTCAGCAGTCCGTCAGTACTGTGCGATCAGCCCTTAATATAAAGCAGCAGCTACAGATTCACAAGCAAAGACTCTATCAACACAGCCACAGTCTGGTCCCACCATGATCTGTGGGCGGTACAGTGGTGCAGCAGGTAAAGCTGCTGCCTCACAGCACCAGAGACCAGGGTTCCATCCCGACCTTGCGTGCTGTGTCTGTGTGGAGTTTGCAAGTTCTCCCTGTGACAGAGTGGGTTTCCTCCGGGTGCTCCAGTTTCCTCTCACATCCCAAAGACGAGTGGGTTTGTAGGTTAATTGGCCTCTGTAAATTTCCCCCAGTGTATAGGGAGTGGATGAGAAAGTGGGATAACGTAGAACTGGTGTGAACAGGTGATCGTTGGTCGATGTGGGCCATAAGGCCTGTTTCCATGCTGTATCTCGGAACTAAATTATCTTTAAACTGAACTAGATAAATGTGCAGGATATCAATACATCTATTAGCTAGATGATACAACGATGCATCAATACAAGATACACTGATACTTCAATTCAAGATGATACATCCTTAAAGCTGTTACTTCAATACATCTGCCAGCAAGATGAACTCCCTTTATTATTTTGAAAACTCTTCAAAATCTCATTTGACCTACCAACATCTGAGAAATCTCAGTTTTGCCTCACAACCATAATCTAATTTCCCAGTAAATCCGTGCTCCACCCTGGCAAAGAATAAGGATTTGAAAGCAAGCGTTAGAGCATCAATTTGAAAGCAATTAAATTGAAGCTCTGCCCTGACCTTAGCTGGTGCATGTTGATTAACACAGGGCAACAGATGAATAGAACTTCGTACAAGTTGTGATACAGACTTATGGGTGAATTTTGAATTCACATTTCATTATGCTTTGCAGACTGAGTTTGGCAGTCAATGTGCTTTTATCAAGCGAATGCAGCGGAATAATATGGTATGATTATTTTTCATTTGCCCTGACTGGATATATATTATGAAAAAAAGCACTTCTATGAAGAGGAAATAGATGCTCACTTTAAAATTAGAAGAGTTAGATGCTTACTCATGTGAAACCACAGAGAACCCACAACACAAGAGACAGCAATTACTTGCTAACAGTTCTAAAATTATAACCATCTGGAAAATGGAAAATACTGAGCAAAACCTGCAGTGTCGTTATACTGAGGGCCACCGTTCACTGAATTATTTGAGGTTTCTAAATTAACCAGATTTAGACATACCGGTCACTGGAAAATAAAGATATGATTTTTAAGAAACCGAGTTACTTGTTATTTGCCTTTCTGCAGCCTTGAGCATTGCTTTTGCTTTAATGGTTTTTGGCTATAGATGGACCTGATGTTACTTCCCTACTACAAGCAGTCTGAAGTAGGACCCCAATACGAAACATCACCTGTCCATGTTCTCCACAGGTGGTGCCTGACTCGCCGAGTTACATAATAAGTTCATAACGTATATGAGCAGATTTAGGCTATTCAGCCCATCAAGTCTACTCTGCCATTCAATCAATACTGATCTACCTCTCCCTCTCAACCCCATTCTCCTGCTTTCACCCCATAGCCCCTGACACACATACTAATCAAATATCTGTCAATCTCCGCCTTAAAAATATCCATGGACGGCCTATATAGCCTCCTGTGGCCAATGAATTCCACAGATTCCCCACTCTCTGACTAAATACATTCCTCCTCATCAACTTTCTAAACATACATCCATTTATTCTAAGGTCATGGCCTCTGGTCCTAGACTCTCACATTAATGGAAACATCCTCTCCACATCCACTCTATCCAGGTCTGTCACAATCCGCTACGTTTCAATGAGGTCCCCCCCCCCCTCAGCCTTCTAAACTCCAGCGAGTAGAGGTCCAGTAATGTCAAACCCTCATCATATGTTAACCCAATCATTCCTGAGATCGTTCTCGTAAATCACCTCTCCAAAGCCATCACATTCTTCCTCAAATATGGAGCCCTCATACGTTTCTGAGATACTTCAGCACTTTGTGTTCATTTTGTTTACCAGCATATGCAGTTTCTTGTTTCTCGATAACTAGATAATATTTATGAACCCTGTGAACCAAATAGATGACGGTTACCTAGATTTCTGCCTCTGTGCGATAACATTTTCTGCTTGGGTAGTTTAAAACCCAAAGGTATGAACATTGAATTCTCCAATTTTAGATAATAAATTCCCCCTTTTCTTTCTCCCCCCACCCCACTCTGCCCTGTGCCCCACCCAGGTACACACCCATTTCTCCAACTATTCTGCCCCCCCCCCATCCTTCGCGCCCCCTTCTACCTATACCTCTTCCTGTTTTCACATTTCATTCCTAATCTTTCCTTGTACAACACTCTTGTCTACTTTTCATCTCTACCCTTTGTCCGCACATCTGCCAATAAAAAAACCCTCTCACCTCTATCCATCTATCATTTGTCACGCTTTGATCCAACCCCACCTCTTTTCCACCTTTCACCTGCCTTGTACAATCACTCTGAAGAAGGGTCCCAACCCGAAATGTTGCCTACCTCCAGAAATTCTGCCTGTCCCACTGAATTACTCCAGCACTTCGTTAGTTTTTTTTGTAAAGCAGCATCTGCAGTTCCTTGTTTTCGATCGCTAGTAGTAATATTTATGTACCAGTACTGCACACTAATAAATATCAGTTGAAATAAACATCAGTCACCCGTGTCCAGTCCAATGTGTTGCATCTGAGGGATGTGGTTTCTTGATTTACTTTTAGACTTTAGAGATACAGTGTAGAAACAGGCCCTGCGGTTCACAGAGTCTGCACCAACACAAGCACTATCCTACATACAACGGACAATTTACAATTTTACCGAAGCCAATTGACCTACGAACCTGTACGTCTTTGGAGTGTGGGAGGAAACCAGAGCACCTGGAGAAAACACACATGGTCACAGGGAAAACGTACAAACTTCGTACACAGATCTTTGACGTTGTGAGGCAGCAACTTTAACGCTGCGCCACTCTAATGTCGCTCTTGATGCTTAATGGAATGCTACAATTTGTAAGCAGTGTACTATAGTCTCCATCACTTTTTGCAAGTGTTCTTGCATTCAGTCTTACATGGCATTAATGCAAAGATGAACGCAAAGAAGCTTCGTGTTACTTCCATAAGCGATTGCCCAATCCATATCTTCGATAAGAATATAATTTCTTTGGACATTATTTATGTACACCTTCTTATTGACAGCCCTATTTTCAAAGCTTTCATTTCTTGCCATACCTTCTGGTCTTGTTTACTATGCCATCTGTTTCTTCCGTCTCCACGTTTCAAAGAAGTGCGGAGCACAGAGAGAGACATTTCAGCCTCCTGTGCCTGTGCCAACTCTATCTCGGTGCCATCAACAACAAAAACATTAAAGACTTACTCTTACATAGCACCTTCACAACCACTGTATGTCCAAAAATACCGCCCATCCCACTTAAAAAAAATAATGGGGTGTTCTTCAACACTTGCCTACGCCACCACCTTCTGCCTGTGGCTTCCAGCTCCAGTTCCACACCTCCAGTTGGGACTCAACCACAATTTCAGATGCCAGCATTATACCCACTGCTTCTTGCCCTGTGTTATACAATGGCCACAATGCAGGCCCTCACTCTGACTCTCCCACATCTCCGGGCCTCACTCACCCAGACCTGCAATGGATCTCAACTCTACTTAATTCATCCTTGTTTCTATGTAATAACCCAGTGACTTGGATTAACATCTGAAGTCCCGGTTTCAGATCTCACCATTTCTCAAAATTAATATTCTAGAATTTAAATCAAAACTACTAGCAGGTACTATTGCAATGTTTAATAAACATTTAGACAGGTACGTGGATAGGATAGACTTAGACTGATATGGGCCAAATGCAGGCAGGATTTGTGTAGATGGGCATGTTGGTCGGTGTGGGCAAGTTGGGCCAAAGGGCCCATTTCCATGCTGTATGACTCCACGATTCAAAACTTGTGAAATGTTGTAAAAATACAGAAAAACTGCAACTTTTGTGAGACGAGAGACGAGTCAGTTGGGTAAAATAAATGTCTTTATTTGAAAGCAACAAACAAAGCAAATATCGCAACTGCGTTCTGGGTCCGCCAAATAACTCGGAGCCCCTCTTGCACTCGTGGAGCTCGACTGACTGTTGAACCAAAAAACCTGCGAAAAACTACCAGCGGTCACGTGACGGCAAATAGCGAGGGTTCGTAATGTCTCAAGCCACCACTAGGTGCCGCTACAGGACCCCCCCCCCCCCCCCCCCCCAGAACCCGAGGTTCGGAACCGAGCAGGAGGCCGAATTAGGTGACCGGACCGAGTGGAGGCGAGGGGCTCGACGGGCACTACAGGTGGGACTGGCAGAACAGAGCCAGGAAATGTTAAAGGTGAAGGGGAGACAGGCACAATGATTAGCGGACAACCTCTACGCCGGGGTTGAGCCACCACCACCGGGCTATCGACATCGAGGTGGATGGGCTTGAGGCAAGGGACCGAAACGATCTCCTCCTTGCTGCCGACATCCGATAGAAAAGTCGTGACGCCGGGGCGTAACACACGGAATGGACCTTCATAAATCCACTGCAGCAGTGTCCGGTGCGAGTCACTGCGAAGGATTACAAATAGACAGTTCTTAAGCCGAGGCGGCACATACACCGTCCCATGCCGCGAGGTGGGAATAGGAGCCAGGCTGCCCACTCTCTCCCGAAGGATTGCCAGAATGGCCGAGGCAGGCTCCAGCTGCCCTCGAGCCGCAGGAAGGAAATTCCTGGGTACACGCAGTGGGGAGCTGTACGCCAGTTTGGCGTATGATGTGTCCAAATCCGCCTTGGAGCCGTACGGATGCCCAACAACACCCAAGGCAACTGGTCGACCCAGTCTGGGCCCGTGAGCCATGCCTTCAGCACCGACTTCAAATGCGGGTGGAATCGCTCTACCAACCCATTGGCCTGAGGGTAATAAGGAATGGTACGGTGCAACTGCGCCCCATACAGCTGCACCAAAGCCGACCACAAAGCTGAAGTGAATAAGCCCCCTCGGTCAGTGGGAATGTCCTCAGGCACGCCAAAACGGGCAATCCAGTGAGCCGCTAGAGCTCGAGCACAAGGCGCAGCGGAGGTGTCGGCCAGCAGAAATGCCTCAGGCCACCTCGTAAAGTGATCCACAACAGTCAGCAGGTGAGTGGCAGCGCGAGACGGTGGCAACAGGCCCACCAAATCAACGTGGACATGCTGGAAACGGCCAGAGGGAACCACGAAGTCCTGCACCAGTGCCCGCACATGACGCTGGCTCTTCGACGCCTGGCAGGGAATACAGGCTCTGGCCCAGGCCGCGACCTGCTTGCGAAGACCCTGCCAGATGAACTTGTCTGCCACCAGTGCAGAAGATGCCCGATGGAAGGATGTGCCAGCCCATGGATAGCGTCGAAAACCCATCGCCGCCAACTTATGGGGACAATAGCCCATGGTCTACCGGTGGACACATAACAGAGGACCAACACTCCAGCTGGACCGAAGAGACATCGGCCAACCACAACCCTGAGGCAGCCGTCCTGTAAGCGTCCATCTAACCACCCTCACATTGCACATCGGCGAGCCCCGCATAATCCACGCTGGGGTCTATAAACGCAACAGCCGGGAGTGCCGGATGAGCCAAAGCATCCGCAACCAGGATGAGCTTGCCAGCCATGTGCTGAACATCCGTGGTGAACTCCGACACAAAAGCTAGGTGGTGTTGCTGACGAGCTGACCAGGGATCGGACACCTTGGCAAAGGCAAACATCAGAGGCTTGTGGTCAGTGAAGGGTCTGCCCTCTAGAAAATATCAGAAATGATGGACAGCCAGGTAAAGGGCGAGGAGCTCCCAGCTCCCTGTAGTGCTCTCGACTTTGGGTCACATGTGACGGCTAAAAAAAGGCCAGCGGCTGCCAGTGAGTGATAAGTCGATAAGCTGATATGGCACCCCACCGACAGCCGTATCAAAGGCATCCATGGTGAGGGCGGTCAGGGCAGCAGCCCGCGGGTGAACCAGCATGGTGTCCTTGGCCAACGCCTCCTTCGCACCATCAAGTGCAGCCATGGCTTCGTCAGTCTACACGAGGTCCCATGGTTTACAAGTGAGGCACTGAAACAAAGGGCGCATGATCCGTGCAGCCGCCGGCACGAAGTGATGATAAAAGTTCACCATACCAACAAACTCCTGCAGCTGCTTGACGGTGAGCGGCTGAAGGAATTGTCGAATGGCCTCCATTTTAGTGGGCAGCAGGGCATGCCCTGCGAGGTAACATGATGCCTAGGAAGGAAATGGAGCCCAGGCCGAACTGGCACTTGCCAGGGTTGACGACAACCCTGTGACCTTGGAGCCGCTGGAACAGCGTCCGCAGGTGCGTGCAGTGTTCCTGATGGGAGCGGCTGGCGACCATGATATCACCCAGGTAAATCAAAACAACTCTAACCCCCGACCCACCATGTCCATGAGCCGTTGGAAAGCCTGCACGTCATTCTTCAACCCAAACGGCATGCGCAGCCATTCAAAAAGGCCGAATGAGGTGATGATAGCGATCTTGGGGCACGTTATCAGGGTGGACAAGAATCTGGTGGTAACCGCGCACCAGGCCCACCTTGGAGAAGGTAGCACCATCCAGGTGGGCCGTGAACTCTTGGATATGCGGGCCCGGGTAGCGGTCCGCGGTTGTGATGGCATTTAAGCGCCGATAATCCCCACAAGGTCTCCACCCCCCCAGATGATTTAGGGATCATGAGCAATGGGGATGCCCACGGGCTGTCAGAACGCCGCACGATTCCCATGTCCTCCATCTGTCGGAACTCCTCCTTCGCAATCCGCAGCTTGAGGGGGGGCCCGTGGTAGGGATGTGGTGCACCACCCCGTGCTTGAGAGCAGTTGCTCGAAAACGACGGGTCAGGAGCTCCAGGAAATCGGCGAGACATCCATGGTGGTCCCTCCTGGACACTGCGCCCAGCTGCGGGCTTGGTGTGTCCGCGGGCTGGGTGGGTCCGTGGGCTGCGGGGTCGTGGGCCTGGAGGACTCCGGAGGGACTAGGCGTCAGCCCCGCACGTCAACCAGCACTCCACCTCCCTTGCTGAAATGAGTACAACAATACTTCAAGTTCAGGTTTACATTTATAGTCACATGCACCAATTGGTACTGTGGAATTTGAGTTACCATACGGCATACGAATAAAAAAAAACACAACACACGATAGAATTTAACATAAACATCCCACACATCCCCACATCAACATTGCCCATTGTGAGGGAAGGCACCAAAGTTCAGTCATCCTCCTACTTTAAATGCAAATTGGAGGAACAGCATCTTATATTTCGCTTTGGCAGCTTACAGCCCAGTGGTATGAATATTGATTTATCTAACTTCAGGTAGCCCCGGCATTCCCTCTTACTCTATCCCTCCCCCACCCAAGTCACACTAGCTTTTCGTTTTCACCCAACAAACAGCTAACAATGGCCCGTTTCCATTTTCATTCATTGTTCTTTATCTCTCTACATCATCGTCTATATCTCTTGCTTCCCTTGTCCCTAACCAGTCTGAAGAAGTGTTGCGACATGAAACATCACCCATTCCTTCTCTCCAGAGATGCTGCCTGTCCCTGTTAGTCCAGTTTATTGTGTCCATCTTCAGTTTAAACCAGCATCT
This sequence comes from Raja brachyura, assembly GCA_963514005.1. The sequence continues at coordinate 33,779,757 of OY740797.1, read as the reverse complement.
GCAGTTCTCTTCCCCTTTCCTCTTGGGTACCTGTATGAATTGATTGATATTACTTTAACAATTACAATGGGAGCACATTTTAAGTGAGGAACTAAAAGTTTTAAAACTGCCCAGCACCTGCTTTCTGCTGTTGAACAAAGAGTAATCCATCAAACTAGCTACAAAACAACTCCTGCCTGGCCGTGTTTCTAAAGCTCTCTCCTGACAAAGCGTAGCCAAGGGAACTTCTGTTTTACAACAGGATGCGAGTCAAGAGTGTTTTATTGTCGTATGTCCCAGACAGAACATTTAAATTCTCCCATCGAATGGCCATCCAAAGGTGGGGGGGGGGGGGGGGGGGGGGTGCGGTGGGTTGCACCCTGCAGTTGGGTTGCACCCTGCAGTTGCACCCCAGTTTTTTCCCCGCAGAGTAACAAAAATCTAGAGAGAAAAAAAAATTGCGGCACAATATTTTTCTATTCTACACCAGGACAGAGCGAGCCTTGCCTTTGGCCTCCTTGGCCCTCTTGCAACCATTCAGTCACTGGATGACCCTGGCGTTGCGCTTGATGACCGAGAGAGCAGAGGGCTTGTTCTTCCCCAAGGTGGCTCGGTGCCGCTATCGCTGCTGTTGTGCAGGAACGGCTCGCTCACGCTGCAAAACTTGAGGGCAAGGCTTTCGAAGGCAGCAAACTTCTCCCTGGCCAGGTTCTCGATCACCTCGGGCTCGAGTCCACAGTGCTCGAAGAAACTGTCCAAGGGGGCAGCTGAGTTCGGAGTGGGAGCGTTGCAATCCACCTTCACCAACCCGCCGCTTGAGCAGCTCCTTGGGGCAACCTGCTGCTGCTTCTCGGGGCACTGGTTACTTGTGCACCCTTGGATGCTACTGGCGTGGTGATGGGGGTGGGGGGGGGGGGGGTAGTGAGGAGAGAGTCCGAGGGAGGGGAGAGGATGGGGAGGAGAGGCGGGGGTCTAGGATGGGGAGGAGAGGCGGGGGTCTAGGATGGGGGGGGGAGGGGGGGGTAGAGAGGGGGAAGGAAGAAAGGGAGGGAAAGAGATTGGGGAGTGAGGCAGAAAGGGGGAAGAGGGGGGAAGGGGGGAAAGAGAGGAGTAGGGAGGGGGAGAGGAGGGAGGAAGCAGGGTAGGCAGCTTGCGGGGGGGGCGTTACTCTCAGCGAGCATATCGAAGACGGCAGCATGCAGAGCCATTGTGAGGTCATCAGCCAAAGCCGCTTGGTTTTATTTTCAAAGTTATTGCAGATCCTTGAACATTTTTATTAATAATTCGAGAAATAATGCATGAAATATTCAGATAAGGTGATTTTTGACTACACGGCTTAAATGTCTATCGGAATATGTAAACATTCCACCATTAGCTCGTCGTTTTTTTGAGAAGATGTGATCGCACACAAACAAATACACACAAACCAAAATTAGACTTTTATAGTTAAAAGGATGATTGAATTAAAATCAAGACTTATAAATTCACATTTCAAAAATGGTTTCACAATTCAGTAGTACTGAATTTCAATATTCATGCTGATATTTGAGAAAACATGAGGTTGCATGCAAAATACTGATTTTTAAAAATCCAGTTCCTGTGCAGTACGTTTTATTGCATTTATGTGAGAAATACCGATTTCCCCAACAAAATACTGATTTTCAGCCATTAACATACGGAAATGCTCGGTGAAACCTGGCAGCTCCACAATTTATCACAATCACATTGTGTTTGAGAATTCAAAATGTGATTGGTGATCTTGTTTATGAGTCATCATGGAACAAGAATTTGTTATAATAGTATGACAGTAAAATAGGTTAGTACGAAAGCAATCATAGTAATGTAAATGCATCATTTAGTTTGATTCAGTTTTCATGATGGAAATGGAAGTCAAACTAAATGTTATATTCACATCACTATTCCATGTTGAAATTGATGTGATGTGAAGTTGTTTGGTCAGGAGGACCATTAAAGGTGCACTGCACAAACAAACACAGTCAAACAGTAACAGGCAATCAAATCAACACAAAATATTTTCTAAAAAAAGGTTTTCTTTACTGCAAAAACGTACAGTATTTTATTTGCATACTCCTTTATAACATTTTACAACAGTACAACTTGATTATTAAAACAAGGACAACTTCAATTCTTATTACTCCTAACTCAACCAAAATTATTTCTGAAATATTGGTCCTAAATTTGGTGCAAAAATGCTCCAAAATAAGACTCAGAATCCTCCCACAGATGCTGCCTGTGTGGCAACTACTAGAGCCACTGCTTCGCTGTGCCGGAGACTCGGGTTTGATCTTGACCTCGGGTGCTGTCTGTGAATTTGCACATTTTCCCTTCAAACCATGTGGGCTTCCTCCGAGTGGTCCGGTTTTGCCCCACATCTTAAAGATTTGCGAGTCAGTAGGTTAATTGGCCTCTGTAAATTGCCCCTAGTGTGTAGGTAGTGGAAAAGTGAGATAACAGAGAACTTGTGGGAATGGGTGATCGATGGTTAGCATAGACATGGTGGGCTGAAGGTTCTGTTACAACATTGTATTTCATGGCTGAGTGTTTCAGTAATCTCATGAGAAGGATACTAATTTAGTTTAGTTTAGAGAAACAGCATAGAAATAGGCCTTTCGGCCCACTGAGTCCACACTGACCATTGATCTTAATGCAACATCTCCAAGTTTGAGGATGACACAAAGCTGGGTGGCAATGTGAGCTGCGAGGAGTATCCGATACCCGCTTGAATCTTTCAAAAGCTACAATGTGATAAATAACACTTAAACAAATAAAACTGAAGAAAATAAAGGCAAACAGAAGAACCAACCTTGGAGGGGGGGAGAGAGAGAGAGAGAGAGAGAGAGAGAGAGAGAGAGAGAGAGAGAGAGAGAGAGAGAGAGATGGGGAAAAAAACTAAATAACTTTAGTTAATGACTTACCTGCAAGCCAGCCAGGAAACCTGTTCGACCGGACCCCTTAATGACCTGACCCATTTAAATCCGATACCCGTTTAAATCTTTGCCATCTACCAATACATCCAATTAGTTCAAATGGTAATTGTACCCGCATCAGACAGCTTTAAGAAATTCAATGTTAATGGAGACATTTAACAAGCGCTTAACAATGGCACCCACACTGTCTAGCGGAAAGCGGAGATTTTAATAGAAATCTTTTCACCAAATTTCAAAATCCGGATTACAAAACATGGGGGGGGGATTGTCCCCCTGTCCCACCCCCGGATATCCGCCCATGACTGCGTATATAATCCACTGAAATTGAGAGGGGATCTTATAGAAACATGTAACATTATTAAAGGATTGGACAGGCTAGATGCAGGAAAAATGTTCCTGATGTTGGGGGAAGTCCAGAACCAGGGGTCACAGTTTACGAATAAGGGGTAGGCCATTTAGGACTGAGATGAGGAAAAACTTTTTTCACCCAGAGAGTTGTGAATCTGTGGAATTCTCTGCCACAGAAGGAAGTAAAGGCCTGGATGTATTCAAGAGCGGGTTGGATATAGCTCTTTGGGCTAACGGAATCAGGGGATATGGGGAGAAAGCAGGAACGGGGTACTGATTCTGGATGATCAGCCATGATCATATTGAATGGTGGTGCTGTGTCAAAAGGCCGAATGGCCTATTCCTGCACTTATTTTCTATGTTTCTAAAGCAGCAGTTCCCCATTATCTTAATGTGTAATTAGGACAACAAAAATGCGGCTATTGCCTGATTTCCACGTTGCATGAATGAATGTCATAATGGGTGGTTAATCCAATATTATCTGTTTTGCCCACTCAACATAATGTTAAAGTGGCTTCAGGATAGTGAGAAGATTCCCCCTGGTCTAGCAGCAATTCATTTCTAGGAAGGCAGCCAACATGTAATTGCTTGCTGCAAACCACAAATGTTAACCTTTGCTCTTATCATGAGCACCAATGAACAAAAAGAAACACTTGTCAACTAATACTCTTAAATTAGATTATTAATTAGTCCTTACTGGATATGCTCGAATTACAGATTGCTCAACTGGTCATCAGGTGAATTCTTATTTACAAAAGTCAGCTGTTTGAATTTTAAAAGCAGAAATGTCAGTCACGACAGAACAATCAAAGTAGCATCTTATACCAGCAAGCATGCCTTTCAGTGACAATTATAAGAACCAGTTTTCAATGTCCATCTATTTAAGAGCTTACAGAGAATGTATTTTCTGTTTTGTGTAGCATAGCACCAAGAAGGCCCCATTTGTTTGCACTGGGAGAGTGGAGGTGGTCTATAATTTTAAATCAGCTTGGAAATGATGCCAACGGCATGCTGGCACAGCGGTCGAGCTGCTGCATTACAGCGCCAGCGACCCGGGTTCGATCCTGACTACAGATGCTGTCTGTGCAGAGTTTGTACGTTTTCCCCGTGACCCACATGTTTTTTTCTTTGGGAGCTCCAGTTTCCTCCCACACTTCAAAGACTTACAGGTTTATAGGCTAATTGGCTATGGTAAAATTGTAAATTGTTCCTAGTGTGTAGGATAGTGCTAGTGTACGGGCTGGTCAGCATGGACTCGGTGGGCTGAAGGGCCTGTTTCAGCACTGCATCTCAAAACTAAATTAAACTGAACTAATTCCACAGTAACAAGAATTAAAGGTTTTCAGTAAACAGAAGGGGGCATAATATCACAAACTGAGCTTGTGCCATTTTCTGTTTGTAGAAAAATTCATATTTTGTTTAGGATTAATGTTGCCAATGTAATCCAGTGAAATCTATGGTCGAGAAAATGTTGACACCAACATACAGTAGATATAATGTTGCAGTGGGGAAAAACTGCCTTCATTCTGATTGAAGCATTTTTACACACATTTCCAGTTGTATAAATAATGCTCACTTTTCGGTGACATTTTCATATGACCAGCATTATTTCTCCAGTATTAAAATTCGCACTCATGTTGTAAATATTACTCACACTTCAAAATTCAACAACATTTTCAATTACACTAGACTGAGAAAATGTTTGCTGTTCACTCACAGAAGAACCAATTTTTACTGAAAGGAGTCACAAGGAACTGCAGATGATGAATCTGGAGAAAAACACAAAGTACTGCAGTTAGGTCAACGGGGCAGGCAGCATCTGTGGAGGGAATGGATAGGCAACATTTTGGGTTGGGACCCTCTCTCAGACTGATTGGAGTAGGGGCGGAGAAAGCTGGAAAAGAGGTAGGGGCGACACAAAGCGTAGCGAGTGATTGGTGGATACATGTGGAGAGGGGTTTGACTGGCAGATGGGTAGACAAAGGTTAGAGATGAAAAGGAGACAAAAGAGTGTCAGATAAGGAGAGAAGTTCAATGTAAAACCAGAGGGAGGGAAAGAGGTGAAAGGGGGAGTAAGGGGGAAGAGAGGCAGGTAGTAGGAGAAATGTGTGCAAACCGGAGTGGGGGTGGGTTCACAGGAAAGTGAGAGGGGTAAGGAGGCATTTGAAATTCTTCAAATTTAAGTAAAGATTGAATTCTCCAATTTCTTCCTTCCTTTCCTGTGCACTCCCCCCCCCCCCCCCCCTCCCTCCCCATTTTCTGTGGAACATAAGCATAACAAACTCTTTCATCTCCTGGAAAATAAAATTCAGCGGTTTGGTGCTATGCAAACACTTTGAACACATAGAAGGATAGATGTAACAACCCAAATCTGAGGGCAGTTTGTTCAACCTGCAGAACATAATTTGAGTTTATCATGCAACATCTGATTTCTGAAGGCTCAGGCTGAACAAGCAAATTTACTTTAAAAATAACCAATAAGGTTATATTATTATTTGTAACAAATCGGGAATCAATTTGCATAATCACACAATAGGAACTTAAAGCCTCTTAATGACTTTATTTGAAGCTTCGATTGATGAGACAAAATGGAGGTATCCATAAAAAATCTTCCTTCCCCTTTCGCCACTGCTATGCCAAATATTTTGCAACCAGTGAAATAAACATGAAACCAATATATCGCACTGTATTATGAAATATATATATAAATATATATATATATTTCATAATAGTGTGATTCAACACCAACTCTGTGTTGCCATTACCCACACTTGCTGATTCTCCTGTGGCAACAAGATTATGTAACCATTCCAGCAGTCTTTAACTGATTGCACCCTCATGACTAACATATGTCATCATCACAATGCATCAACCTGAACATGAGCATGACAATATGCTTATTTGTCCAATCATTCTATAACCCATACAATGTTTGTAGAGTCTGTAGATAGTTGATACTAATAACAGAAATTTTTGGCAAGTCATGCCAAACTCGAGATGATATTTGAGCTACTTGGTAACTACCTTAAACAGCAACTGTGGCCCGATTTCCGAGCCAGTCTTGCAAGACAATTTTGGTCCTTATACTTAACCTGCCCAATTCTAACCTGCTTGAAAAGCTAATATTGTACATTTTACATTTACCATTCAAAGTAGCTGATAATGTCTCAATCATTTGTAATGTATAACTAAGTATACACCTTACCAAGCTGCAAGTGGTCCCTTAATTGTAGAGTAGCACAGGTACAGTGCGTGGAACCTCTGGCCAGCTTTCATGCTGCCAGCAACTTCAGTAAACCGCTACTGCCAATAAAGATATGGGATGCATTGTCGCTGAAACTATGAAACCTTGCTCGTTCCAATAGCTTGTGCTTCGCGCTCCAGGATTCACCTATGGAAAAGTCTTACCTCAATAGAAGATTCGGCAGCCAACGGTAATGTCCCCCTGAGAGCAGTGTTCACTGCATATGTGTTTGGGATGGTAACTTTCTTGCCAGGCACAAACCTCTAGCACATGCCCTGATCTCTTGGGCATGCTCTATGGCTATACCCTCAGACTCGGCGTTAAACTATACCAATCCCACATGCTCTCCTCTTACACGAGGGAGCCATAAAGCGGGCCTGCTACAAAGCCCTGCTGACGCAATTTCCCATTAGCACCAATTTGCAATGTAATGAAAAATTTACCTAACAACTACTGGAGCAGTAATGAACACTGTTTGTCCATCATCGAGACTTTACTAATTTCAGTTGGTGTTAACAATGACCTAGATGGCACTTAATAATTAACCATTTAACAAAATAACTGTTGCTCTACTTACACAGCTGAATTGCATCTATACTATTAACAATTAGTCTAACGACCAGAACTGTTTTATAACAACAACTGTTACCAAAGTCTTATTGACTGCAATCTGTTGCCAAGACCGGCATCATGGCCAATTGAATACCTAAAAGCGCTCCCTCCACAACTCCCTTGTCAATTCTTCGCTTCCTTCCCGCTCCACCCCTTCCCCGGGCACTTTCCCTTGCAACCGCAAGAGATGCTACACTTGTCCCTTCCCCTCCCCCATCCACTCCTTTCAGGGACCCAAGCAGTCCTTCCAAGTCCGACAGAGGTTCACCTGCACCTCCTCCAACCTCATCTACTGCATCCGTTGCTCCAGATGCCAGCTGATCTACATCGGTGAGACCAAGCGGAGGCTGGGCGATTGTTTCGCCGAACACCTCCGCTCGGTCTGCAATAACCAACCCGACCTCCCGGTGGCTCAGCACTTCAACTCCCCCTCCCATTCCGTATCCGACCTCTCGGTCCTGGGCTTCCTCCACGGCCAGAGTGAGCAACACCGCAAGTTGGAGGAACAGCACCTCATATTCTGCTTGGGGAGTCTGCATCCTCTGGGCTTAAACATTGAATTTTCTCAATTCTGTTAACCCAGGCTGCCTCCTCCCCCTCCCCACCTCTCCCTCAGCCCTCGGGCCCTGGCATTCCTTCTCTCTCTATATCTCCCCCCCCACCCAAGTCGCACTAGCTTCTCATTTTCACACTACAAACAGCTTACAATGGCCTGTTTCCTTTATCATCCATACTTTTTTGCATATCTTTCATTCATTGTTCTTTATCTCTCCACATCACTGTCTATATCTCTTGTTTCCCTGATCCCTGACCAGTCTGAAGAAGGGTCTCGACCCAAAATGTCGCCCATCTCCTTCGCTCCTTAGATGCTGCTGCACCCGCTGAGTTTCTCCAGCTTTTTGTGTAACCCCCCATCCTACAAGTCTATTTGATAGGAACTTAATCTAACTGGATAGAGGAGCCCAATTTCTCAAATATAGTTTGAGACTTAACAGTGGATTTTAACACATATATAACCAGCGTTTTTTAAAACTGTGAATAGTTTTCTTTGAATGCTTTTTTTGTCATCATTCGGTTATATTGCCTTATCCTAACAATGCCTCCTCATTCCCCATGATCACTGTAAATGGGAATACCCTACTAAACTGCTATTCCCATAAAGCAGCCCTAACAAGGTATCGCTGGCATCCATGAAGCAGCCCTGAACAAAGGTGCTGCTGACGCGGCCTTTCCCATAGGCCAGTATTTGTCATACATTTGGTGTTCTCATGAAGCAGCCCTGAGCAAAGGTGTTGCTGGCACCATCTCTGCAATAGGCATGCCTGCCATAGTTTGGCATCCCCATGAGCAGTCCTAAACAAAGGTACTGCTGGCACAGCCTTTCCCATAGGCAGGTACTGCCATAATTTGGCATTCCCATGAAGCAGCCCTACCCAAAGGTGCTGCTCTCTAAATTAATTCCCAACTTTCCTAATTGTACTGACTATTTTTGTCAGTTGTCCCCATATCCTGGGGATTATTGTAGTTTGGGAACCCCATAGGTGAATTTCCCCTCCCCGGGAATCCATGTAAATATATAATACATATATATATATATATAAATATATACCCGCAGTACCCCCCTGGCACGCAGGCTAATCATTTATGTGAGTTAACCCCATTTCCTGGGGACTACTGCGATGTAAAACCGCATGTGCTTGGGTTTCCCCTGCACCGGGAACCCAGCCTAAACATTTAGGTTCATTTTATCCCCATGTGCTGGGGACTACTGCGGTCTAGAACCGCATATACTTGGGTTTCCCCTCCACCGGGAACCCAGGCTGACCGTTTAGGTCCGTTAAGCCCCATCCACTAGGGACTACTGCGGTCTAAAACCGCACTATTCTTGGGTATCCCCGCCCCAGGAACCTAACATGTGGAGTCACTGACTGCGTTATCAGTGACTCCGATCACGAACCCGGCATTCCCAGCTCTCCGCTTTCCGCGGTTGGACCAGGGTTTTCCCCCTAGGCTGATTCCCTCATCGGCTATCGCGAACATCCCGCAAAAACCCCGGAGGTCCCTGCAGGAGACATAGAACAGGTAAGAAATAGCACTTACCTGAAACTTTTTTAGATTTACCGTTGGAGGAGCTGCGCTGCTCCACAGTCGTATGCACGAAAGCGTCTGACACAATGACGCACAAACGGCTATACGGGGTTCTTCACGTAGTCACTCACGTGACTCCGAAGTAAAATGTCCCTAGTGTGTAGGATAGATCTAGTAAAATTAGGGACAGTTTACAATGTTACCCAAGCCAATTAACCTACAGACGTGTACGTCTTTGGCGTGTAGGTGGAAACCGAAGCTCCCAGAGGAAGCCCACGCAGTCACAGGGAGAACATACAAACCCCATACAGACAGCACCTGTAGTCAGGATCAAACCCGGGTTTCTGGCGCTGTAAGGCTGCAACATGTCACAATTGTTCTATGCCACACAGTGTTCCGATGCTGACAGCTTGCCCTGGAAACCACTCACACTGAAGACTGAGCCTTCCACTTCAATTACCTTTCTGCAAGCAAAACTGACTCAGAGTGGGGATTGGTGTGGACCAACCACTACCATTCGGAGATGCCTCCCAGACACCATAAGACAAGAGAACCAGCAAAGATCCACACAGCCTTGCTGTCAAGATGATGCCCAAGCCAGGAAACTCACGGCGTGCAGGTCCCAGTTGTGCATCTGCAAACATGCATTACTCTTGTTCCATTCTTTTAAACCGCTACTACACTGTGGTGGGCTCGATTGTAATCATGTATAGTCTTTCCACCAACTTGTTACCCTTTCACTGTACCTCCGTACATGTGACAATAAACTAAACTACTATCACTGAAGATGGTGGCTCAGAAGAAGCCAAGAAGTCTTGTCTAGACTTTATAGAATCACGCTGCCCATACCTTTCTGGTCACACTGTGCTACATTCAGCAGGCAGGGTCTCTATGCAGTGTTATTAAAGCCACCAAAGTCAGGAAGAGCCTTTGGTTCGTGTGCAATAATCAGTTACTGGCACCCCAAACAACAGCTGGGCAACAGAAGGTTACAGCTGAAATTTCATACAGTCCCTTTCGCCCTTAAATACGAGTGAAGTTATCAATTCATGCCATGCGAGACTTTGTTTCAAGGACTTTCTCAAGAGCAAAAGCACAATGGAATGAGTCGACTTCTCATCACAGTCCAGCCTTACAAAAAAAAATCAGTTCTCTTTGTGAACATTGCTTACACTTTTAAAATCTATCTTGAATTAACCTTGGAGACTGAATACTTCCTTAAAAAGAAGCTTGCAACCGAGCAAGTGCTTATCCAACGCCTCTATTAAGAGCACTTGGTTTCAAGAACTATAGAACATAGAGCGGTACAGCACAAGAACAAGCCTTTTGACCCACAATGTCTGTGCCAAAAATGATGCCAAGACCATCTCCTATCCGTGACATCTAGAAATGAACACAACACTCCAGCTTATAAATGTTCATCATGATCTCCTTGTTCTTGTACCACATAGGAGATTAGTATGCAAACTTAAAGCACACGGTATTGTGGGTTCAGTATTGATGTGGATAGAGAACTGGATGGCAGACAGGAAGCAAAGAGTAGAAGTAAATGGGTCCTTTTCAGAATGGCAGGCAGTGACTAGTGGGGTACCGCAAGGCTCAGTTCTGGGACCCCAGCTATTTACAATATATATTAGTGATTTAGACAAGGGAATTGAATGCAAGCAACATCTCCAGGTTTGCGGATGACACGAAGCTGGGGGGCAATGTTAGCTGTGAGGAGAATACTAGGAGGCTGCAAGGTGACTTGGATAGGTTGGGTGAGTGGGCAAATGCATGGCAGATGCAGTATAATGTGGATAAATGTGAGGTTATCCACTTTGGTGGCAAGAACAGGAAAGTAGACTATTATCTGAATGGTGGCCGATTAGGAAAAGGGGAGATGCAACGAGACCTGGGTATCATGGTACACCAGTCATTGAAAGTAGGCAGGCAGGTGCAGCAGGCAGTGAAGAAAGCGAATGGTATGTTAGCATTCATAGCAAAAGGATTTGAGTATAGGAGCAGGGAGGTTCTACTGCAGTTGTACAGGGCCTTGGTGAGACCACACCTGGAGTATTGTGTACAGTTTTGGGTCTTCTAATCTGAGGAAAGACATTCTTGTGATAGAAGGAGTACAGAGAAGGTTCACCAGACTGATATCTGGGATGGCATGACTTTCATATGAAGAAACTGGATAGACTTGGCTTGTACTCGCTAGAATTTAGAAGATTGAGGGGGGATCTTATGGAAACTTACACAATTCTTAAGGGGTTGGACAGGCTAGATGCAGGAAGATTGTTCCCGATGTTGGGGAAGTCCAGAACAAGGGGTCACAGTTTAAGGATAAGGGGGAAGTCTTTTAGATGAGAATAACAATTTTCACACAGAGTGGTGAATCTGTGGAATTCTCTGCCACATAAGGTAGTTGAGGCCAGTTCATTGGCTATATTTAAGAGGGAGTTAGATGTGGCCCTTGTGGCTAAAGGGGGTATGGGGAGAAGGCAGGTACAGGATACTGAGTTGGATGATCAGCCATGATCATATTAAATGGCAGTGCAGGCTCGAAGGGCCGAATGGCCTACTCCTGCACCTATTTTCTATGTTTCTATGATAGGTGATGTTTCCAGTCGGGACCCTTCTTCAGACTTCAGGATCACCTATCCATGTTCTCCAGCAATGCTGCCTGACTCACTGAATGCCATAATTGATAATTTATTTAAGATTTTTAATTGTTGTGCTGTTGTGTTTAATGTGCCTGTGAAGTTGCAGCAAGTAAGAAGTTTACTGTTCCGGTCCTGATGTATATTCCAATTAAAGACTCCCGACCCGTGACAAATAAATCAATGACAACTGCGAACTTACTGAAACAAATCTGACTCACCACATTTGGCTCAGTTGTGGTGATTTTCCAGACAAACTTGTAAACTCTACCTGGGAGTGGAGGGGTGGAGTTTCCTACGTTACATTCAGGGTACCGAGTAAATATTGCTTTAGCAGTTCTGGATTAATCCAGGTTTTGATTCAGGATTCATTTCTCGGTCCTTTCATGAAAAGCCTCCAGAGAGAGGAATAAATGTTCGGTGTCGCTCGTTTAGAGATAGAGCATGGAAACTTGCCCATCAGCGCACCGAGTCCATGCTGACCAACGTTCACCCCGTACACTAGTTCTATCCTACACTCTAAGGACAACTGATGGGCCTGTCCCACTTAGGCGATTTTTTAGGCGACTGCTGGCGACTGTCAAGCCACCGGCAGTCGCCTGAAAAACTGGCTACTGGAACGGAGACTGTCAGAGTGGAACATACACACACACACATCGCTTCCTTATCCAGCCCGTTATGCAGGCAGCGGACAGGGCAAGCGGGAGGAGCGCTGTCTGAGTGAAATTCACATGGTGCAAAGCCATGGTGATACAGACACACACCACGATGAACAGGAAAGTTGGCGCTGTAATTAAAGCACAGTGTACAGTAAGTCCTTTAAAAGAGTGGGGAGGGGGTGGGGTGGAGGGGGGAGAAGGGAGCATGGAGAAGAAAGGGGGAGAAGGAGGGAGAAAGAGTGGAGACAACTTTTAAGAAGCCAGGGGTACACGGCTATGAAGCTTGGCAGACATTTAACATTACCGGTCAATTATCCCTGGTTCTGAAAGCTGCTGCTTACGTTTTTTTTCCCAATGAGCCAATGAAATTCACCGGTCAGCACCGGCTACAACCTATGAGAAACGTCGACCTCCTGGCAACCTACTAGGACCTCCTGGCGACCCACCTACGGCACAAGAATTCTCGCTACTCTACATGGCGGCTTCATTATGGTCGCCGCTAATTTTTCAACATGTTGAAAAATTCGCAGCAACCATAATGAGGCCGTGATTAGTTCCCAGAATACGGGAACTCCTCACAATCATGAAGGCAACTCCCGGCAATCACGAACATGTGGCGACCATGTGGCGGCCGCAGAATCTCCTGCAGTTGCCTAAAAAGTTGCCTAAATGGGATACGCCCATTACAGAAACTAATTAACCTAGACACCCGTACATCTTTGGGATGTGAGAGGAAACCGGAGCACCCGGAGAAAACCTGCGGGGTCACAAGGAGAACGTACGAACTCTGTACAGGCAGAACCCGTAGTCAGGATCGAACTGGGCTCTCTGGTCCTGTTAGGCAGCATCTTCACTGTACCTCAGGACATGTGATAATAAAGAACCATTGAACCATATTATACCTCATCACCAAGTTGCGATGATGAAGCTTGTGACACATTGCAGTCTGAATCTCATTTGGCTTTTGGATATAATTGAAACCATTTCGTAATTGTGCCAGAGCAATGAGATGATGAAGCACTTGACCCAGTATTGGCGGATGTAACTGGACACATCGGAAAGACCCAAGAGTTTTTAAACAAAGTGAAGTGAAGTGAAGAAAGCAAATGGTATGTTAGCATTCATAGCGAAAGGATTTGAGTATAGGAGCAGGGAGGTTCTACTGCAGTTGTACAGGGTTTTGGTGAGGCCACACCTGGAGTACTGCGTACAGTTTTGGTCTCCAAATCTGAGGAAAGACATCCTTGCCATAGAGGGGGTACAGAGAAGATTCACCAGACTGATTCCTGGGATGTCAGGACTTTCATATGAGGAAAGATTGGATAGACTCGGTTTGTACTCGATGGAATTTAGAAGATTGAGGGGGGATCTTATAGAAACCTACAAAATTCTTAAGGGGTTGGACAAGCTAGATGCTGGAAGATTGTTCCCGATGTTGGGGGAGTCCAGAACAAGGGGTCACAGTCTAAGGATAAGGGGGAATTCCTTTAGGACCGAAATGAGGAAAACATTCTTTACACAGAGAGTGGTGAGTCTCTGGAATTCTCTGCCACAGAAGGTAGTTGAGGCCAGTTCATTGGCTATATTTAAGAGGGCGTTAGATGTGGCACTTGTGGCTAAAGGGATCAGGGGGTATGGAGAGAAGGCAGGTACGGGATACTGAGTTGGATGATCAGCCATGATCACATTGAATGGCGGTGCAGGCTCGAAGGGCCGAATGGCCTACTCCTGCACCTATTTTCTATGTTTCTAAAGGCTGAATTAATTTGATTAGGAGCGCAGGCCTGATTATAAGCTTCGATTGCACATTATTAATGTCACTCTCAAAGTTATTTATTTGTGGGATCCTTATCCTCCTTGATTCTTGAAGAGGGGATAGCGCAAGGACTCTTGTGCTGTTATAATATTCACATGGCAGTGATGTATGGGGAGACCTGTGGTGGTAGTGACTGTGTCAAATCTGCTTATCTTGCATTATACATGTGTACAAATATGTGCCGATATAATACTCTGGAGGGAGGAATTGCCCTGGTTAGCTGTATTGTAAAGAATGTATTGATGCATGGATTTGCTGCAATGCTACACTGCAGAAACCTTTCAAACCTAGTGCAAAGTCAGAGTCATAGATACAGGATCAGACCCTGAGGCTCATTTACCACCGTCAAGCACCCATTTACAATAGTCCTACATCGTTCCTATTTTATTCCACTCACTTTCCCATCATCTCCTCTGGATTCTGCTACTCACTATTATACCAGAGGCATTTTAAAGTTGGCAATTGCAGTAGGGTGCCTCTAACTGCAGATCCCATTATGTTGGGCCTGTTGATAAGAGTTGAGTTGGTCCCTACACCAAGAGGTTGCCTGGAATGGTGGAGTTTAGTTATGGGGAGAGACTGAATAGGCTAGGCTAGTTTCTCTTGGATTCAAGGACACTGAATGATGACCTAATGGAATTATATAATGGTATGAGAGGCATCGATAGAGTAGATAATTAAAATAGTTTTTTCACTTGGTTGGGTTATCCAAAACTCAGCAGTTCAGGCAGCATCTATGGAGGGAAAGTACAGATGATATGTCAGACTGATTGAAACTCAGGAGGGGAAGGGAGGGAGAAAAGTGGAAAAGCCTGGCGAGCGATAGATGGGTGGAGGTGAGAGGGGGAGTTCAGCAGATGGGTGGAGTAAGTGACTGAGACTGGAGGTGAAAAGGAGACAAAATGCTGCCAGAAGTTAAGACTGTAGATTTAAAGTGAAAGAAAGGAAGTTTTAAAGCCAACCAGCGTGGTGAGGTTTCTAAAAAAATTATACACAGGATTCCTTAAATATGTTGCCAGAAGAGGTGGTGAAATCAGATACAATCACTATGTTTAAGGCATTTAAAGAGATACTTAAATATGCAAGGCAAAGAAGGATACAATTCTAATTTGGGCAAATAGGATCACTGTTTCGACAAGATTTTAGAGATACAGCGCGGAAACAGGTTGTTTGGGCCACTGAGTACACCCACCAGTGATCACCCCATACACTAACCTACACACACTAGGGACAATTTTTTAAACTTACCCAAGCCAATTAACTGACACCCCTGTACGTCTTTGGAGTGTGGGAGGAAACCGGAGCACCCGGTAAAAACCAAGCGATCGCAGGGAGAACGTGTAAAGACAGCATTCATGGCCAGGATCAAACCCGGGTATCTGGAGCTGCAAGGCAGCAATTGTACCATTGTGCCACTGTGCCATCATAGAATCATAGAAAATAGGTGCAGGAGTAGGCCATTCGGCCCTTCGAGCCTGCACCGCCATTCAATATGATCATGGCTGATCATCCAACTCAGTATCCTGTACCTGCCTTCTCTCCATACCCCCAGATCCCTTTAGCCACAAGGGCCTCATCTAACTCCCTCTTAAATATAGCCAATGAACTGGCCTCAACTACCTTCCGTGGCAGAGAATTCCACAGACTCACCAATCTCTGTGTGAAAAAAGATCTTCTCATCTCGGTCCTTAAAGACTTCCCCCTTATCCTGAAACTATGACCCCTTGTTCTGGAGTTCCCCAACATAGGGAACAATCTTCCTGCATCTAGCCTGTCCAACCCCTTAAGAATTTTGTAAGTCTCTATAAGATCCCCCCTCAATCTCCTACAAGCCGAATCTATCCAGTCTTTCTTCATATGGAAATCATGCCATCCCAGGAATCACTGGTGAACCTTCTCTGTGCTCTCTCTATGGCAAGAATGTATTTCCTCAGATTAGGAAGATCATGAAGATAATCAGTCATACAGCATGGAAACCGGCACTTCAACTCAACTTGCCCATGCTGCCAAGATGCCCCATCTACCCTAATCCCACCTGCCCACATTTACTTCATATCCCTCTAAACCTCTCTTATCCTTGAACCTGTCCAAATATATTTAAATGTTGTTATTGTACCTGCCTCAACTACCCCATACAGCAGCTTGTTCCATACACCCATCCACCCTCATGTGAAGGTGCAGGCAAAGAAAACAAGAGGCAAAGAAAACACCCCCCTGACATTGGGTTTGGAGTCACATAGAGGCAGATCAATTAAAAATAATGAACTTCTTTCCTTGAAGAATATTAGTTTCACAATGATACAGTATTGTGGGATAGTACAATGGCACAGCTGTAGAGTTGCTGCCTTACAATGTCATGTTCTCCAGGGATGCTGCCTGACCTGCTGAGTTACTCCAGCACTTTGTGTCTTTTTTTGTAAACTATCACCTGCAATTCCTTGGTTCTACTTCAAAGTCAGTCGTAATCAACCTGTATCAATGGCAAGAGTGCCACACAATTGTTGCTTATCATTCATCTCGAGCAAGACCATGACATCTAGCCTGTAGTGTGGCTATGTGTATGGATATAGTTGATTAGAGCACGGTGGCCCAGCTGTAGAGCTGCTGCCTTACAACACCAGAGACCCGAGTTCGATCCTGACTGCGGATGCTGCCTTTACAGCATTTGTATGTTCTCTTTGTGATCGCTTGGGTCTTCTCCAGGTGTTCCGGTTTCCTCCCATATTCCAAAGACGTGCAGGTTTGTTGGTAAATTGTCTTCTGTAAATTGTCCCTAGTATGTAAGATAGAAATAGTGTTTGAGTGATTGCCAATCTGCATAGTAGCAATGTTACAAAATTTTGATATTTAAAAAATCAAGCCTGCAATTTATCCCATCAGATAAAGCAATAAAAAAAAGTTTAATTTGACACCTAATTCACTTTCATATCTTCAGTCTTAAAAAAGTTATGGCCACTTTCATACTCAGAAATTAGCATCTTGTTCTATATTGCTTATCCATTGACTTAACACAAAAGCTGTGATCAAGGACAGTCAAATGCCCATAACTTTCTTAAAAATTAAGAGAACTGAATGAAATTTTCAGTTATTATAGATTGAAGTATTCTGAAACAAATATGAAACCATCTTACTTGGATGAAAGCATATAATTAGTTAGTTACCTAATTGTAGCTAATTACAAAATTCAATTACTA
This sequence comes from Raja brachyura, assembly GCA_963514005.1. The sequence goes on along the minus strand of OY740797.1, from coordinate 33,762,227 downwards.
GATCTAAACATCTATCCATTTCTTAAGAAAAGGTTAACATTTTTATAAAGCCTAAGTGTCCAAATAACGTTCACACAAGAATTCACAATATGGTTTTTAAATCTCATTGTCATGAATTTATAGGCCAAATTGTAGGAATTTAGTGTTTAATTCCCGTAAATTAATGGCCATTTAAATCATCTTGCGAGTGGGTTTTTGTGGAACGAATTCGTTTGGAACGTTGAATTTAACCCCCAGTCGGCAGGAAAAATACTGCCGGCTCGTATATTTTCTAAGTCACCTTTTCACAACATGAAATTTTGAGTAAAGGCATCCTAAGAAGCACGGTTTTATGTAAAAATAAACTGTGTACCATGTTTTGTCCCCTACGTGAGATCCATCCCGTTGTCGGCGTTCACGGCTTAAGAAGATGATTTTTAATTTACTCATGCTAATAAATGATCCAGCGTAGTTTAAAAATAACTCCATAAAACAAATGTCGGAGCGATTTCTCTTCAGCAACTAAACCCCCTGAGATTAATCGATTTGAATAGTCTGGGGTAAACGGCATTTTAAACCCGCCCCCCTCTCAAAGGCACCAAAGTCGAGCACATGGGCAGTGGCAGAACTGCAATGCTGCTAAAGGTAAGTTTTGTAACATACCTACCCTTACAGCCTCTTTCCATGCTGCATAAAAACGTATGTGCATGGTTACCATTCCAAATGGGACAATAATATAAAAACAGGGATGCAATGCTGAGGCTTTATAAGACCACATTTGGAGTAATGCGAGTAGTTTTAGGCCCCATATCTGTGTAAGGCATTGGAGTGGGTCCAGAGGAGGTTTACGGGAATGATCTCGGGGATGATTGGGTTAACGTATGATTATCATTTGATGGTACTGGGCCTATACTCGTTGGAGTTTAGAAGCATGAGGGGGGAATTCATTGAAACTTACTAAATAGTGAAAGGTCAGGATAGAGTGGATGTGGAGAAGATAGAGGGCGAGTCTTGGGCCAGAAGGCATAGCCTTAGAATAAAAGGATTACTTTTCGAAAGATAGGAGGAATTTCTTTCGTCAGGGGGAATTCATTGCTACTTCTATGGAGGCCATATCTTTGGGCACTTTTAAGGCAGAGATTGACAGATTCTTGATTAGGAAGGGTGTTAAGAGTTATGGAGAGAAGGCAGGAGAATGGGGTTGAGAGGGAAAGATATATCAGCCATGATTCAATGGCAGAGTAGGCTCGATGTGCCAAATAGCATACTTCTGCTCCCATGACTTAGGAATTTATTAATTAATTCTTCCAAGTCAGCATCTCCAGCTGCCATAGATTTCCTAGTCCTATCCATACCTGGTTATTGGCCATGCTGGAAAATAACCAGGGGCCATGCTGGCCTGCCCCCGCCCAAGCTTTGAAGAGGATCAGTTTCTTCCACAATTTGCTAGTTCATTCTCCACCAACTTTAGACATATTGTAACATTAAAGATCATGGAAGCTAACAGCGCGAATGGAAGCGCATTCATTCTTCATTCCCATACTTATTCATTGAAAGAGCTTGGTTCTGCATACTTGCTTTAAAATATACAAATCCAGTAACCATTTTTAAATCATTAGAAAAAAATATGAATCATGTCACATTAAACCAAATTCTTACATATACAGGACCATATACACAAAGAGATATACTGTTCTGGTCCTTGAATTATTTAAAATGCCTTTGGTTTTGGCTGCTGACATATAAATGCATTTTACAGAGGTTCACTACAGTCAACTTTTGACAATTCTGCTTTCAAGTGGCTGGAATATTCATTGTACAATATGTGGTACAAACAACTCTCCATTTGTAACTAGCATAGACCGCGGTCTCAAAACAACATTCTTGGGCAATTATAAATCGTACATTCATTTGTCCTCTCAAACAAATGGCATCTTTGCCATAATCAGATACTCCCTTCCATTGTACTATCAGTCATTCCACAAAACATGCTCCCTCAGTGATCAATTTAGTTTATATTTGCTCATGTTCTATGGAAAACAGAGTAATGCTATTGAGGACACAAAATGCTGGAGTAACTCAGTAGATCTCTGGAAACCATAGATAGGTGATGTTTCAGGTTGGCACCCTTCTTCAGACTCATGTTGCTTGACCCGCTGAGGGACTCCAGCACTTTGTGTCCTTTAGCATAAACCAGCATCTGCTGTTCCTCGTTTCTGCAATTCAATTGAATTTTAGAAGTAGTGACAATTGTTTCATTTTAATAACAATTAATGAAAATGGTTTCTATTCCATTGTTGACTCATTGTGCTTATGTGGGATTAAGTTGCTGCTGGTGACAGACATCTCGCCATTCAAGTGGCCATACAACTGCATAGGAGAAGATAGAATGACACGGTGGGAGGACATTCGCCGCACTGGCTCCAGATAGCAGTACTAGACTTTAGACTTTAGATCCAGAGCTGAAACAGGCCCTTTGGCCCACTGAGTCAGTGCTGAATAGCGATCACCCCGTGCACTAACCTACCCACACTAGAGACAATTTCACAACTTACTGAAGGCAATTAACCTACAAACCTGTAAATTGTTGGAGTATTGGAGGAAACTGGAACACCCAGGGAAAGCCCTTGCAGTCATGGGGAGAACGTACAAACTCCATACAACCAGTGCCCATAGTCAGGATTGAACAAGGGCCTCTGGCGCTGTAAGGCAGCAACTCTACCGTTTTGCCACTGCGTGCCCCATTACCCTTCATCTTCTGTGGGCCACAACAACTGGATAACAAACATTGCCCTTGATGATAAACCCCAAACTCCACTACACCAGATTTAAAGATGATCAGAATTTACCACAATTTTTCAGTTCATTCTCCAACAACTTTAGATATAACATCTGCTTCTATGCTCATGGAAACCATCATTAAAAATGGAAAGAAGGATCAGATAGCCAGTCGGTATCTATAGTCCGGGATAGGTCCGAACTGGGAGGGAGGTAACTGGAGCTGGAAACCATGTGGTACAAGATGAGGTACGAGGCGCAGGCAATCCCGAGAAAGCAAACGTGGCTGTGGTACCGGGTCTGAGTTAGAATCTGGTAGTAGAGTTGTTAGTCAGATAGCCATCCATTAAAAATGGAAGCCATCCATCCATTCTTCATTCATATGTTGATTCCTTGAAAGGGCTATGTTATGTCTATCCCATTTATATCCCTGATGTAAATTCCCTCATCCTCAACATGTCCATTTCCCTTTTAAAATTATTTAAGCTATCAGTTCGCAGCACCATTTTCAAACTGAGGATTCCTGATTCAACTAAAATAATTTTTTCCTCATCTCCTGAAGATCTTTTGCCAATATCTTTTACTTCATGACCATTGGTGATTGAATTAGGCACATGATAATAATTTTTATTTGTCAATTCTACTTAACATAACTCCAAAAGTCTATATTAGGTCTTTCGTTGACTAGAACAGTCTAAATGTTTCCAACCTATCATAACTGAAGTCCCTGAGCTCTGGTAATAACTTGCCCTACCTCTGTCAAGTTGTAGATTTGATGATCTACTCTGAAATAAGGCCTTTAAATTTTCCCCTGATGCTTCAAAGGACCTCAACTGAAGGCTCTGGGGGGTGGTTAGTGTGTGTGCGATGCCACACCCACCCCCCTCCCCGCAACTGCGCGTTGAGGGGACGGGACCCAACGGGTCCTCCTTACTCTAGTGATTTTCTAAAAATAGAAAATGTTGGAAATGTTCATGCACTCAGGCCACATATATGGTTCTTCGGGAAAGCAGATCACCACACCTTCTCCTGGACAACAGAGGTTGAGCAACAAAGGCTGGCCTTGTCAGTGATGCCAAACTCCACAAATGAATTAAAAACAGAAACAGGTTTAAAGGCAATGAAATCTTCTTGGAATTGACATCACTTTTCTTTTTTTTCCTTTAGATGTAAAATATCCAGGCAAGGGTGGCACAGTAGTGCAGAGGTAGTGTTTCTGCCTTACAACACCAGAGACCCAGGTTCGATCCTGACTCCGGGTGCTGTCTTGACGGAATTTGCACAATCTCTCTGTGACCCTGTGGATTTTCTCTGGGTGCTCCGGTTTCCTCCCACACACCAAAGACCTGCAGGTTTGTAGGTTAATTGGCTTCTGTTAATTGTAAATTGCCCCTAGTGTGTAGGAGAGTGCTAGCATATGGGGTGACTGCTGGTCAGCGCAGACTCAGAAGGCTGAAGGACCTGTTTCAACAGCTGTATCTCTAAAATATAACATCTATCCAAGGTCATTTTGACAAGTAATTTAAAGGAAGAAGTGAATGATCTTAATATCTCAGATAAAGGATTCAACTGTCTACAACGGCCATTTGAAACCGCATTAGATTTGACCTAAAGATGTCCTTCCTTCCTTGATTTACAAGTGGTAATAACTTGAGAGACAACAGAGCTAGCAAGCCTTTGGCATTACTCAGGTGGATGCAAAAAAACATTTATACTCTATTAACATCATCAAACAGGCAGCCTACCCGTAGCTCCCAGCATCCAGAGCAAAACTAATTGCATTCATTAATAGCCCAGCTCCAATAAGTGAGTGGGTATTAAGTAAATAAAGGAGCATAGCTGAGCTTTCCAATACGAGAGAGTGAAAGACAAATTCTGATATGGAAGGCCACTTTAGTTTCCTTGCCCAAAGCAAAGATATTTTTCACAGCAAAAATATCACCTCTATATTTTGAGCGTATTCCCACAGGGAATTATTGGCAGACCTTTGGAAAAGTTAATGATGTCTAATGCTTTGAGATATCAATACAAATCTGTTCCTCTGAGAGACGTGTGCTGAAAACCAGTATAGAATCAGCAAAGATCTTTTCCATTAACATGCCAATATTAGCAGGTGAGTTCGCTGCGCAATTGGCTGAATAATGCCATAATTTCTTCTCAATTTCTTCCCATCATCATATTCATGATTTCCAATCAAGAATTAAAGGGTCGCTGATTAAAAAGATTATTATTAGACACCCAACTGATTTTAGTGCAGAGAAGACGTTTTGACTAAAAGGGGACCTTTTTTTAAATATGTAATAACATTGAATTCATTCTGAATAAATTCATAGGATATGAAAAACTGGCTATACTCAAGTGACATACAATTTGAAAACTTTCACTCATTTTCTGACATGCAATCTCACACCAAAGGTAAAATGGTAAAGAAATCTTGAATCAATTGGAAAATCTCTATTCCCACTCAAATTACATTTTAATCTTTTACAGTTCGGATGAATTGTCATGGGAAGTAATTGCAACAAAGCTTGTATCTCATCACACTTTCAACAGAGGGAGATGTCACAAGGGTTTTATCAGACAGAATTTGAAATTAAAAATAAGGAAAAAAAAATAGAATCGTGCCTTATGGGGGTTGGCATTTTTTACTCCAGCATCTTCAATCCGCAAGTCTTTCACTTCTAATTTTCATCCTCACAAAACAAGCTTAAATGATACCCAACTGACTGACAGACTATTTAGTGAACTCAATTCTCACACGCCTACAAATATATGTATTGCCCCAAGGCAATTTATAGCTGCATTAGCAAAACAAATTTTGTAGCGAGTCTTCTTGTCAAGGTAGTATTTGACTGGATAATCCACTGACTGCTCAGTTGCCTTAGTTTGCCAATCAGACTAACTCAGTTAACTTGGAGTTAACTCAGTAACCAAGTATCCTCTTGGAGCAGGTTGGTATTTCCAATGTGGTCCTGGGTGCAGTCTTCTGCTGGAAGGTCACCTCCCAAAGGATTGGGATTGTAAGCTTTTGCCCAGTTATGTGCTCAAATTCCAACCTACCTGAATAGATCTTGTGGTCTTTCAGCAGAAGATGTGCTCCGTTGGCCACTTTCAAAACTTCTCGTGTTGATATAGAAAAACCTGACAACTGGGAGAAACAAGAACTTTATGGTAAAATACATTTATGCCAAACTCATTGCTACTGTGACTATTAAAGATTGAGGAGCAGAGGGATAGCAATGTAAATAATGTATCTGCATTATATTGTAGTTCTTGATTTGGAATAAATGTAGTCCACAATACAATTGGAACATAACTTTGCTTCGAGTCTAGTGTGGCATCTTTCCAGATCACTAATCAAATGCTCCAAGATCTTGCAAAAGTATTCCCTATAACTGCATAAGTTGATCAGGAGTCCATGCCCAGCTGAAATGTTTAAATAGCATAGGACAATTGGAATAAATCTGAGCAAATTTAAAATGCATCGGAGATGTCCTGAACATAGATTTATATGAAAGCATAAGAAGTATCACAAATTAATAATGAAGAAACAGACTGCTGAACCAAGGATTGGAAAAAATCACTATGGTTAAGAATGTCACACAATGATCACAATAAGATATAAATAACTACTGTGTCCAGAATAGCATGAACTATTGCCAATTATGAACTGTTTAATAATAACTGTATTCTTCATGTATCAACAACACAGTTTGTTGAATTGAGATTTAATCCAACATTTTTATTTTAACTATTTCTTCTCTAGCTTAGTTTTTTTTTTATCTGTGTTTTTTTAATCTGACTCTCTTTCGCTTTCAGTTCACTCCTTGGGTTTGTTTTTTATTCTCACTTTTGTCATTATTGGTTAGCGGGTTAATTTGCTGATATGTCAATTAGTCATTCCGAATAGCTTCTGGTTAGAGGGAGAACCTGCAGGAGTGGAAGGGAATAAAATGGGATGAGTGGAAATGGTCACATAATGGTGTACATGGATTCAGTGCACTGAAGGTTCCTTCTTGCATGCTGGTGTCATTGCCTCTGTGACTTTATTATCAGTACAATTTATTCCCCCATTTTTCTCACTATTTTGCTACACCCACTCTTTTAATTTTCCACATTCTTTTTATTGATCAAATTATATTTAATTTTAAAATGGGCTGGTTTTATGACTTTTAACTGTTTAGAAACAATTCAAGGAAGTCAAATGATATGCAATAAACTTTCCACAAGAAAGACCTACTCCCTGGTTGTGGGCGTTGCTGATGACTCAACATTTATTACCCATTGCTAATATCTCAGCAGACAATGGCGTGCAACTTTTAAAGCTTTTACTCGTGGAATTATGATATCTTCACAAGCATTTCACAACAAAGAAAAGCGGAAGGAACAAAATATTCTGGAAACGGAGATAAAACAATTAGATATAGAAAATGCTCTCAACCCTACAATGATAACACATAATAAAATTACTGCATTAAAATATAAATTAAATAAGATATATGCTGACCAAGTGGTTAAATTATATCAATACACAAAACAAATACAATTTGAATTTGGGGACAAACCACAAAAATTACTGGCTCGCCAATTACGAAAAATACAGGGAGAAAAAATAATACATCGGATTAAATCAGAAAATGGTGAATTCTTAACACAGAATAACGATATTAATGAGAGATTTTTACAATATTATAAAGATTTATATTCTTCCAAAACGACTGAAAATCAGATAGGAATTAATACATTCTTAAATGACTGTAATCTAATAGGATTGGGTGTAGATGATACAAAACTATTAAATGCTGAATTAACAGTTAAAGAAATTGAGGATTCTATTATATCATTAAAAAACGGGAAAACTCCAGGACCAGATGGTATTGGTTCGGAATTTTATAAATCATACACGGATCTGATAACACCTTATTTGAAGACACTTTACGAATATATATATGCGCAACAGAGGTTACCAGAAACACTAAACGAATCCATTATAACACTCATACCAAAAATGGATAAAGACCTAGATGATCCGGGATCATATAGAGCTATTGCTCTCTTAAATACGGATCAAAAGATATTAACTAAAATATTAGCTAAAAGATTAAGTGTAGTGATTAATAAAATAATACACCCGGATCAAACAGGATTTATACCTAAACGATACTCATCATATAACCTGAGACGATTGTTTAATATTATATACTCGAAAAGGAGTTATAATAAAGACTTAGTAATAATATCGTTAGATGCAGAGAAAGCTTTTGACCAAGTTGAATGGCCATATTTATTTGCGGTTATGGAAAAGTTAAATTTGGGAGACAAGTTTATAAAATGGATCAAATTACTATATACAAATCCAACTGCTAAAATCTTAACCAACCAAATGATATCTACCAAATTTAATTTATTTCGAGGATGCAGACAAGGTTGTCCCCTATCACCATTATTATTTGCGTTGGCTATAGAACCATTAGCCATTCGGGTAAGATTACACCCCGAAATTTTTGGATATGAAACTAACGAAACAAGAAATAAAATTTCTCTATATGCAGATGACGTATTATTATATATTAAAAAACCTGAAATTACCATACCTAATTTATTGAATTTAATAACTCAATTCGGCTTGTTTTCTGGATACAGAATCAATTGGAATAAAAGTGAACTTATGCCATTAACACAAGATAATTTAACTACATTAAAACAATTTCCTTTTAAGATTGTTAATGAACAGATTAAGTATTTAGGAATTCACGTTATAAAAAAATATGATTCTTTATTTAAATATAATTTTTTACCTATACTAAATAAATTATCTAAGAATATTCTATATTGGAGAACACTACCTATCTCAATGATAGGTAGAATTAATGCGATAAAAATGATTTTTCTCCCACAATTATTATATTTATTTCAAATGATCCCGATATATCTTTCTAAGAATTTTTTTTAAAAGGTTGACTCTATAGTCACTAATTTTATTTGGGACTATAAAAGCCATAGAATAAATAAAAAATATTTATGTAAATCGAAAATTAATGGAGGTTTAACATTACCTAATTTTATATATTATTACTGGTCTGTTAGTATTAAGAATATGAACTTTTGGTGGGTTGAACTGGATGAAAATCCAAACTGGTTACTTATGGAAAAGGAAGACTGCTTACCGTATGAAATCAGTTCCATATTATTTTCTAAAAGTAAAATATTTAAGAAAATTTATCGTGAAAACCCAATAATTAATAGTGAAATTAATATTTGGAGACAGTTAAAAAGAACGTTAAAACTAGAAGATATCCCATTAGTTCTTACCATTGCTAATAATGTAAGTTTTAAACCATCCCTGGAAAATTTAGGATTCTTACAATGGAAAAATAAAGGGATTAATAAGATCAGTGACCTCTACAGGGACAATCTGTATCTTTCATTTAAAGAAATACAGGAAATATATGGACTACACTCTAAACACTACTTCAGATATCTACAAATAACTGACTACATTAAAACAACTGCACAGGAATATAAAAAGAGAAAGACGGGAATTCTAGATGAATGCTTAAATAAACACCCAAATACTGAAAAATTAATATCATACATTTATAATATTTTATTAGAAAACGATATACCCAATACGGAAAAGTACAGGCAACTATGGGAAAATGAAATAGGTGAAACAATCGAACCCGATATCTGGGATGAAAGTTTACGATATATACATAATTGTTCATTAAATTCTAGACACTCTCTGATACAATTCAAAGTTTTACATAGATTGCATTTTTCAAAATCTAAATTACATAGAATGTTTTCTAATGTATCTCCTATATGTGACAAACGCCAATACCCAGAAGCTAATTTAACACATTCTTTTACAACTTGTATAAAAATTACGAATTTTTGGTTGGAAATATTTAAGGTAATCTCGAATGTTGTAAATAAGAATCTAATTCCAGACTCAAAATTAATAATATTGGGAATATTAGAAAGGGATCAATTACTCACGACAGTACAAAGAACTTTCATAGATTATAGTTTAATAATTGGTAAAAAATTAATTTTACAATTTTGGAAAGGCCCCATACCCCCTACAATCAAATTGTGGATTTCAGGAATGGCTGAGACTTTACACTTGGAAAGAATAAGACTTGCACTTTTAGGCAAGTTAGACCAATTTAATCTGATTTGGTCTCCATTCCTTGAATATCTTAAGGGACCAATATGACTCGGTTTGTGGACCTGATCGAGACCTGAACGAAGGATTGAACGAAGAATAATACATTATTGATCACGGATATATTATTATATAAATACTGTTTGTATAATATACCACTGTTATTTTATTTACTTTTCTCTTTTGGTTATTTTATAACTATTTTTATGTTATCCATTCTTCACACTTTCCTACTTTTCACTAAAAAAAAACTACAATAAAATGTTTAGAAGTATATATAAGAAAATATGGTAATTATTACCTATCTCTTTATCAAGAACGTTGTTTTTATATGTACTTATATTTGTACTTACACCTGTACTTATACTTCTAATAAAAATTATTCAATAAAAAAAAAAGACAATGGCGTGCACAGGGAGAGGGTGGGAGGGGAGGGGTACAGGTGCACATATGAATCAAGCACATTAAGGATGAGCATGAATTAGAATATCCTTTCAAAAAGCAATCACATTTAATTTCCCTTATGCACCCGTCAACTAAAGGCTGATAGAATCAGTTACCAGAGAAGGAGAATAGGCGGCAAGGTGGCACCAGAGACCCGGGTTCTATCCTGACTACGGGCGCTGTCTGTACGGTGTTTGTACATTCTCCCCGTGACTGCGTTGGTTTTCTCCGGGTGCTCCATTTTCCTCCCACACTCCAAAGACATACAGGTTTGTAGGTTAATTGACTTCAGTAAAAAATTGTAAGTTGTCCCTAGCGTGTAGGATAGTGCTAGTGTATGTGGATTGCTGGTCGGTGCAGGCGTGGTGCGTCGAAGGGCCTGTTTCCACGCTGTATCTCTAAACAAAACTAAATTCTTGTATATGTATTTTTTTTATATATTCATGCAACAGATATGGAATTTACAGTTTGAACCATCATTTCATTATCCATTCCCAGTTGCCCTTGAGAACATACAGTATAGTACAGCACTGGAACGGGCCCTTCGAACCACAATGTCGGTTCCTAACATGATGCCAAGTTAAAGTAAATCTCTTTGCCTGTGCAAGATTGATATCCCTCCATTTCCATGTTCCTATGTAAAAACTTTTAAATGATACGCTCATATCTATTTCTACCACCACCTCTATCAACATGATCAAGGAAGTCCCTGTGTAAAAATACTTGCCCTGCACATCTCCTTTAAACATTCCCCCTTTCACCTTAAAGCTATGCCCTCTAGGCTTTGACATTTCCACCCAGGGAAAAAGATTCAGACTACCTACTCTATCTATGCTTCTCCTAATTTTATAAATAATATCAGCTGCGCCACTGTGGCACTGTTGGGAAAGATAGAAGTCATGATCATAATCGGTACATGTTCATCAATATTCCTACAATGTACCAGCTATGACTTTTACAGATACCTCAGCAGTCAGATAGTGACCAGTTTTTCGCCAACTTGAAGGTTTGGTCTAATTTCTGGCAAAAATCAGTACAACCCCCAGCTCTGCAGAGTGGACGTTAGAACATAAACACATGAGGAACACATAGGGGAGAGGGTGTGGTGCGCTGTTATTTCCGCAACATTGTTAAACACGTTCTACTTGGTGTTTTGTGACAGATGCAGGCGAGGAATTGGCACAGGAAGTTTCCAGAGCAAGAGGAAGGAGTTGGAGCAGGGGTCACTTGCCTGAGGAAACAGTGAAGCAAGAAATGTTCTAAATACAGTATATTTGTGCTGATCTAAACAGAAGCGCACAGTGTTGTTCCAAAGTCAGATCTCAAAGCTTAATATAACTGCCTGGAAGCGTACCAAATGAGTTGATGTTCTCCTCTCTATGACAGGGATCCTGGGTTTAGCAACAACATTATTAATGATAATTTCACACCATAACCATTGCTTCTGTAAATTAAAAAAAAAACATATTTATTTGTCAAGTGGATAGGCTCAACTATCTCTTTAATTGTGCGGCTGGGATTTTTTATTTCATGCACGGCTTTTTGTAAAGCAGTAGCATGAACAATGCTTCCTATTGTTGGCTGTTCATTTCTGTGCCACAAACCAACAGCCTAGAGCAATAACTGGGCGGGTGATATAATGCAGCAAAGCTACGTACATTTCCAGAGGTGAGATCAGTGGGAGCCTCATTTAAAATTATTTTGGGGGCATCTTTTTCCTGATATGATGCGCCTGGCATCAAGACAAATCAAAATTTTCTGCACGTAAAAATTGGTATTTAGGGTAATAGAGACAAAGCATCGTACAGCATGGAATTACCCCATGTAGCACCAAATCGTCCATGATGATCAAGAGGCTAATCCCATTTACCAGTGTTTGGGCAGCACAGTGGCACAGCTCGGTGAGTCACTGCCTCACAGTGCTGGAGACCCTGGTTCGATCCTGACCTCAGGAGCTATCTCTGTGGAGTTTACTTGTTCTCCCTGCGACAGCTTGGTTTCCTTTTGGTGCTCCAGTTTCCTCCCACCTCCCAAAGACGTGAGGGTTTGTAAGTTCATTGGCTTCTGTAAATTATCCCTAGTGTGTAGGGAGTGGAAGAGAAAGTGAGATAACGTAGACTGGTGTGAAGGGGTGATCGATGGTCAGCATGGACTCGCAGGGCTGGAGGTGCTGTTCCTGTGTTGTATCTATAAACTCAACCGAAATAAACATTCTGAACATTTCCTATCAATGTACTTGTCCAACTGTCCTTTAAATATTGTTATAGTGCCTGCCTCAACGACTTTCACTGGCAGCTCCTTCCGCATATCCTTCACCCTCTCTGTGTGAAAGAGTTGCTCCATAGGTTCTGATGAAATCTTTCCCCTCTCACTGTAATCCTATGCCCCCTGGTTCTTGATTCCACTCCACTGAAAAATCTGTTCATACATGGTGTTTTTTATCTTGACAAATCTGAAGGCATATGCCAGTCACTTTGTCGAAGAGCTAAGTATATTTCCTTCCTTGGTTCTTTTCAGTTTCAAGAGCAGTCCACACCGATCAAAACCATGCAAAGATGTTCTTGATTATATTAATTATTAATAAAACGTAGGAACAAGAGTGGGTCACTCTACGCCTCAGGCCTGCCGCGTTATTCAAAGAGGTCATGACTCAGCTGCCCCAAGCCTCTTCCTCTTGTGTCAAGTTTTCATTGACTCTCTCATTAAATACCCCATGTCCCGCCTCCACATATTAAGGTGGAGAAGTCCAGTCCAGAGGTTCACTGTAAATATATATATATACACACACACATGTATGTACAGTATATCTAACTATCTTTGGTGTAATCCAGCACATGCAGTCTTTGCAGTCACTACTTACACACACACCAGGCACGTGCCGTTAAGGTAGGCAAGGTAGGCACTGCCTACCCTGACTAAAATTATGAAATGGCAATTATTAAATATAAATAGTAAAGGCATGGGAGAATTATGCCTATCTAGGAGATCGATATCCTAGGTGGGCATAATTCTCCGTGCCTTTCATCCGCAGCGCTTGTGACACGGGAAGCTCTGTGCAGCCCACGTGCCGTCAGCACTGCCTGAAGCCATCAGTTTCAATCGGGGCTGAAGGCAGCTGAAATTCTGTCTTTGCAGCCCTGCACATGCGCAGCATCATACTGTGCATGCACATCAGTCTACTGCGCACGCGCAGCGCAAGTTTCTTGGCGGGGTTTTCAACTATGGTTTGTCGTGTACCAATGATATGGTAAGTACATTTTGTGATTTTTTTTTTAATACCGTATTTCCCGGGGTGTGGGGGTGGGGGGGAGAGCTCCTTTCACAGCGTTTGGGGAGTCTGGCCCGGGGTAAAGTTGCGGGGAGGGCACGAATGTTATGAATGAGGGGTCGGGAGCATCCACTTGCGACGCTCCTTGCACAGAGGTGTGGAATGCCACCGCTCTGAGGCCGGGGGGGGGGGAGAGAGAGAGAAGTAGCTCACGTAGCTGAACGGCCACCGGGCCGGACAGCGGAACCAGCCGCCACCTTAGCTCCTTCTGCCGGTCCCCGCTCACCTCTGGCAGCTCTCCGTCTAAAAACCTCTCTCCAGCCGCTCGCTGGCCTCATTCATGTCCTTAAATTCCGACAGCGCGATTGAGGTTACTCAGCTGTGGGAATTTAAGGATTTGCAGGAAGCCGCTGACATGAGCGAAGTCGGCGAACGGCAGATGACAGGTGTTCCGATGGCGAGCACTGCCAGAGGTGAGCAGGCCGGCAGAAGGCACTGAAGTGGCGGCCAGTTCAGCTGTCGGGTCCTGGTGGCCGCTCCCCGAGCTGCTTCTATCCCTAGCTACAGTGCGTGGCTTCGCACCCGGAGAGCTGCGGTAGTGGTGAGTGAGTTACTGGCAGTATCCCCGACACCCTCCTTCTCAACACTCGTGCCCTCCCCACAACTTTACCCCTGGCACAGACTCTACACACACTGTGAAAGGAACTGTTCCCCCAATTGGTCTAGGACTAGGAAGCCTTGGACAAATTGAAATGTCACTGTTTTTATTTATTTATTTATTTAACGGGGAGAACAATCTGTGCATGCGCGGTTTAATTTTTTTTAAAAGCAGACTGAGTGCCCACCCTGAGTAATTACTCACGGCACGTGCCTGACACAGACACACATACATGCATACATACTAGACTAAGTGGGACCCGTTGGGTCCCATGTTCACACGGGAGGGCTGGTCCCCCGACGCAATATTCCACCTCTCCACCAATTCCAATATTGGTGGCCAGGGGGTGGGCTTTCTGGAGCGCTGGTATGGGTGTTGTTGGCTGCAGGGACTACTGGTCTCCAGAGGGCTAGTATGGACACTGTGGGCCAAATGGATTCTTGGGGTGGCAGCTCAGTCCCTCAAGCATGATGTGCTGGCAGCTCACTCATGGCTGGTGGGCTGGCAGTTGACTCATGGCTATTCCTTGAAATTCCATTTCAAGCAGAGTGCAAGGCCACCAAATTCAAATCAATTTTCCTACCACTTCAAGCAGGGTGCAAGGCCACAAAAGTCAAGTGCAGTTTCATACCACTTGATGCAGGGTGCAAGGCCACAAAATTCAGGTTCAATTTCCTACCACTTCAAGCAGGGTGCAAGGCCACCAAATTCAAGTGCAGTTTCATACCATTTCAAGGAGGGTGCAGGGCCACCAAATTCAAATGCAGTTTCATACCATTTCATGCAGGGTGCAACAACACCACATTAAATGCAGTTTCATACCATTTCATGCAGGGTGCAAGGCCACCACATTCAAATGCAGTTTCATACCATTTCAAGCAGGGTAAAACCTCCATAAAACCACACAAAACACCACACTCACAGTTCAGTGGACGTTCAGTGTGTTCAGTTGATTCACAGCTAAGACAGAGTCATGACCTCTCCCTTCCCCATCATGCAGACACTGAGCCACACCCACACTTTCTGGGTTTTATAATCCCTTCCCCTGGAAAAGGTGTGGCCTTCGTGGCATGATTCACAGGAGAGAGATTCTCAACATTTTTTTTAACTTTTATTATTCATTGATGGGAAGAATCCTCTGCACCTGATGAGCAGAGGGGGACTGAGTAAGATGGCAAAAATTCACAGCCATAAGTGGTTTAGCCAAGTTTAGCCAAACAGCCATTTCCAGTGCATTTCCACTTCAACCCAAAACCCCCCAAACAGCCATTTGCAGTGCATTTCCACTTCAACCCAAAACCCCCCAAACAGCCATTTGCAATGCATTTGCAGTGCATTTCCACTTCAACCCAAAACCCCCCCAAACAGCCATTTGCAGTGCATTTCCACTTCAACGCACCCCCCCCCAAACAGCCATTTGCAGTGCATTTCTACTTCAACCCAAAACCCCCCCAAACAGCCATTTGCAGTGCATTTCTACTTCACCTCAAATCCCCACAAACAGCCATTTGCAGTACATTTCTACTTCAACGCAAACCATCCCAAACAGCCATTTGCAGTGCATTTCGACTTCAAGTTCAAGTGAGTTTATTGTCATGTGGCCCTGATAGGACAATGAAATTCTTGCTTTGCTTCAGCACAACAGAACATAGTAGGCATTGATTACAAACCAGATCAGTGTGTCCATATACCATTATATAAATATATACACACATGAATAACTGATAAAGTGCAAATAACAGATAATGGGTTATTAATGTTCAGAATTTTGTCCGAGCCAGGTTTAATAGCCTGATGGCTGTGGGGAAGTAGCTATTTCTGAAACTTGTCATTGCAGTCTTCAGGCTCCTGTACCTTCTACCTGAAGGTAGCAGGGAGATGAGTGTGTGGCCAGGATGGTGTGGGTCTTTGATGATACTGCCAGCTTTTTTGAGGCAGCGTTGTGATAAATCCCCTCGATGGAAGGAAGGTCAGAGCCGATGATGGACTGGGCAGTGCTTACTACTTTTTGTAGTATTTTCCTCTCCAGGGCACTCAAGTTGCCAAACCAAGCCACGATGCAACCGGTCAGCAAGCTCTCTACTGTGCACCTGTAGAAGTTAGAGAGAATCCTCCCTGACAAACTGACTCTCCGTAATCTTCTCAGGAAGTAGTGGCGCTGATGTGCTTTCTTGATAATTGCATCAGTGTTCTCAGACCAGGAAAGATCTTCAGAGATGTGCACTCCCAGGAATTTGAAGCTCTTGACCCTTTCAACCATCGACCCGTTGATATAATATCGGAGTGGAGGGCCAGCGAGATCGCATCCACCATTGATCTGTTGTGGCGGTAAGCGAACTGCAGTGGGTCCAGGTTTTTGTCGAGGTAGGAGTTGATTTGCGCCATGATCAACCTCTCAAAGCACTTCATCACCACAGGCGTTAATGCCACAGGTCGATAGTCATTGAGGCATGTCACCTTGCTCTTCTTGGGCACTGGTACTTGAACCCAAACCCCCCCAAACAGCCAGTTGCAGTGCATTTCTACTTCAACGCAAAACCCCCAAACAGCCATTTACATTGCATTTCTACTTCAACCCAAACAGCCATTTGGAGTGCATTTCTACTTCAACCCAACTCCCCCCCCCCAAAAAAAACAGCCATTTGCAGTGCTTCTACTTCAACCCAACCCCCCACCACAAAAAACAGCCATTTGTAGTGCATTTCTACTTCAACCCAACCCCCCCCCCCCCCCCCGAAACAGCCATTTGTAGTGCATTTCTACTTCAAACGAACCCCCCTCAAAAAAACCCCAGCCATTTGCAGGGCATTTCTACTTCAACCAAAAGTCCCCCAAACAGCCATTTGCAGTGCATTTCTACTTCACCCCAATCCCCCCCTCCCCCAAACAGCCATTTGCACTGCATTTCTACTTCAACCCAATCCCCCCCAAACAGCCATTTGCAGTGCATTTCTACTTCACCCCAACCCCCCCTCCAAACAGCCATTTGCACTGCATTCCTACTTCAACCCAAACCCCCCCAAACAGCCATTTGCAGTGCATTTCTACTTCACCCCCCCCCAAACAGCCATTTGCACTGCATTGCTACTTCAACCCACCCCCCCCCCAACAGCCATTTGCACTGCATTTCTGCTTCAACCCAAACCCCCCCAAACAGCCATTTGCAGTGCATTTCTACTTCACCCAAACCCCCCCAAACAGCCATTTGCAGTGCATTTCTACTTCAACCCAAACCCCCCCCAAACAGCCATTTGCAGTGCATTTCTACTTCAACCCAAATCCCCCCAAATAGCCACTTGCAGTGCATTTCTACTTCAACCCAACCCCCCCCAAGCAGCCATTTGCACTGCATTTCTACTTCAACCCAACACCCCCCCCCCCCCAAACAGTCATTTGTAGTGCTTTTCTACTTCAACCAAAACCCCCCTAAACAGACATTTGCAGTACATTTCTCCTTCAACAAAAAGTCCCCCAAAAACAGCCATTTGTAGTGCAATTCTACTTCACCCCAACCCCCCACCCCACCCCACCCCACCCCAAAGGCAGCCATTTGCAGTGCATTTCTACTTCACTACTTAAACTGTGTTAAGCGTGGGTCTTGGGTTTTTTTGTCATGTAAAAAAACTGTGGAAAATGCAATTTCGTTCAAACCAAGTTGTTTGAATGACAATAAAAGGCATTCTATTCTATATGTGTATATATATGTATGTGTATGGGTCCCAGCATCACACGGAAGTTGTTCTCCAGGCAGCTACCATACCATGAAAGCTTGTGCATTTGAGAAAGACTTGATTTTAAAAGGTGCCTAGCACAATCTCAGGATTAGCCCAGTTTACTTAACTTTGAAGTCATTTTTATAATATACTAAACTAAGTGGGACCCATCGGGTCCCAGCATCACATGGGAGGGCTAGTCCCCCAACGTAATATTCCACCTCTCCACCAATTCCGATATTGGCTAGTGGGGGGTGGGCTTTCGGGAGCACTAGTATGGGTGTTGTGGGCAGAAGGGACTGGTTTCCAAAGGGCTAGTATGGACATTGTGGGCCGAATGGATTCTTGGGTTTGTGGCTCAGTCACTCAAGCCTGTTGTGCTGGCAACTCACTCACTCACGGCTGGTGGGCTGGCAGTTGACTCATGGCTATTCCTTGAAATACCATTTCAAGCAGGATGCAAGGCCACCAAATTCAAGTGCAGTTTCTTACCACTTCAAGCACGCCCACAGTTCTGGGTTTTATAGTCCCTCCCCCTCTCAAAAGAAGGGGCGTGGCCATCATGGCGTGATTGACAGGAGAGAGAATCTCAACATGTTTAAAACACTAATAACTCTTTTATTTTTCATCAATGGGAAAAATCCTTTGGCACCTGATGAGCGGAGGGGTACTCTGAGTTAGATGACCAAAAATCACAGCCGTACATGGTAGCGTTTTTTCTAAAATCAATATAAAGAGCAAACAGGAAGTGGTCAAGATTAGACTTTTAATTATATAGAAGGCAAGGCAACTTTAATTAGGCAAGGCAACTTTAATTAGGCAACACAGCTTCAGCATTTCCAAACCAAAGGCAACACAGCTTTAGCATTTCCAAACCAAAGGCAACACAGCTTTAGCATTTCCAAACCAAAGGCAACACAGCTTTAGCATTTCCAAACCAAAGACAACACAGCTTTAGCATTTTCAAACTATATTTTCAACCACATTAAGGGCACCGACAGGTCAGTAAAACCGCTCATAGTTTAGTAGACATGTGTTCAGTGTTATTCACAGCTCAGACTGAGAGATGTGACCCTCTCGCTCCCCCATCTTGCAGAGACTGACTGAGGCACTCAACACATCTGAGTTTTATAGTCTCTCCAGAAGGGGCGTGGCCTTATGGAGAAAGAATCTCAATGTATTTTAAACACTAATAACTCTTTTATTTTTCATAGATGGGAAAAATCCTCTTGTCCTGCGCAGCGGAGGAGGACTGAGTAAGATGGCAAAAAATCACCGCCGTAAGTCAATATACATTTTGACTTACGGCTTATTTTTTTGTCCCTTTATAAATCAGAGCATTGAGTATAGAAGCTATGATGTAATGCTAAAATTGTACAAGGCATTGGTGAGAGCAAATCTGGAGTATGGTGTACAATTTTGGTTGCCCAATTATAGGAAGGATGTCAACAAAATAGAGAGGGTACAGAAGAGATTTACTAGAATGTTGCCTAGATTTCAACAGCTAAGTTACAGAGGTAGGTTGAATAAGTTGGGTCTTTATTCTCTGGAGCGCAGAAGGTTAAGGGGGGACTTGATATTTAAAATGATGAGAGGGATAGACAGAGTTGATGTGGACAAGCTTTTCCCTTTGAGATTAGGGAAGATTCAAACAAGAGGACATGACTTTAGAATTAAGGGACAGAAGTTTAGGGGTAACAAGAGGGGGAACGTCTTTACTCAGAGAGTGGTAGTGGTGTGGAATGAGCTTCCAGTGGAAGTGGTGGCGGCAGGTTCGTTGGTATCATTTAAAAATAAATTGGATAGGCATATGGATGAGAAGGATATAGAGGGTTATGGTATGAGTGCAGGCAGGTGGGACTAAGGGAAAAAAGTTGTTCGGCACTGAATTGAAGGGCCGAGATGGCCTGTTTCCGTGCTGTAATTGTTATATGGTTATATGGTTATATGGTTATACAGTACATATATATATGTATATATATATACAGTATATATATATATGTGTGTGTGAATAAGTAGCAACTGCAGATATAGGTAGGAACTGCAGATGTTGACTGAAGATAGTCTGATGCAGAGTCTCGACCCGAAACATCACCTAGTCCTTTCTCCAGTGATGACCCACTGAGTTACTCCAGCATTTTGTGACTATCTATAGAGAGATAGATAGATAGATAGACTGAGGTTTTTTAATTGTTTATTATGTATGGCATTTACAGCGTAATATGTTTACATATCCATTGTGCTGCTGCAAGTAAGAATTTCATTGCTCTGTTTCACAACATATGACAATAAAACACTTTTGACACTTGACTCATGTTAACTGAATGCCCCCTAATCCTGCAACTATATTTCATTATTCAACATTTTCCTACTAGTGAAAACATCTCAATCTCCTCAGTCCTGGCCCCTTGGGATAATTAATGTTCCAATTCGATCTTCCCTAATCTTCCTAAACTACAAATTATGTAAATTTAATTGCTTTAGGCCATCATGATAGATGTCTGGGGATATTTTGTTAAAATGCCTGTGAATTCAACAGTGAAATATCACACAGGGATACAGGCTAATTTATCCCAATTAATATGCTGGGAATCAATAGTCACGAATGTTTGTCATTTGCACTGGGTGCAGAATGGTGAAGTTCTTAATTGCTGCAGTTTTACAAACTCATTAACACACCAAATAAATGTACAAATATCAATAATAAACCGAAATATCAATAATACTAGGTAACCATAATATAGACCATAATAGTACAAACCAAGATACTAATGTGACCAAATCAAAGTCCCTAGTTGATGAGTCTGAAGAACGATCTTCACACAAAACATCACCTATGAAAACCAAAAGATTCAACAAACATTGGAAAATGAAATAAAGCAATTTGATATTGAAAATGCTATATCTCCATCTAAGGTGATATATAATAAAATTGCAATATTAAAATATAAGCTAAATAAAATATACTCAAATCATGTTATTAAACTTTTTCAACAGACTAAACAAGTACACTTTGAATTCGGGGATAAACCACAAAAACTATTGTCACGCCAGCTTAGAAAATTAGATGAGGAAAAAATGATATATAAAATTGGATCTGAACAAGGAGAAGTATTAACTTTACCAAAAGATATTAATGACAGATTTGTGTATTACTATCAAAAACTTTACTCAACTAAACTGACGGGACAACCGGATGGAATGGAAACATTCCTACATGAATGTCATATTAAAGGTTTAGATCAGGAAGGCAGAGACTTGTTAGATGCTGAAATATCAGTAAAATACATTGAGGAATCAATCAGATCATTGAAAAATGGAAATGCTGCTGGCCCCGATGGTCTAAGTGTTGAATTTTATAAGAAGTTTCACGACTTGATTTCCCCACGTTTACAAACAATATATAAATATGTTTACGAACAAGGAAAGTTACCAGAAACTCTAAATGAGTCTACAATCACACTCATTCCTAAAGTAGATAAGGATCTGGAAGATCCTGGGTCATATAAAGCAATTGCTCTTCTAAATACTGATCAAAAAATATTAACTAAAATTTTATCTCAAAGGTTAAGTTTAGTGATTAATAAATGAATACATCATGATCTAACAGGCTTTATTCCCAAACGTTGTTCCACTTATATTCCACTTGTAACTTGAGACGTCTATTCAATATCATATATTCAAAAAGAATTAATAATATTGAATTAGCTGTCATTTCATTAGACGCAGAAAAAGCATTCGACCAGGTTGACTGGCCTTCCTTATTCAAGATAATGCAGAAATTTCAACTGGGGGATAGATTTTGTAAATGGGTTAAAATGTTATACTCTAACCCAACAGCAAGAATACTAATCTCTTTAGGGGTTGTAGACAAGGATGCCCGTTATCACCCTTATTATTTGCTCTTGCAATAGAACCATTAGCTGAAAGGATTAGATCAGAGTCAGAAATATATGGATGCAATACCAATACCACAACAAATAAAATATCTTTATATGGAGATGATGTCTTAATATACTACAACACCGGAGATTAGTATTCCTAATCTACTTAATGTTATAACTAAGTTTGTTACATTTTCAGGATATAGAATTAACTATAACTGGAATAAAATCAAATATATTACAACAATTCCCATTTAAA
The DNA here is from genome assembly GCA_963514005.1 of Raja brachyura. The sequence goes on along the minus strand of OY740797.1, from coordinate 33,740,073 downwards.
ATAGTTACGGACAAAACAAAATATCTAGGAATTAATGTATCCAAATCTTATAATTTTTTTATTCAAATCAAATTATCCTCAGTTATTGAATAAACTAAAAAAGAATATTCTATACTGGGAAACACTACCAATCTCAATGATTGGCAGAATAAATGCTATAAAAATGATTTTTTTACCACAATTATTATATTTATTTCAAGCTATCCCTCCATACATCCCTAAAACTTTTTTTTTTTAATCGATTCTATTGTTAACAGCTTTATTTGGGATTATAAAAATCACAGAATAAGTAAAAAACATTTATGTAAATCTAAGATAAATGGAGGATTAGCGCTACCTAATTTTTTATATTGTTTTTGGGCGGTTCAGATTAACAATATGAATTTTTGGTTGGTAAAAATGGATCAGGAACCAGCTTGGCTAAAGATGGAAAAGGAAGACTGTTTACCTTTTGATAGAAGTTCGATTCTCTTTGCTCCAAGGGAAGTACAAAAAAAAAATTTATGGGGAAAACCCTATAATTCATAGCAATGGCCTTATTGGTATGAATTATATTTGGAAACAAATAGTTAAGACTTTACATTTGGATAATATGTAGCTTTGTTTACCAATTATGAATAATCCTTTATTTAAACCTTCTATATTGGATAAGGAGTTTAGACACTGGAAAAACTTAGGAATTATAAGGATAGAACACCTTTACAGGAAAGGAAAATTTATTTCATTTCAAGAGTTAAAAGATATCTATGGATTGCATCCAAATAACTTATTTAGGTATTTACAAATTAGAGACTATATCAGGTTAAACATGCAAGACTATAAGAATAGAGAACCAGAATTACTGGATGAATTACTTAACAAGCACCCAAATACAGAAAAACTAATAGCGTACATATATAATGTCTGAAGAAGGGTCTCGACCCGAAACGTCGCCTATCTCCTTCGCTCCTTAGATGCTGCTGAACCCGCTGAGTTTCTCCAGCTTTTTGTGTAACCCCCGTACATATATAATACTCTTTTGGATAGGGAAATCCCAACAACAGAATCATACCGACAGATATGGGAAAATGAAACAGGCTTATCTATAATGAAAGATACGTGGGAAGAAAGTTTACAACGTATACACCATTGCTCGTTAAATGCCAGACATACCTTGATACAATTCAAAGTATTACATAGATTACACTATTCAAAAATGAAATTAAATAGAATTTTTCCTAACATCTCATCTATTTGCGATAAATGTCAAATTCAGAAGCTAATTTAATGCATAGTTTTGTAACATGCATAAAACTTAATAGTTATTGGGCTGATATTTTTAGAATAATTTCTGAAGTTCTTAAAACTAAATTGGACCCCGATCCAAAGCTAATAATATTAGGAGTTCCTGATCCAAACTTAATATTAACAGTAAGTCAAAGACATTTTCTTGATTACTGTTTGATAATTGGAAAAAAATTAATATTAAAATTCTGGAAGGGAACATTTTCCCCCACAATTAAAATGTGGACAGTGGAAATGTTGGAGATGTTGCATTTGGAGAGAATTAGGTTTGTCGTAATGGGCAAATATGAACTTTTTGAACACATATGGTCTCCATTCACTGACTATTTAAAGGGGTAGCTGAGCTCAGCATTGTAACTCAATAAGTACCCAGTTGTAGGATTAGATGAAAAGATCTATTCTGGGATTTGTATACACGTCTCTATAGATATTGTTATTTGGAATTGTTCCATTCATTGTTATGATACTTCTTTGTTATTCATACTTCTTTTTTAATATAATAATTGTTTTCTTTTCTTTTAATTTTTAATTTTTTTTGTTTTGTTTTTTTTTACTTTCTGGTTTTTTTTTCTTTTTTCTTATAAAATCCCAATCATTATTATTTAATCACTATCTTTATTGATTATAGATCTATCCCTTAACTTCTTTACTTTCCAAAAAAAAAAAAAACAGAAGCATACATAAATCACTTCATAATATTTGTATAATTTTTGAAACAAGTTAAATGTGTATTTAAAGAACTGTTATATTGTTGGCAACATGCATAGCTTCTAATAAAAATATTTTTAAAAACTTTAAAAAATCACCTATGTGTTCTCCAGGGATGCTGCTTGACCCGCTGAGTTACTCCAGCACATTGTGTTCTTTTGTACATAGTAGGTAATTGCTGTGGTGGGGTTATGGATAGGGTCCCAAAGAGTGGTTCAGGAGCCTGATGGTTTATTGAAAGAAATTGATCTTGAACCTGGTGGTCACGGATCTCAGCTTAGAGTTCTAATCTACCAGAACTGTAAGGGTTATTATCATTATAATTTACATTTCCCAGGGAAATTCAAATTAAATTTTATAAGACACACAGAACTGATTTGGGTGGGAGTAATTTACTAATTTACTTATATTGCCTTTCTGTACCTCAAAATATGAAACTGCTGCCATTGGTATTAAATAGCTGGATTTGAATAGAGTAATGTAGCTGAACACTGCGATCAGAGTCATTTTTTTTCAATCCAAAAATGTAAATTTCTTCCAACCTCAATTGCATTGCAATTAAGAACTTCACCATTCTGCACCAGTTGTGGAATGCAAAGTGTCAGAAAGTCAACAGCATTGATCAAACAAAAGATTCCTGAAACTTTTTCTAGTTCTGAAATTGTGAACCCTTAGCTAAGAAGTATTTTTTTAGAGAGGAAAAAAAAGACCCAAAGTGCTGGAGTAACTCAACAGGCCAGGCAGCATCTCTGGAGAAGGCAGCATCACAAGAGATCATCCCTGACCACTGGGTTACTCCAGCACATTGTGTCCTTTTTAAAATAAACCAACATCTGCAGTTCCTTTTGTTCTACTTCTTTTTGATGGGATTGGCTTTGGCAAGGAGAGATGGTAGTCACATCAAAGAAAGAAATCAAACTGGGTTTTCGCTAAATGAGGCTAATGTTTTGACAATACTTTCCATCCATTTCACTTTTATTGTACCCTTTACAGAAGGAAGCCTATAAATTCCTACAAGCTTCCCTTCATAAAACACGATAAGAGCTCCATTGACCTTTGTATACCACATTTCAAGAAGCAGATTGGCCGATTTTCCATGTAAAAGCTAACAGATCCACTCGAGTTATTGAGTGCCTCTGGAACATTCCCATGTACCATCAAATTCCTCTCAGAAATCTAACCACTGAGTCTGCATTTGCTTAAACCTAGTGCAAGTGGCATTAATGAACTAATTTGGTAGAATGGCTGCTGACTAAATAGTAAGTGGAACTTTTTATTTGATTTAATTCACTTAATTTAAATACATTTAATTGTCTTGGGGGGGGGGGGGGGCAAGTGTTATCTCATTTTTCAAATTTTTAAAAAAGATTGTTAAACCACATTTTATTTCTTAAAATGAGTTTTTTTAATAATAATGGCCGTGTCATTTAAAATGTATCTCATAACCATTTACTGGCATTCTAACTGAACCTAAGCTCAATTTTGGGTGTATTATCTAGGAGTCCTAGAGTCACAGTGTGGAAATAGGCCCTTCAGCCCAACTTGCCCACACCGACCAACATGTCCCATCTACACTAGTCCCACCTGCCTGTGTTAATTGTGTGATATATTTCCATTTATCACAGTGCGGAGCAAATTATTTTCACACGGATGGTGGTGGGAGCCTGGAACACTCTGCCAGTGGTGGTGGTGGAGGCAGATGTGATAATGATGTTTAAGAGGCTTTTAGATAGGCAAATATATATGGAGGGGTATGGTTCATGTGCTGGCAGAGGACATTAGTTTATTTTGGCATCATGTTCGACATAGACATTGTGGGCTGAAAAGTCTGTTCGTGTGCTGTTGAACATACTGTCTCTTTATCATATGATATACATACTTTGCTAAAATAATAAATAATGTAACAGGACACATTGTAGGAATAGAATATTTATAGTTTGGATGTAAAGCATTTAGCTTTGTTATTAAACCACTGGTATTATTTGATGTCCATTGAGTCAACTCTGTGTTGGAAGCACATGGAGAAGATATCATAAATCTCACGATAGCTTTGACAGTCAGTGAATGTGGTGGTGAATGAAGATACAAAGTGCTGGACTAGCTCAGCAGGTCAGGCAGCATCTCAGGAAACCATAGACAGACGACATTTTGGATCTAGCTGCTTGCACTGAGACAGGCGCAGCACTACTATGGGCCCCACCGATTTGTCGTGTACAAGTTATTTTTACGCAGAGGGTGGTGGCTGCCAGGAAGACGCTGCCAGCAATTTATTAAAACAATTACTGGAAGACACTAGAACAGCGCAGGTTTAGTTTAGTTTAGAGATACAGGGCGGAAACAGGCCCTTCAGGCCCATTGAGTTATGCCAACCTTCCCTGGCTGCATACTAATACTATCCGACACACACAAGGGACAATTTACAATGTTACAAAACCAATTAGCCTAGAAACCTGTACGTTGTGGGAGTGTGGGAGGAAACCAGAGCTCCTGAAGAAAACCCACGCAGGTCACAGGGAGAACGTACAAGCTCCATACAGACAGCACCGGTAGTCAGGATCGATCCCAGGTCTCCTGCACTGTGAGGCAGCAGCTCTACCGCTGTGCCACCGTGCCGCCCAGGTGGCTTGATGGTCAGGAAAAGGTGCACTTATCTGCTCATTAATGCACAATACTGCTATGACTCTTTAGTTGTTTGTTTCAGAATCCCTGGCAAATGAGTAGGTTGGGAAGGTTGCTGCCTCTGCAGTTTATACAGGCTCAGGCTTGTGATTCAGCTAGATTTTCAGGTAGATGTGAATGCTCCACTTCCTCCGGAGATAGGAGACCTTTATCTGACTTGAAAAATTGCGTATCTCACACTGAGTGTTGCAATGCGGATGAATGTGGTGATGTGCAGTGCAGGAACTGAGCCCCGCACGGCGAGACCAAACGTAGACTCGGTGACCGCTTCGCTGAGCGCTTACACTCAGTCTGCCTTGGCCTACACAATCTCCCAGTTCCCAAACTTTTCAACACCCCTTCCCATTCCCATACTGACCTTTCTGTCCTGGGACTCCTCCGTTGCCATACTGAGGCCACATGCAAATTAAAGGAACAACACCTCATATTTTGCTTGGGTAGCTCACAACCCTGTGGTAAGAACATTGAATTATATAATTTTACTTCGGAGTCACGTGAGTGACTACATGAAAACCCTGCCAGCACGCATGCGCTACATATCGTCTACCGCATTGCACATCGACAGGCTGTGGAAGCGCTGCTCCACCAGCGGTAAGTTTCAAACCTGAAGGTAAGTTTTTCAACTTGATTCCAGGTCTGTTTTTTCTCCTTGCAGGAAGCTCTGATAAAGTTCTTGCTGGAGATATCGCAGATTCCCCTACACCGCGGGGAAATCCCGGCTGCGAGAATCGTGGGGATGCCTGGCTCGGCCGTTTATCCCGCATAGAGTGGCAGACTCGGAGGTATGTCCAGGGAACATACTGGAGTAAAAGTGTGAGGTTCCAGAAAATTTTTGCATGGCATCAAGACCTTCGCTAACGAAGAAACCTGGAGGTCAGAGTTCCCTCGTGAAGGAGCAGCCACCTCACGCCACATCATTACTAGAGCAGGTGACGGCTGTGGGATACCGTGCACCTGCAAAATTGTTCCTGAAAGGACCAGCAGTGAACAGCGCTATGTGGGGGTACAATGCACACTTCAAAATGAACTGCTTCCAGAAGAACGCCATCGGACCTGCCTTAAGTTCCAAATCTGCAGGTTCAAGTGAGACCAGCAATGTCCAGCCGCCGAATCCTCTGTTCAGGAAACCTGTCCAAACAGGTAAGACCCCGATGAAGAATTAAAGCTGTCCGGCTTCCCAAGGTACCATGGCAACAACACACCCCACACCTCTATCGACAGCAAGCACTTCATTGAAGCTGGTAGCAGGCCAACTTGTAGGCCTTTCAGGCCAAGGCCCAAACTGGTCCTCAGGGAATTGGGTCCAGGCACCCCAGCAATCCTACTCTCCAAATCTGGGATGGAATTAGAACCCGCACCAGGGGCCTTTGGGCTTACCACAAGACCACCAATAACCATGAAGGTAGGTGGGTCTGGTTCTTTCCGGAATATGAGGTATGTGGACCATTTACAAGTTGGTAAATTTACACTTGTTTTATCCAAGACAGAGTTGCCTTTCAAGACAGGCCGCAGTTGCGGGCCGCTCATTGTCACAATGAAAGATTCCGGTTCAACTCGCATGTGCAGTATAGACTTTTCTGAATAGAAAACTTAATTACTGTCTAACAACAGAGGAACAGTTTCCACTCACAGGGCTCACGGAAGATATTTGAAATGTAGCTGGATGGTACATTGTTACAGTCAAAAGCATTGCAAAATGGGCAAACTTCAGCCCCAGGCTATTTACCAAATTACTAAAACCAGTGCTAGGCTGGTCAGAACTAAAAACTATTGTTATGGCCTATCTGGATGATGTTCTAAAACGCTGTAGTTTGCCAAATCAGCGGTATCAGCCACAAACTATTCTGCAGAAATTGGGTTCTCATCCATCCAGTTCAACTTAAGTTGATACCAACTGAAATTATTGAGTATTAGGACTACCTTTAACTCTGGGATTGGCAATATATTGGCTTTCAGCTGTGCTATTTGCGCCTTTGCATCATCAGAGCTATACAGCGTGCAAAGGAACAAGCTCACAAATACCATGTAGGTCATTACTACCAGACCTATGCTATTCCCAGCTGAAACCATCAAAGTCACCATGGTGGACAAACAGTATTTAGCATTGCTCCACTAACCTTCATCAGTAACTCGTCAGTTAATTACTAACTGATGCTATTGGTCAAAGATAGATAATTAGTAATACCATCTTTAGTTTCGGAGGCGAATGGGTTTGCATGAGTTACCAATTGTTCAGTTATATGGTATCAACTACCTATACACACTAGGTGCATTCTGTGGATTAAAGGTTGTACGAATATACATAATCTGCATGCTCAAGTCTAGCTTGATACACTCTGGTGCTGTTATATGTTTATCACATGGGTGCAATCAAGTCAAAGTATCTGGTAATAGTTTTCCTAACTTCATTTGGCATTGGTATATCATCATGTAAACGCAATGACAACACAGAATGAATGTTGGATCGCAAGTATTTAAGGACATTGTGGGTTCGATGGAACACCTAAAGATTGAAATGTTGCATCCAGGCTCAATCACCAGTTGCAAAATACGTGGCAGATCAGTGGCGATGGATGCATTCTCGCTACACTGGGGAAGAATGCTCTTTTGTCTCCCTCCATTTTACCTTATCAGACGGGTCTTGCAAATTCAGCAATTTCCCGCTTCAGGCATTTTCGTAATGCCTGACTGGCCGATACAACCAGAAATCCCGCAGATGTTGGGAATGATGATAGAACATAATATGGTTATTTCCAGGCACAAAATTGCTGGTTAGCCGTGACTCGGGAAACCATCCTCTGCATATATAAATCAATTCATTGACTTGCAGACTGGGAAGACCGTTCCTGTGGCTCGGATTGTTAAACCAAACTATTGACGTGCTCACTGCGATTGCAGGGATAGCACCAAATAAACAGTACTTCTCTCATAGGAGATGGGGAGTATTTTGTAATTACATATAAATTGGCACGGATGACTGACGTCTTGAAGTTCAGTTTCTATATGGGGTTTGACAATTATTAATAGAAACATAGAAACATAGAAAATAGGTGCAGGAGGAGGCCATTCAGCCCTTCAAGCCAGCACCGCCATGATCATGGCTGACCGTCCGCTATCAATAACCCATGCCTGCCTTCTCCCCATATCCCTTGACCCCACTAGCCCCTAGAGCTCTATCCAACTCTCTCTTAAATCCATCCAGTGATTTGGCCTCCATTGCGCTCTGTGGCAGGGAATTCCATAAATTCACAACTCTCTGGGTAAAAAAGTTTTTTTCTCAGCTCAGTCTTAAATGACCTCCCCTTTATTCTAAGACTGTGGCCCCTGGTTCTGGACTTACCCAACATTGGGAACATTTTTCCTGCATCTAGCTTGTCCAGTCCTTTTATAATTTAATATGTTTCTATAAGATCCCTCCTCATCCTTCTAAACTCCAGTGAATACAAGCCTAGTCTTTTCAATCTTTCATCATATGACAGTCCCGCCATCCCAGGGATCATTCTCGTGAACCTACGCTGCACTGCCTCAATCACAATGATGTCCTTCCTCAAATTAGGAGACCAAAACTGTACACAATACTCCAGATGTGGTCTCACCAGAGCCCTAAATAGAATGCCATTTACTGTGCCCAATGTGCCTTCTCAGCGTATTGGCTGCAGGGAGCAGAATCCACCTTCTGGTCTCACCTTCTGATACCTAGATTATGAAGGGTATCTTCAACTCGAAACCCCCCAGGCCAGGTTCGCAGAGATATGGGATGTTAACTTTGGAACATCCCTGTCCTTGGCTCACTAACTGAGTGGTTATGCTCATGGCGCTGAGTCAGCACAACGGGTCCAGTTTTTGTATAGCTGTGACTGGACAAGATGATTATTCTGTAGAGAAATTGCATTTATGTTATGACTTAATCAGCAGAATACACCAGGGACATTAGGTCTCAAACTAGAATTGATGGCATATCCCATGGACCTTCGGTTGTGTGTGGCCACACATCTACACCAGTATGTTAAGGTACTGGAGCCTTAGAGACTCTGAACTAGCTATGATTGTTAGTCACATGAAGCCTCATAAGTAAATATCACTACAGACCATCTCCAGATGGTTAAAATGGGTTCTGGGATAGAGGAGTGAACACTGACATACAAGTCTCACTCCACCCAGGCTGCAACTATATCAGCAGCAGGGGATAGACCACATCCTGGAGGCTGCAGGATGGTCTAACGAACGATCTTCCAAACATTTTAGAAATACCCTTTGCCAGACCGGGGGTATTTGCCAACTCTATTTTAAGTCTGTTTTATAGTTCCTCCCGGTTGAGGGAGGTTACTATTATCATTATTTGTCCATTAATAGCATCAACATGTCTACACCGATGTCATGTCTGAATGCATTATTAAATTTCACTCTTCACTGATGCAGTATGTGATGCATGGACTCGTCTCCACGGCATGAAATTACAGAGCTTTGAAATCTTCACGTAGTCACTCAAGTGACTCTAAAGTAAAATAGTAAGATTAAACGAGAACTTACCAGTTTGAAGTTTGATCTTTATTTTATGAGGCGTTACGTTGAGGGATTACATGCCCTCCCCTCCCAACCCTCTATATAAAGGTCAACTGGTATTTTAGTTCTTTTATCTGAAGTTGACTATATATTTAGTCAACTTCTGTGATCTGTGATTTGACACCGCTGTTTTGAAGAATGTCGCGCATGCCTGCTGGCGGGGTCTTCACATAATCTCTCAACGTAACTCCTCATAAAATAAAGATCAAACTTCAAACTGGTAAGTTCTCATTTAATCTTACTATTTTATGTAACTTCATCTTACACTCCCCTCTCCTCCCTTGTTCCTCCTTTCTCCGATCATCCACCCTAGTTGTTTTACCACTTCCTTAGTTCTCCACGTTGTTCCTCTTGAAATCACACCTTCCTTAATCAACAATGGACCTACCAGGCACCACCATGCCTGAGGTCATTTGTGGATGGCCCTGTTTGATCCTGGTCTTTTCCTGCCTCCAGCTCTTCCCCAGCCCCCCTACCCCACCCCATACTTTCAGTCTGAAGAAGGGTCCCAACCCGAAACGTCATCCATCCTTTTTCTCCTGAGATGCTGCCTGACCTGCTGAGTTACTTCCGCCAGGGCCAGCCTTAGGAGGTGCGGGGCCCAATTGGGAACAATTTTGGTGAGCCCCAGGTTCCCAGCCAAGGTCTGTCAGCCCTGTTATTAAGTATATAGTATGAAATTGTACACTAAGGTGCTATGGATTATGCACTGTCTTAATCTCTCCTGCTCTCGCCTGACTGTCAGTACCTCCGCTGGCTTCCAACCTTTACCGTAGCGGCTAATTACCATTAAACTGCATTATTCCACGTGTTATTTAATGAAGGTTTACTAATATTCTGTATGGGCTCTGTGGTTGCAACCTGCTCCTTGCAATCAATGTTTCAGTATGTGGTCAGAGAGAATGTCGCCCCTCTACAGCTCGCTCCTGATGGGTGAGAATAAAGGTTGGGAATCAGAAGGACAGGAAGCGGAAGACCCCGAGGTTGATGATGGGAGGGAGCGGGGAATGCTGTCACTGCCGCCACGCTTTCGCCGCACGACTGCTCCCGGCCGCATCTCAAGCTTCAGCCTTCAAGGCTGCGTTTTGAAGCTAATATTGACCACTTTGTTTCCGACAAACTTGTTAGTTACTACACGTACCAATCGCAGCCATGACTTACCACTGGGTCCTGTATTATGTACACACAAACACACGTTTTGTGTGCGAATGGGGGGAGAAGGGGACGTGATGTTTCTGCTAATACAAATGGCTACCACAGGCCTTCATAGCCACCTGCAGTTGGGACCGTGAAATGGCGGCAACACCTGGCGACTATTGCATATAGACTCAGTGCCTAATTCTGTGCATTATGTGCTAACCAGGCAGTGTACTCCGGTACGGTAATAATCGCACTGATCTCAATGCAAAATAATTTCACTGTACCTTGGTAGACGTGACAATGAAGGAACTATTGTTTCCACACGTTTATGCATGTGAGTGTGTGGCATACATCAAACGCTATTCCATTTGGTAACTGCTGCTTTTGGAAGCGGATGGCGCTGTTTGCTTCAGATGCACCTTGACTGACTAATCCCAGATAAGAGTCAGCTGCTCGGTCAGTGACTATCCTGGTAACATCTGGCGTGTGTACACATCCGCTGGTGGGCTCACCGTGACTGTCTGAAGTAAAGTTTTAGTAACAGTCCCCCGTGCCCTGGGTGTAAAGTACCGGTAAGTGTGGGTGCAGAAAGGGATATAGGAATAGTATCCCGGAAAGTGGTGACAATATTGAGAATTAACCGTGGGGCTCTGTTGTTGTCGGTGAGGAATTTCACTACTGAGGTCGCTGCTGAGGGGACAGAGTGTGTTGCCCACCAGCCTAGCGCGGGGCCCCCTTAGGCGCAGGGCCCAATTGGAAGCAATTGGTCCAATTGGCTTAAGGCTGGCCCTGACTCTAGCACTTTGTGTCTGCCTCCCAGAGTGGTATAGTCATTCCTTACCACATGAACAAGAGAAATACATTAAGATAAACACAAGTGAAGAGCGTATACACATTTCTCAGCACCCTCTGACAAATGCACAGCTACAAAGAGTGACATTTCTGCATTTCCTGGGCTGGGCAGTTAAAGTCTGTACCAGCTGTTGATTACTTTATGAAAATAGCTGTCTATGTTGAGGACAAATTCCCAAGCACTGTACTGCATCACAAATGTTACAATGCTGAAATTCAGATCAAAGCACACTTGCACGGATTCTGTCGTAACTAGTCAAGAGGGAAAAAATCAGGATCGTTTGGTAATGGTTTCTCATCAAAATGGTGAAAATACCATTTAACATAGACCATTATTGATACATTGTGGCAAATCTTCATAGCTATAGAGTCAGGCAGAATGAAAACAGGCTGCTAACCAAAAGGCCCCAACTAAGCTGGTACTCTTTGCCAGCATTTGAACTTTCCTAACTTTGTACCTGTTTACCACAATCAGTCTGAAGAATGGTTTTTAGACTTTAGACTGGGGTTGAGAGGGAAAGATAGATCAGCCATGATTGAATGGTGGAGTAGACCTGGTGGGCCGAATGGCCTAATTCTATTCCTACAACTTATGAAGTTATGGAATAGATAGGGTTAATGCACAGAGTCTTTTACCCAGTGCAGGGAAATCAAGAACCACAGGACACAGGTTTAAGGTAAGAGGGGAAAGATTTAATAGAAATCTGAGGTGCATCTTTGTCACACAGCGGTGGCGGGTATATGGAAAGAGCTGCCACCAGAGGTGGTTGAGGCAGGTTCTATTTCAACATTTAAAAGATATTTGGACAGGTACATGGATAGGAATGGTTTAGAGAGATATGGGTAAAATGCAGGCAGGTGAGACTAGTGTAGATGGAACATCTTGGTCGACATGGGCAAGTTGGGACCTGTTTCCATGCTGTATGACTCTATGACTCTAATAATAAACCAATTCCAATGCCAGCAAGCCTGTAGAGAAACAAAATCTTATTTTATAAAGAAAAATCCTCATATAATAAAAATAGTAAGATTAAACGAGAACTTACCAGTTTGAAGTTTGATTTTTATTTTATGAGGAGTTACGATGAGGGATTACGTGAAGACCCCGCCAGCACGCATGCATGACATCTCTTCAAAGCAGTGGTGTGAAATCACAGAAATACAGTCACAATGACTAATATAGTAAGATAAACAAGAGAACTTCCATACCAGGTGATCTTTATAATAGAGGGTTGGGAGCGGAGGGCACGTAATCCCTCATCGTAACTCCTCATAAAATAAAGATCAAACTTCAAACTGGTAAGTTCTCGTTTAATCTTACTATTTTACTTCGGAGTCACGTGAGTGACTACGTGAAGATTTCAAAGCTCTGTGATTTCATGCCCTGGAAGCTCCATGCTCACACACCGCTAATAGTTGGGATAAGAGGATGGACGTAATTCAGACAAGACACTGGCTGAAAAACAAATTCAGGTATTTATTCATACCAAACAAAAATAGTGTCCCCTAAGGGTAAACTATCTGGCAGCACTCAAAATCCTCCCTGCATAAGTGTCAGGGGAGGTCACGGGTTTATAGTAAAAGCGGTGGAAGGTCTTTTCATTACTCCAACCCGCTGTAGCCAGGATGTGATCCAACGGTACCTCCATCCTTCTAGCCGCCGAGGTGGATGCTGCCCTGGTGGAGTGAGATTTATATTTGTTAGTATCCACCCCCGCTGCATCCAGTACCACCCTTAACCATCTGGAAATGGTTTGCACCGTGACTCTGTGATGGGGCTTCTTGTGACTAACAAGCAAAGCTGTTTCCGTGCCCCTAAGATTTTTAGTGACTGTAATGTATCGTAGTATTTTACTTCGGAGTCACGTGAGTGATTACGTGAAGACCCCGCCAGCACGCATGCGCGACATATCGTCGTACGCATGCGGAAGCGACGGTCGGGAGGAGCGGGGCTCCTCCAGCGTGAGTTTAAAAAGCTCACGCCAGGTAAGTCTCACCGAAGGAGTGAGTCGACCATAATGGAAGGGAGAAAGAGTAAGAGAGCGGCGGCCAAATCAGCGGCTAAGGACAGCAGCCAGCGGAGAACCGCTTCTCCAGAGCTTCAGGTTCCACCTGCAGCTCCCGACTTTTCGGACTTTGAGACCGTTGGTACGCCACGGTCGGGGAAAACTACCCGGAAGTCGGCCGGGGCGGACTCAGCGGAGTCCGGTCCCGAGGGCACCCCGCTCGCTGGTAGCGACGGAGGTCGCCTTGACCGCATTGAGCGGCTGATGGAGCAGATGCTCCAACGTGACCTGTTACAGCAGGGGCAGGATCACAGTGGGACCCCTAGTAGGCCCACGGCAAGTTCCTTTCGAGGACTGCCTAATGTATCCCCTTCTATACAGGGGAGCATTGAGGGTCAGAACTGGGCTGACCCAGAAGAGGGAGAGTTGGCTGAAGCACCTGCAGCGTCAGGGGTGTGTGAAGACTATATGGATGTGGTGAGCAAACATGCCATGCCCCACCAGAAGGGCCTACCCATCCACCCCAAGCTGGCTGCCAGCATTGATTATATGGCCACCAACCAACTTCAGGAACAGGCCATCAATGCCACAGCAGATAAATATTTGGCGCCAGAAAACTGCAAATCGTTAAATGTGCCCGCGGTGAACAACCCGATATGGGGGAACATGAGCCCCTCAAGTAGAGGGCAGGAGATGAAACTTCAGAAGATCCTGAAGCTCCTTACCGCAGGGATTACTGCAGTAGCCAGAACAGCAGTGGGAGTGGATATGCCGCAAGAGCTGCAAGATGCTTTGGCCTTACTGTGCAATACACAGTATGAAATTAACAATTTCAGGAAAAGCATTATAAAGCCGGCGCTTAACCCCAAGTTCGCGGGGTTATGCAAGCCTGGGAAGACGCAGCCTCCAAGCCTGTTATTCGGGGAAGATCTCCCCAAACAGGTAAAAGATCTTGACGAAGAGGCTAAGGCTTTGGGCCTTATTAAAGTACCTGGGTACACTAAGCCTCATCACCCACACAGAACGCACCCCTATGCACCCACCGGGCAGAGTTACCCTAACAGGTCTGCCGGTGGTGAAAGCTCGAAGGCCGGCATACCTGCACAGCGGTCTTTTTTAGGCCAAGGCCCAGGCCGGCCTCCTTGGAAGATGCGCCACTCCCAGAACACCTACAACCAGCCGAGGAAGCAAGGGCAGAAACCTCCACACCGGCAGTAACCATGGAGGTAGGTGGGTCTGGGATCCCCAAGAACACTACTGACCTAAATTCACTCTGCATAGGGGGCAGGTTGCACATGTTCCTCGAGAATTGGCTCACTTTTACCTCTGATCCTTATATACTCAGGAGTAATCAGGGCTACAAAATTGAATTTATTCACGAACTCCCTACCCCGGTACAGCATGCGCCTAGTCGGAAATTCGTCCTTTCTCATAGAGATAAGGCAGCAGGGCATGCTGAACTACAGAGGTTAATAGAAAAAGGGGTAATTGAAAAGGCCTTTAAAGAACCTCAGGAGTTCGTGTCTAATATATTCACTAAAAACAAAAAAGATGGCGGGTGCCGCATCATCATAGATTTGACCGACCTGAATACTTCTGTCCAGTATATTCATTTTAAAATGGACACCTTCGACACTGCTACTCAGCTTGTAGCCAATAGGTACTACATGGCATGCGTTGACCTTAAAGATGCATACTATTCAGTACCCATACACAAGGATCATAGGAAATACTTAAAATTTATCTGGATGGGACAATTATGGCAATATAAAGCTTTGCCTAATGGGCTATCGTCAGCACCCAGATTGTTTACCAAGATATTGAAACCAGCTTTGGCCTATTTAAGGAAACAGAATCATACTGTTATGGCCTATCTTGATGACATCCTCATAGTGGGGGAGAATTTGGAAATGGCTACTTTGGCAGTCACAGCCACGAAACATATTTTTCAGATACTGGGGTTTACGATACATCCAGATAAATCAATATTGGAACCCTCTACCACCATGAAATATTTGGGGTTCATTATTGACTCAGTGCAAATGTCTGTCACGTTACCACCAAGCAAGGTGGAAGACCTGATAGAGGCTTGCAGGAGCCTCATTGGCATTAAGGTCCCATCCATTCGGCAGGTGGCCAGGGTGATTGCGAAGATAGTAGCTGCATTTCCTGCAGCACAATATGGGCCCTTACATTACCAAAATTTACAAAGAGCAAAAATTACGGCGCTCAAAAATCATGCTGGCCATTTTGATAGGCCCATGAAAATTCCAGAAAAGGCAAAAGCTGAATTATATTGGTGGATGGGTAATGCCCAAAATTGTTCCAAACCCATGACTATCGCCAATCCCTCGATCACCTTACAAACGGATGCCAGTGCCAAAGGGTGGGGAGCTACTAACACTACCTCTAGCTGTGGAGGTAGATGGAGTGCACCAGAGTTAACCCTATTTAAAAACTTAGGGATTAACTATTCAGAAATGCTTGCAGCATTTCACGGACTTAAAGCATACTGCACTAACATGCACAAAGTTCATGTTAGACTACAGATTGACAACACCACGGTGGTAGCCTATATTAACCACATGGGCGGTGTAAAGTCGATATCGTGTGATGAATTGGCCAACAATATCTGGCACTGGTGTCTGCAAAGAGGAATTTGGATCTCTGCAACTTACCTACCAGGTAAACTAAACACAGTGGCAGACACCAGATCACGGAAATTCAACGACAACATAGAATGGATGTTGGATCGGAAAGTGTTTACAGATATTGTAGAACGTTATGGGACACCAGATATCGACCTTTTCGCGTCCAGGCTAAATCACCAACTACCAACGTATGTTGCTTGGGAGCCAGACCCGGGGGCGGTAGCGATGGATGCTTTCTCGCTACACTGGGGGGATTTGTTTTTCTACGCTTTCCCCCCTTTCTGCCTCATCAGTCGGGTCTTGCAAAAAATCAGGCAAGACTCCGCATCGGGTATCTTGGTAGTGCCCGACTGGCCTACTCAACCATGGTTCCCTCTGGTACAAAAGATGGCCACAGAACCCTGTGTCAGGGTGAATAAAAGACCAAGCCTGCTTGTTCATCCTGTTACAGGAGAAAGTCATCCATGTCATGATCGTATGGATTTGTTAATTTGCAGACTTTAAAACGGCCACTTCATGGACTCGGACTCTCCAACAGGACCATTGATACTATCACGGGAGCCTGCAGAGAGTCCACAAGGAAGCAGTACTTGACCTACATCAGGAAGTGGGAAAGATTCTGCGTGACTACTAAAACTACATACGAAACCGCCACCATCACGGAAGTGCTGGAGTTTCTGGCTACCCTTCATTACGATGAGGGTTTAAGCTACAGCGCCATTAACTGTGCCAGGAGTGCCCTATCGTCTTACTTGGGCAAGGGGAGTGACCAATTGGGAATTGGGTCACATCCCCTGGTATCCAAATTTATGCGGGGAATATTTAATTCTAATCCCCCCAGGCCCAGATATAGCCATACCTGGGACATCAGCACGGTATTGACGATGCTGCGAGGATGGACACCGAACACGGGACTCCCTTTGGCCAAATTAACCTACAAAATGGTCATGATAATGGCACTGATCACGGCGCAACGGGTCCAGTCCCTGCACAAACTCAGTCTGGATGCCATGGCAATTACCAGTGGGAAGATCACATTCCAGGTGCAGGGACTATTGAAGCAAGATCGACCCGGAGTGTCTGGACATACTTTGGAGTTCCTGGGTTACCCAGCGGACACTCGTCTTTGTATCGTTACATTGATTCTGCGATACATTTCAGTCACTAAAGATCTAAGGGGCACGGAAACAGCTTTGCTTGTCAGTCACAAGAAGCCTCATCACAGGGTCACGGTGCAAACCATTTCCAGATGGTTAAGGGTGGTACTGGATGCGGCGGGGGTGGATACTAATGTGTATAAATCTCACTCCACGAGGGCAGCATCCACCTCGGCGGCTAGAAGGATGGAGGTACCACTGGATCACATCCTGGCCACAGCGGGTTGGAACAATGAGAGAACCTTCCACCGCTTTTATAACAAACCCGTGACCTCCCCTGACAATTATGCAGGGAGGATCTTAAGTGCTGCCAGTTAAATAACCCTTTTGGGACACAATATTGTGTTTGGTATGAATAAATACCTGTTTTGTTTTTCAGCCAGTGTCTTGTCTGAATCACGTCCATCCTCTTATCCCAGCTTTAGCGGTGTGTGAGCATGGAGCTTCCAGGGCATGAAATCACAGAGCTTTGAAATCTTCACGTAGTCACTCACGTGACTCCGAAGTAAAATAGTAAGATTAAACGAGAACTTGCCAGTTTGAAGTTTGATCTTTATTTTATGAGGAGTTACGATGAGGGATTACGTGCCCTCCGCTCCCAACCCTCTATTATAAAGATCACCTGGTATGAAAGTTCTCTTTTTTCTCTTACTATGTCAGTCATTGAGACTGTTTTTTGTTCTGTGATTTCACACCACTGCTTTGAAGAATGTCGCGCATGCGTGCTGGCGGGGTCTTCACGTAATCCCTCATCGTAACTCCTCATAAAATAAAGATCAAACTTCAAACTGGCAAGTTCTCGTTTAATCTTACTATTAATGAGACGATACAAAGACGAGGATCTGCTGGGTAAGCCAGAAACTCCAAAGTATGTCCAGACACTCCGGGTCGATCTTGTTTCAGCAGTCCCTGCACATAGAAAGTGATTTTGTCACTGGTGATTGTCATATCATCCAGGTTAAGTTTGTGCAGGGACTGGACCCGTTGTGCCGTGATAAGTGCCATAATCATGACCATCTTATAGGTGAGTTTCGCCAAAGGGAGTCCCGTGTTAGGTGTCCATCCTCGCAGCATAGTCAAGACTGTGCTGATATCCCAAATATGGCTATATCTAGCCCTGGGGGGATTAGAATTGAATATTCCCCTCATAAATTTGGATACTAGAGGATGTGACCCAATCCCAATTGGTCACTCCCCTTGCCCAAGTAGGATGATAGGGCACTCCTGGCACAGTTAATGGCACTGTAACTCAAACCCTCATCGAAATGAAGGGTAGCCAAAAATTCCAGCACTTCCGTTATGGTGGCGGTTTCATATGTTGTGTTGGCTGTAACGTAGAATCCTTCCCATTTCCTGATGTAGGTCAGGTACTGCTTCCTTGTGGACTCTCTGCAGGCCGCTGTGATGGTATCAATGGTCCTGTTGGAGAGTCCGAATCCGTGAAGTGGCCGTTTTAGAATCTGCAAATTAACAAGTCCATGCAGTCATGACACGGATGACTTTCTCCTGTAACAGGATGAACGAGCAGGCTTGGTCTTTTGTTCACCCTGATACAGGGTTCTGTGGCCATCTTCTGTACCATAGGGAACCATGGTTGGGTAGGCCAGTCGGGCACCACCAAAATACCCGATGCAGAGTCTTGCTTTATTTTCTGCAAGACCCGACTGATGAGGCAGAAAGGGGGAAATGCGTAGCAAAATAGATCCCCCCAATGTAGCGCGAAGGCATCCATCGCTACTGCCCCCGGGTCTGGCTCCCAAGCAACATATGTTGGTAGTTGGTGATTTAGCCTGGACGCGAAAAGGTCGATATCTGGTGTTCCATAACGTTCTACAATATCTGAAAACACTCTCCGATCCAACATCCATTCTATGTTGTCGTTGAATTTACGTGATCTGGTGTCTGCCACTATATTTAGCTTACCTGGAAGGTAAGTAGCTGAGATCCAAATTTCTCTTTGCAGACACCAGTGCCAGATATTGTTAGCCAATTCGTCACACGATATCGACTTTATACCGCCCATATGGTTAATATATGCTACCACCGTAGTGTTGTCAATTTGTATTCTAACATGAACTTTGTGCATATTAGTGCAGTATGCTTTAAGGCCGTGAAATGCTGCCAGCATTTCTGAATAGTTAATCCCCAAGTTTTTGAATAGGGTTAACTCTGGTGCACTCCATCTACCTCCACAACTAGAGGTAGTGTTAGTAGCTCCCCACCCTTTGGCACTGGCATCTGTTTGTAAGATGACCGAGGGATTGATAATATTGATAGGTTTAGAACAATTTTGGGCATTACCCATCCACCAATATAATTCGGCTTTTGCCTTTCCCGAAATTTCCATAGGCCTGTCGAAATGGCCAGTATGATTTTTGAGCGCTGTAATTTTTGCTCTTTGTAAATTTTGGTAATGTAAGGGCCCAAATTGTGCTGCAGGAAATGCAGCTACTATCTTCCCAATCACTCTGGCCACCTGCCGAATAGATGGGACCTTTATGCCAATGAGGCTCCTGCAAGCCTCTATCAGGTCTTCCACCTTGCTTGGTGGCAACGTGACAGACATTTGCACTGAGTCAATGATGAACCCCAGATATTTCATGGTGGTAAAGGGTTCCAATATTGATTTATCTGGATGTATCGTAAACCCCAGCTTCTGAAAAAGATGTTTCGTGGCTGTAACTGCCAAAGTAGCCATTTCCAAATTCTCCCCCACTATGAGGATATCATCAAGATAGGCCATAACAGTATGATTCTGTTTTCTTAAGTAGGCCAAAGCTGGTTTTAATATCTTAGTAAACAATCTGGGTGCTGACGACAACCCATTAGGCAAAGCTTTGTATTGCTATAATTGTCCCATCCAGACAAATTTTAAGTATTTCCTATGATCCTTGTGTATGGGTACTGAATAATATGCATCCTTGAGGTCAATGCATGCCATGTAGTACCCATTGGCTATTAGCTGTATCGCAGTATTGAAGGTGTCCATTTTAAAATGAATATACTGGACAGAAGTATTCAGATCGGTCAAATCAATAATGATGCGGCACCCGCCGTCTTTTTTATTTTTGGTGAATATATTAGACACGAACTCCTGAGGTTCTTTGATGGCTTTCTCAACTACCCCTTTTACTATTAATCTCTGTAGTTCAGCATGCCCTGCTGCCCTTTCTTTTAGGGAAAGGACGAATTTCCGGCTAGGTGCATGCTGTACCGGGGTAGGGAGTTCGTGAACAAATTCAATTTTATAGCCCTGAATACTTCTGAGTATATAAGGATCAGAGGTAAAAGTGAGCCAATTCTCGAAGAACATGTGCAACCTGCCCCCTACACAACGTGAATTTAGACCAGATGTGTTTCTGGGGACCCCAGACCCACCTACCTCCATGGTTACTGCCGGTGTGGAGGTTTCTATCCTTGCTTCCTTGGTTGGTTGTGGGTGTTCTGGGAGTGGCGCATCTTCCAAGAAGGCCGGCCTGGGCCTTGGCCTAAAAAAGACCGCTGTGCAGAAATGCCGGCCTTCGAGCTTTCACCACCGGCAGACCTGTTATGGTAACTCTGCCCGGTGGATGTGTAGGGGTGCTGTCTGTGTGGGTGTTGCGGCTTAGTGTAGCCAGGTTTTATAAGGCCCAAAGCCTTGGCCTCCTCGTCAAGGTCTTTAACCTGCTTTGGGAGATCTTCCCCGAACAGCAGGCTAGGAGGCTGAGTCTTCCCAGGCTTACACAACCCCGCAAACTTGGGGTTAAGCGCCGGCTTGATGATGTTCTTTCTAAAACTGTTAATCTCAAATTGAGTATTACAGAGTAGAGCCAGAGCATCCTGTAATTCTTCTGGCATATCCACACCCACTGCAGTTCTTGCTACTGCCGTAATCCCTGCGGTTAGGAGCTTCAGAATCCTCTGAAGTTTTATCTCCTGGCCTCTACTAGAGGCGCTCATGTTTCCCCAAATAGGGTTATTTACTGCAGGTACATTCAATGAGTTGCAGTTCTCAGGTGCCATATATTTATCTGCTGTAGCATTGATGGCCTGTTCCTGCAACTGGTTTGTTGCCATATAGTTGATGCTGGCAGCCAGCTTAGGGTGGATAGGTAAGCCCTTCTTGTTAGGCATAGCATGCTTGCTTACCATATCCAAGTAGTCTTCACAGACCCCTGACACCTTCGGCAATTCAACCAACTCCCCTTCTTCTGGGTCAGCCCAGTTCTGACCCTCAACGCTCCCCTGTATAGAGGGGGAGACATTGGGCAGTCCTCTATAGGAACTTGCCGTGGGCCTGTTAGGAGTCCCACTGTGACCCTGCCCCTGCATAAGCAGGTCACGTTGGAGCATTTGCTCCAACATCCGCTCCATGCGGTTTAGACGACCTCCGTCGCTATCCGCGAACGGGGTGTCCTCGGGACCGGACTCCGCTGAGTCGGCCCCGGCCGACTTCCGGGTGGTTTTCCCGCCCGACCGTGGCGTACCAACGGTCCCAAAGGGCGAAAAGTCGGGAGCTGCAGGTAAAACCTGTAGCTCTGGAGAGGCGGCTCGCTGCTGGCTTCTCTCCTTGGCAGCTGCTTTGGCCGCTGTTCTCTTCGATTTTCTTTCCATTGCAAACGCTGTCGTCGACTCACTACCTCCGGTGAGACTTACCTGGCGTAAGCTATTTAAACTTACGCTGGAGGAGCCCCGCTCCTCCCGACCGTCGCTTCCGCATGCGTACGACGATATGTCGCGCATGCGTGCTGGCGGGGTCTTCACGTAGTCACTCACGTGACTCCGAAGTAAAATCCTATTTAATAGTAAGATTAAACGAGAACTTACCAGTTCGAAGTTTGATAGTTATTTTACGAGGGGTTACGATCAGGGATTACGTGAAGAAGGCTGTCCCCACCCATGTGCGTCAATCTTCAAAGCAGCGGTGTGAAATCACAGATAACAGTTGTTGAACTAACATAGTAAGATTATAGATGACTAGAACTACCAGATGATCGTTAAATTACAAGGGTAGGGAGCGGAGGGCACGTAATCCCTCATCGTAACTCCTCATAAAATAACGATCAAACTTCAAACTGGTAAGTTCACGTTTTATCTTACTATTTTACTTCGGAGTCACGTGAGTGACTACGTGAAGACCTTGAAGGTCTGTGATTTAATGCCGTGGAAAAACGAGTCCACACAATCACGACTGCATCAGTTGACCATAGATGAGGGAAACATCATAATGCATACATACATGACATAGGTTTAAAACATGCTGATGCTGATAAAGAACAAACAATAATAACAGTAACACCTCTCAACTGAGGGGAACTATAAATTGAACCCAAATAGAATTGGCAAATACCACTGGTCTGGCAATGGGTTAAAATAAATGTTGGATACCTCAATTGTTAGACCATCCTGCAGTAGACAGGATGTGGTCCAGAGGACCGCACATAACCCTAGCTGCTGGGGTTGTAGCAGCCCTGGTGGAGTGAGATTAGAAATCAGTATCTACTCCTGTATAAGCCAAATCTCACATAACCACCTGGAGATGGTCTGAACTACTATCAGAGCCTCTAAGGCTCTAGATGATCTTGACGTAATGATGTAAACGTGTGATCACATGTAACCTAAGGTGCATGGAGTATGTAAACATGAATTATGATATTGCAGGTGTAATGATCCTGTCCATTCGCAATTTATGTAATGACTGGACCCATGCCCTGAGGGCAGCGCCAGGGAATAACCTACCTATGAAAGCTGAACCAAAGATAGAGATATAGCTGGAGCCCCATAGTGAATAAATGTTAACACAATGTCAATATCGGGTACTTCCGTCTACTTGGGTCTGGAAGAACTTGTGTTAATGATATCTTAAATAGTGGACAGCAGATGGTGAAATCCGAGAGAGGGGGGCCCACTTGCTGCAGCAACTATGAGGAGAAGCATGTTGGGTACAGTTAATGGGACTATAACTTAATTTATTGTCAATAACCCATAGAAAAAGAACTCTAAGACGTCAGTGTCCGTGCCATACTATATGTAACATAACATTTAACAGAAAACACTTCCCATCTCCTGAAGTGGCAGTACTGCTTTTTTGGCTGCTATCCCTGCATACTGCAGTGAGACATACATGGATCAGTCTGACAGCCTGCTCTGCAGGCGCTGTCTTCTCAATGAATTGTAATGCAATGAATTGATTAATCATGTAGAGGCTGGTTCCCCGAATCCCAGGCTGAACCAGCAAAGTTTTATGTTTAGAACCCCATATATGGTTCTATATTATTCCCAACATTTGTGGGAAACCATGGCTGCGTAGGCCAGTCAGGCAGTTCGAGAAACCTGAATGTGGGATCTTGCTGAATATTGCAAGCCTCGACTGATGAGGCAAAATGGAGAACTGCATAAAGGAACATTCCTCCCCTGTGTAGCGAGAATGAGCCTGCATGCAAACATAGCGATAGTGGGTGACACAGAGCCATAGATCCTAAAATGCTTCGTGACCCAACACCTATACTGTGTTATCATTGACTTTGCATAATGATACGCCAGCGCCAAAAAGTTTGGGTAAATTATGACAGGATACTTTGACTTTATTGCATTCATGTGACTAAAGGGCCTGTCCCACCAGCATGCAACTCGATGCGATTATCGCGACCTAACGTGGTCGCTTGAGCCGTCCGGCGTCGCGGGGCCGGTCCCACTTCGATCGCCGGAGCCGTGCGGAATTGTGCGGAGTTCGTCCCGAATTCGTCCCGATGCCGCGCGGGGCGCCGAAAAACCGACAATGTCCAAAAATCCCGCGCGGCAACGGTTTGTCGGCTCGCAGTCGCCGCAACATTTACACACCGCCCGGACATCGTGCCTCCGTGAAACTATTTGTAAGTGCCTCCGTGACCCTCTATGTGTGTGGCTCCGTGGCCCTGTATGTGTGTGTGTCTCGGTGCCCCTCTCTGTGTGCCCCTCTAAGTCCTGGCGAACTTACCTTGGACTTGCTTCAAGTTCGCCTCGCTTTGCGCCGCGTTGCGCCACTCACCCATCCTCCGCGCGGCCCCTACTGCCGGTTTAGTTGCGCTTGCCGCATGCAGGCGCATGCTGGTGGGACCGGCCCTGTACAGGGGATCACCCGACCTCCGCGCGGCCCCCGCTGCCGGTTTGATCGCGTTCATCGCATATAGTTGCGTGCTGGTGGGACAGGCCCTTAACATATGCCACCACCACAGTGTATCAACTTGGAACTAAGCATGCAGGTTTTGCATATTCGCACAATAACCCTTTAACCCATAGTAAACACCTCGTGTCTATAGGTAGTTAATACCAATAACTGAAGGATTGGTGATTCATGCCAATTCCATCCGCCTTTGCTCCTAGAGATGGTATTCGTGATTGTCCATCTTAGTTCTAGCACGGGTAAGTTATATAACTGAAAATAACATGACCAAACTACTGGAGCAATACGGAATGTAGTTCGACCATCATTGTGGCCATGGTAGTTTCAGCTGATAATAGCATAGGTCTGTTAACAATGACCTATATGGCACTTGAGAGGTTAATACTTGCACCTTGAATGATGCAAGACCCAATTGCACAGCTGAAACACAGCTGCTATAGCCAATTACCTTTAATAACTAGAAGACAAGGTTGTTACAGGCTTCAATTAATTCTAATCTGTTGCCCCAGGGCAGAATCACAGGTAATTAATAGTTAAAGGTAAACCCGATAAACCACAAACCAAGACTGGATGGCTGAAACAGTTGATTTAAGCAAAACACAGCGTAAAAAACAACCTCCAGACCAAATTGAAATGTCTCTGGTGACCTCCTGTGAATGGGTCCTAAACAGTATGTATCTATGAAACCGATGCATGCCATAAAACCCCTAAGTAAATAAGTAATAAGACAGTAGAGAAATTCCATATACTGAATGCTATGTTGCACATGGGAGTAGATGAAATATGAACCAGCATCTCTCCATCTTTCACAAGGAACAGGCCACGCCTGCCATAAACCCGTGCCTGCCTTGAATGCAGCTCTGGCCATACTACTGGCCTGCCTTAAAGCTGCTCCGGCATTCCGAGTCTGCCTCGAGAAAACTCTGGCCATATTACCGACTCTGGCCCCAATTCCAAGGCATGCTTGGTACCCTTGTATACTGTGTAATAATTATCCATCACATGTCAACATTTTCATTTGTACCAAACAAGTGTAAATATTACGAACTTGTAAATGGTGCACTTACCCCATGTTTCAAACGACCCAGACCCACCTACCTCCATGGCTACCGGTGGTCTTATGGTAAGCCCAAAGGCCCGTGATGTGGGTTTCATTCCCATCCTTGATTTCCTTCCTGAGACCAGCTTGGCCCAGCTTTCAAGCGCCCATCAACTTCAGCGAACTGCTACTGCCGTTGAGTCGTGGGGTGTCATCGCCAACATGATGGTTTCATTTGATCGCTCTGTGCACTGCCTGCACCTGTAGTGTCACGGAACCTGGCCCCTGCCGGGTTTATTGCCACATCCCTTGTGAGTATGTCCTTGCACTCTGCTCCACCGAGAGGGGGGCTCATACACAGCCCTGACAGGTGCTGCCGCAGGCCCCTGAGGACACCTGCGCTGACATGGTCCCCCCCCCCCACCGGACCAATATGACTCTGGGCCAGAGCGAAAACTGACCCCTGATGCTCCCCTCTGCAGAGAAGGAGACATTGTGCAGCCCTAACAGGTGCCGCTGCCTGTGGGTTGTTCATAATACCCGGGCTCAGAGTTCTGGAGCATATCCTCTGGAGCAACCTCATTAGGTGCCTATTCCAGGTGGGTTTTTGACGTTCACAGACGCTACCCACAGAAGGAGGGGGGGAGGCCTCCTGGCCCGTGTCCAAGGCCTGACCAGCTTCCTTGTGGTTTAACCCCTTGTCCTGAGGAACCACAGCGGTCTGTGAATTGCTGGCCCCATAGGTAATGACTTGGTCTCAAGACCAGCTTACTGCCAGCTTTCCCCTTATTTAGAAAATCTAAACGGTCTGGGAGCTGCTGACCCCATTGTCAGTGCCTGTAGTAGCGTGACCAGCTTACTGCCAGTCTGACCACTTTCTCTAGAAAGTCCTAAGCGGTCTGGGGGTTGCTGACCCCCACGTCCAAGACTGGGGTAGCTAGACCGGCTTGCTGCCAGTCTAACCCCAATTTCTGGGGAGCATAATGGTGTAGGAGCTACAGACCCCATAGTGAATGGCTGGGGTTGCAAGACCGACTTGCTGCCAGTCCAACCCCTACTCTGGGGGAATCATATGATGTGGGAGCTGCTAACCCCATTAGAAATGACTGGGGTAGGAAGACCGGCAAACTGCCAGTCCAACCCCGTTCTCTGGGGGACCATAGCGGTCTGGGAGCCCATACTGGGAGAACCCCCACTCACATTCCCCTTCTGGGTGTCGCTGACCTCCTTGCCAGCGACTAGGGAGCAAACCCGACGGCCGCCAGCTACCGGCGATACCAGCTACCGGATTTACCCACGGTCCATAGCCGGTTTCCCGCAGCCCGTCCAACTTCACCCCGAATTCAGCAGGCAATCCTGCAAAACAAAAAACAGCCCTAGAAATAAGTTAAAACTTACCTTCCAGGTTCAAAAACTTACCGCTGGCAGGAGCCTTGCGCCCACCAGTCAGACCGTGCGCAACGCGTCAGGCGTAATGATGCGCATGCGTGGGGATGGCCATCTTCACGTAGTAACTCACGTGACTCCAAAGTAAAATTATAAATTGCACGTTTCTTTGGGGTACATCTAAAGAACAATGGAATGGTTCATTAAGTTTCAGGTCTAGCACCCAGTGTTCAAGGCATTTGCTCCAGAGAGACGAGTTTAAATCCCACGATAGCAGAGTGAATTTACAATTTGCAAGAGAGGGGAAAACGAAACTTATCTCAGTAATAATTCCCATGAACTTGACAAATTGTTTTAATTGTCTGATGTCTTTCAGGAAAATAAATCAGTTATCGTTATCTTGTCTGGCCCTTTTGTGACTCCAATTTTATCAGCTTGGTCGACTCTTAAATGCCTCATCGGTTCAGGGGCAATTAGGCATAGACAATAAATGGCAACATTGATTCTAATGTGCACATCCTGTGAACAAATGAAACAAGACCTCAATGGATCCCTTCACAATACTGAGCAATACTGCAACCTGTCCTCTTATGTATTGTTTGCATTTATGCCACCCACACCAAATAATATAACAATGTTCAAGACACCTTATCTGCCTGTTGCACACTGGGTGCAAAATTCCATGGAATATTAGGAATACCTCAACCCTGAGCAGCACTCTCATGGATAGGAAAGGTTTAGAAGGATATGGGCCAAACATGAGCAATCGGCGGCATGGGCAAGTTGAAACGAAGAGCTTGTTTTCATGCTGTATGACTCTGACTCTATGACACTTGATTTGACTTGAGATACGATGTGGAAACAGGCCCTTCGGTCCAACGAGTCCGTGCCAACCAGTGATCACCCCGTACACTAACACTAAGCCAAATAACCTACAAACCTGTACGTCTTTAGAGTGTGGGAGGAAATTGGAGCACCTGCAGAAAACCCACACAGTCACAGGGAGAATGTACAAACTCCGTGCAGACAGCACCCATAGTCAGGATCGAACTAGGTTCTCTGACGCTGTAAGGCAACAACTCTACCGCTGCTCTACTGTACTGCCCAGTTCCTTTGTTCATTGGTTTATTAAAGTATAAGCAATCAAACCACCCAGTTTCAGGATGACTTAAAATCATTGCTCATATAGTGATTATTATACAGTATATAAGTATAATTACATGACCTATATCATTCAAATCAAAGCTCTGCATTTTATTGACCAGTATGCAAACATTTAACTTTTGACCAACCAGAGATAAAACACATGCCCTTGGTCAATATCCAATCATAACAAAATATTTCTTTAATTCAACCAATATATCAGTGTCACGCCTCTCCAAAGACCATTGTACTCAACAGGCTTGTTATTAATTGCTACATTTCCTCTCCTGACCATTTGTGTTCACATACCCTATTACACCCACTACATTTTGTAGAAGTTAATTACTTTAAGGACGTGCTTGAGGCCTCTTCGTTTGTAAGAGGGCATTTCAGCGGGATGTTTCTTCTCCATGCTGCATCAACATCTCAAGTGCTTTAAATATATAACTCCAACAGCAGAAATACTGACGCATGGAAAAGTCAGCACACTGTTGAGCCTCATGGAGTCCTATTTGGAAGAAAGTAATTGAAAAGTTAACTAAGATCAAGTCAGAATCATGCATTAAGTACATGGAGAACAGGTGCAGTCGGCATAACTCCATAAATTCGTTAATTATAAGAGCAGAATTCTGTCGTCATCTAACATGTTGACAGAATTGGCCGCCCGATGCATGCATCGTGTCGCCGTTTCCGGGGATCGCCATGAGGAGGCTTCTGTCATGATCTGAATGGTCAGAACAGTCGTTGGAGACGCCAAAAGAATGGTCTACCACAGGGCAGTGTCCTTGCCCCAACATCGTTCAATACATACACCAATGACCAACCCATCACCCCAAAAACTAGGTCTTTCTGTCTGTTGATGACTTATGCATCGCAACGCAATCCTCAGACTTCAGCCAGATTGAGACCGTACTAGAGGCTGCTCTGCAGAATATGACAACATACTACCAACAGAACTCCCTGCGCACAAACCCAACAAAAACGCAAAGCGCAGCTTTCCACCTCCGGAACCAGGATGCGAAACGTCAACTGCAGGTACAGGAATGATGTTCTGTTGGAACACTCCAAAGGTACAAAGTACCTAGGTGTGTCCCTCGATTGCACGTTATCATATCGCCAACATGTTGAGAAAACCAATGTAAAGGTCAACACCCGAAAAAATGTAATCGAAAAATTGGCAAACAGCTCATTTGGAAGTGACACAACAACAATCCGCACTGCAGCCCTGGCGTTCTGTTTCTGAGTGGCAGAATATGCAAGCCCCATCTGGAGCCGCTCTAAACATGCACGTATGGTGGACTCTGCATTGAACACTGCCTGCAGGAAACCCACAGGATGCCTGAAGCCGACAAAGGTTGAATACCTGTACGAGCTGGCAGGCATCGACAAACCATCCCAAAGACGTGATCCGGCAGTTGCAGTAGAACGCTTCAATGCGGACACAGACCCCCGCCACCCCTTGCACAATCACCAACGTGCCAAGAAACGCCTGAAGATTTGGAACAGCTTCATGGAACTAGAGCCAACCTTACCAGGCACCAAACAACAGATGGCACCATGACACCACCTGCCTTATACTACCTGGAAAGCCCTAAACCGCCTCCGCACTGGAGTGGGACGTCAACCTGAAGAAGTGGGGCCTCTCAGACTCTGACAAGTGTAACTATGGAGAGGTACAGACAATGGCCCACCTACTGACTTGCGGCAGAGAGGCATGCACTGCGGACAATCTCCGCAGAGGCACAGATGAGGCACTGGCTGTGGCAAAGCAATTGCAGAACGTCATCTGACACACGAGAGAGCGAGCGAGAGCAGAATTAGGCCATTCGGCCCATCAACTTTACTGCATTCAATCATGGTGGATCTATCTTTCCCTCTTAACCCCATTCTCCTGCCTTCTCCTGACACCCATACTAATCAAGAATCTAGCAATTTCTGCCTTAAAAATATGCATTGATTGGCCTCCACAGACTTCTGTAGCAATGAATTCCACATATTCACAGAAGCTGGAATCCAGTCTGAAGAAATGTCTCGACCCGAATGATCACCCATTCCTTCTCTCCAGAGATGCTGCCTGTCCCGCTGAGTTATTCCAGCTTTTTGTGTCTATCCACAGATTCACCACCTTCTGACTAAATAAATTCCTCCTCATCTCCTAAAGGTTTGTCTTTTTATTCTGAGGGTACAGTCTCCGGTCCTAGACTCTCCCACTAGTGAAAACAGCCTCTACTCTATCCAGGCCTTTCACTATTCGGTAAATTTCATTGAGATCCCCCCCCCTCATTAAAATGGGAGTACAGGCCCAGTGCCATCAAATGTTCATCTTACTTTAACCCAATTATTCCTGGGATCTTGTGTAGGAAGGAACTGCATATTCTGGTTTAAACCGAAGAGAATCAAAATGCTGGAGTAACTTAGCGGGACAAGCAATATCTCTGGAGAGAAGGAATGGTTAACATTTTGGGCTGAGACCCTTCTGCAGACTCCTGAAGAAGGGTCTCGACCAGAAACGTCACCGATTCCTTCTCTTCAGAGATGCTGCCTGTCCTGTTGAGTTACTCCAGCATTTTGTGTGTATATTCCTGGGATCATTCAGGTAAACCTCCTGTACCCTCTCCAATGCCAACACATTCCTCCTCAGATATGGGGATCAAAATCACTCACAATACTCTTACTGCAGTCTGAACAGTGGCTTATAAAGCCTAAGCATGATAGAGTTTGTGTCCTGAGGTTCACTGGATGTTTAGAGATAAGAAGATGATGAGAGATTTGGAAGAGTTCACATGGATCACCTGATCCTCATGCACAGACCAGGGAAAGTAGGAAGATCTGAAGAAGAGTCCTGACCCGAAACGTCCTTATCCATGTTCCCCAGTGATGCTGGCTGACCTGTTGAGTAATTCCAGCACCTTGTAACCCTTTTATGTGATCCAAGATGTTACTAAAATTACTTCCACAATTGTTCATGAAGATTGCAACACATAATGTTTTTAATGAGGGTTAAGTTAAGAAAACACGATTAAGTCCTGAGATTGATGCTGCTCCCACTGTAGCTTTCACTGCAAAGACCATGAGGAATTGTGTGGCACAGTGGTGCAGCAGGTAGAACTGCAGCCTCATAGCACCAGAGACCCGGGTACGATTCCGATTTGAAACTCTATGTTGCATGCTCTCCCTGTGACTGCTTGAGCTTCCAATGGATGCTCCAGTTTCCTCCCGCATCCCAAAGACATGCACATTTTCTAGTAAATTACCTTTGTGAGTAGGGAGTGGATTGAGAAAACATAGAACTCATGTGAACGGGTGATCGATGTGCAGTGTAGAAACAGTAGACCAAAGGGGCTATTTCCATGCTGTATCTTCCAAACAATTTAATCAATGCAAACACCTGACTGATTAATTTATAAAACATAGAAAGCCAATAAATAATTCTTGTTTTCATTATGTTATGAAAATGGGAATCAATGGAATAGAGGATAAGAATTCACTAAATGTCAAAAGTCAAGAGTGTTTTATGGTCCTACTAGACCAAGTGGGACCCGTTGGGTCCCTGTCACATGGGAGGGCCACCACTCACCCATAGCCCCCTACTGCACAGACACAGTTGACTGGTTCCCGTTGTGACACCAGAGATCCCCCGTTCTGACGTGAGTCACAGCAACCCTCCAAAACTGCGCCTCGGCATCCCTCTTCCTACTATCTTCCTCCATTCCCCCTCATTCCCCAGCACTCCCTACCCCTCCTCTTCACCCTCCTTTTTCTTTTCCCTCTCCTCCTCCCCTCCCCCACTCCCTCCATCACCTCTGCCTCCCTCCCTCTACCGCTCCTTTCCCCTACCCTCAGTCAAAATGAGTTTTTTTTTAAACAGTGATTTTTTAATGTAAATCAGATTAGAGATGGATGGATAGATGGATAGATGGATGGATGGATGGATGGATGGATGGATAGATGGATAGATGGATAGATGGATAGATAGGTAGATCTGTCCTGAAATAGAACAATGAAATTATTACCTGCAGTAGCACAACAGATATGTAAAAATATTACTCTGTAAACACCATAATACACAACCACAAAGGATTACAGGATACATAAAACAAATATAATATTCAGATAATAATGTAAAATATATTTTACAGACACCAGGTTGAAAGTGATAAAATATTAGGATATTAAAATATTAAAATATTAGTCTGGTAAATAGGGAGATGTTTGGTGGGATGTGGAACAGGGTCAGAGAGAGGCCTCAGGAACCAATATGCAGTAAGGTGAGAATCTGAACAATGGAAAATTGGCAAGGATTACAGGCTGAGTGAGGCAACAGGAAGTCAAGATCATAGCTTGGCTTGAAGTCAGAGATGAGAGTTTTAAAACTGGACTAGAGTAGGACTAGAAACAGTGCAAGCCAATGAGAACAGAGATGGAAGGTAAAATGGATCAGGTGCATATAAGGATCAGTCTGAAACATCATCCATTCCTTCTCTCCAGAGATTCTGCCTGTACAGCTGAGTTAAGGGTCTGTCCTGCCAGCCTCCGACTCCATGCTATGAATGCGATCAAACTAGAAGCGGGGGCCACGCGGAGGTTGGGTGATCCCCTGTACAGGGCCGTTCCCACCAGCATGCGCCTGCATGCGGCAAGCGCAACCAAACCAGCAGCAGGGGTCGCGCGGAGGTCGGGTGAGTGGTGCAACGCGGCGCAAAGTGAGGCGAAGTTGGAGCGAAGTCTTAAGGTAAGTTTGCCAGGACTGAGAGGGGCACACAGAGAGGGGCACAGAGGCACACACACAGAGGGCCACGGAGCCACACACATAGAGGGTCACGGAGGCACCTACAGATAGGTTCACGGAGGCACGATGTCGAGGCGGTGTGTAATGCGTCGAGGCGACTGCGAACCGGCAAGGCATTGCCGCGCGGAATTTTTGAACATAGTCAGTTTTTCGGAGCCCCGCGCGATGTCGGGACGAACTCCGCACAATTCCGCACGGCTCCGGCGATCGAAGTGGGACCGGGCCCGCGACGCCGGACAGCCCAAGCGACCACGATAGGTGGTGCTAATCGCATAGTTGCATGCTTGTAGGACAGGCCCTTTACTCCAGAATTTTGTGTCTATCTAAGGATATAGAAGGTTGGAAGGGAGGTGTTGCTTATGAAGGGAGGAGGTAAGACAATGGCCAAAGAGCATCGGTGTTGTTGGCCTGAAGCATACAGAGAATTTCAACAGCAGATTGCCTGAGGCGCTTAGAAAATGGCTAAATTCCAGAGCTAAACTTAGATGGTCTTCTGATGTGGAATACTGCTTGTTTACAACCTCAGCATCTTGCACTACTTCCAACTTTATTTCAAAATGTTTAAACACCTTTATATTCCCCTGTAGCTGCCTTCTTCAGTTTTTGAAGCCATATTTATTTATCTAATCTAATTATTTACAGACCGGCCACTGAGCACAATGCAAAGACACCAGTCTCTTCATTGCCATAGCCAACATGCTGGACGTGCTTCTCAACGCTGAAATGTAAAGAGTGCTCTTAAAAGGGCAATACAATAACGGTGCATAACATAACAGCACGGTGGAGTAGTGGTAGTTGCAGTCTTACAGTGCCAGAGATCTGGGTTCAATCCTGACTATGGCTGCTCTCTGTACAGAGTTTGTATGTTCTTCACGGGACCATGTGGGTTTTCTCCGGGTGCTCTGGTTTCCTCCCACACTCCAAAGAGGTTCAGGTTTGTCAGTTAATTTGACCAGTAAAAATTGTAAATTGTCCCTAGTCTGTTGGATAGTTCTAGTGTACAGGGATCGGTGGTCAGCGTGGACTCAGTAGACCGAAGGCCCTGTTTCCCTGCTGTATCTCGAAACTAAACTAAACTAAATATCACAGCTGGCATTCAGTTGACCAAAAATGTTTTAGTTTTTAGTTTCAGTTCTTGTTTTAAAGATACAGCATGGAAACAGACCCTTCGGCCCACTGAGACAGTGCCGACCATCGATCAACCATTTACATCCCATTTTCGCATCCGCTCACTACACACTGGGGGCGATTTACAGAGACCAGTTAACCGACAAACCTATACATCTTTATGATGTGTGGAGAAACCGCAGCATCCGGAAGAGACCCAGAGGTCACTGGGAGAACGTGTAAACTCCACACAGACACAGCACCCGAGGTCAGGATCAAACTCAGGAATCTGGCGCCGTGAGGCAGCGGCTCTACTACCTGCATCCTGATTAATTGCAATGAATTTATTTGCGATTTGCAATTGGCAAAGCTTTCATTGTTTCAGCAGTTTTGACAGGATGCATTGGAAGCTGTGAATCAAGCAGAATCAACTTTGTTGCATCAGTAGAAAGATTGAAATATCAAAGTAAGGACGACACCAGGGTTGTTTCCCCATTCCTTCGCACTACTGATTGACTGACAGCCTGGTGGATGTCTTGGGGAGTTTCGCTCAAGTGGTATCTTGGCAACAAGCCCTTTAAACCAGAAGGGGTAGGAAATAAAATCCTGAAGAAAATCCCCACAGAAACACTTAAACTAGATACATTGGTTTTCTAGAAATAATCAAACATTTAGAATTCATGTCTTTATTTTTGCCCTCTGTTGCTTTTTCCCCAGTATTGATGTTTTATCATCGGGCAATAGAAATGAAATAAACTCAGCGGCTTTCAAAAGGCTATTTCCACATAACATTTTTCATTTCTGCCATCTGTGATTTTGTAGCTTTGCATATCTCAATATGTCCAGGGTAAATTTATTATAAGTCCCAGGGAACATTTGCTAAAGGCCTCACCAATTGACTGCACTAACTCAATGATGTTTCCTCACAGGAAGGCAGTCATTGCCCTTTGTATAAACACACAAGTTGTGGTGACTTTTGAAACTCTTTGCATGGGGGAGAGATTAATGTTCATCATTTGGAGACAGAGCAGAACAATACTGGCAAACCACCTCCACATGAATTTAGACACAAAATGCCGGAGTAACTCAGCGGGTCAGGCAGTATCTCTGGAGAAAATGGATAGGTGACGTTTCAGGTCGGGACCCTTCTTCAGAATCAACCATCTGTTATAGGCACAGCCAGCTAACAAACCTGTCAGAAACTGTTTCTAAAATATCAGTAGCATTCAGCAGGGTTTAAAGCTATTAGGCTTCAGTCAGCAAGCAATAATGAAATAAGTTTTTAAAAAAAAGAATATGCTGGAGGATCTCAATGGGCCAGACAACATCTATGGAAGGAATGGACAGATGATATTTTGAATCTACCCTAGAGTTTTAAACTCTAATTTCAGACATTCAGTCTGAAGGAGGGATCTGATCCGAAACGTCACCTATCCATTTTCTCCAGAGTCTGCCTGACATGTTCTGCCTCACCTGCTTGCATACTCCAGCATTTTGTGCCTATCTTTGGTATAAACCAGCATCTGCAGTCCTTTTTTATCACACAAACTTGGGTTGTCATTGACATTTTGTGAGAACCAAATGGACGCTCTTTGATTAACTGAGGTGAATAATAAATCACTGATGGAGAAGTTTTGAGGAATGGGGGATGGTTAGGCGGGGCCCAGAGACCATGAGAGTGGCCTCGAAGAATTCCAAACACTTAATTCTTAACATAGACCAAAGAACAGTACAGCACAAGCAGGGCTGAATTTATGTATAAGCTTCACAAGCTTCAACTTTGGGCGTCGAGATCTAGGGGGGCCTCGGCAGAGCTGGATTTATCTATAGGCTTCATAGGCTGAAGCCTAGGGCCTCAAAATTTTGGGGGCCTCCGGCCAAGGTGTTTTTTTCCCAGACTAAAAAAAATCCTGAGGGAAAAAAAAATTGGAGTGCTATCAGCGTTTCCACCTTGACGGAAATTATCCGAAATTCTGGTTCCGGCCCGCTGGAACGTTTGGGGTAATAAATTGCGACCATCCACGCCTGCGCAGTTGGCGGATGCCGGTGATGCAGTAGTGACGCAAAATGACGCTGTCTCTCCGCGTGTGGCCCGGGCGGGTTCAGATCTCCATTTGCACTCCACACAATCATCTCAATGCCTCGGGTCTACCAAAGATCTCAGGTGTCTACTCCAGGTAAGTAGGTGAATATTGCGTTGCGGGAGTGCCCGTTTCTCCGGGCCTGGGTGGGGGGGGGGGGGGGGGGGCTGCGGTGTCTGCGGCACGGAGTCGGAGCCTCGCTGCGTGGGAGAGAGAGGGGGAGGGAGGGAGGGAGAGGGGGGATGTGAGAGGGGGAAAGGGGGGGTTGAGTCAGAGGGGGAGAGAGAGGGAGGGGAGGGGGAGAGAGGGGGAGAGAGAGAGGGAGGGGAGGGGAGGGGGAGAGAGGGGGAGAGAGAGAGGGGGGGGAGAGAGATATGGGGAGAGAGAGAGAGTTGGAAGGAGAGGGAGGGGGAAGGAGGGGGAGAGGGAAAGGGGGATTATCTTTACTGATATTGCAAAATTAAGGTAGGTTTTAGAGCAATTATATTTTCTCCTCCATACGAATAATATCAAACAATTGGAACTTCTTTCTTTTCCTTGATAACAATTCTAAAAAATATGTATTCCATAGTTTGCAACTTTCATTTTGCATCACATTTTTAATGTGCACACACTAACACAGTCGAACAGTAATAGGCAATCAGATCAACACACAAAACATTTTCTAAACATTTTTATTTACTGCAAAAACTTACAGTATTTTATTTGCAGTGTTTGCATGCTTCTTTATAACATTTTATATAACATTTTACATTACAACCTGATTATTAAAACAAGGACAGCTTCAATTCTTGATTAAAAAAATGTATATTGAGAAAAAAAAGGTGTTCGGCACGGACTTGAAGGGCCGAGATGGCCTGTTTCCGTGCTGTAATTGTTATATGGTTATATGGTATACAACAATGACCCGAATCATCCCATTCCAACCACTCATTACAAAAATGCTCCAAAATAAGGCTCAGAATGCACCAGAGAGCATCTAAAACCCCAGACCCCCGGCCGCAAAGGTCTTTGAGCTTTGCGCTTGTGATATGCGCTGCGAGCACTTATTTCACATAAAATGTTTGTAATCATGCCATGCCACCCCCCTTTTTGAAAAGCTTTGTACGGGCCTGGTGTATAATATTTTTGACACTGTTATAGACCTTTCTTACATATGCTGTCACAACGCACTGTAATCTCTAAACAACACTTCAATAATTTTGAATTGCCCTCCATTTCAGAATAATAGTGTTTTAAGATGATAACTCGACACTAGCACTGGCAATAAATAAAAAGCGCAGCTTTCCAGCCCTTCAGCCCACAATGTCTGTGTCAAACCGACTCTTATCTGCCTGCACATAATCCATAGCCTTCCATTCACTGCAAATCCAAATGCCTAAGCAAAAGTTTCTTAAATGACAATATCATATCTGCTTCAAACATCACCCCCAGCTGCATGTTCCAGGCACTCAACACTCTGTAAAAAAGTTGCCCTGTACATCTCCGTTAAACTTTGCCCCTCTCACCTTAATGTTATGCCCTCTAGGCATTAGATTTTGTTCTACTTGGGGGAAAAAGATTCTGATTGCCTACCCTTTCTATGCCGCTCATAATTTTATATACTGCTATTGATGAGCTTTGGTGATGGGTTTACAATGTGCGGAGCATGCAGTCAAGTGCCTGCCACGGACAGTGGACTCCACATTGCTTTCCTGGACATCTCACATGGAAGACCTGCATCCTTGTTGATTCAGAGGAACACAAGGAACTGTAGACGTTCAAATCAGTGGGTTAGGCAGCATCTGTGGAGGGAATGCGTAGGCGACGATTCTGGTTGGGACCTTCAACCCTTGATTTTCAAATTATAGAATTGTTAAAACTACAAATAGCTTACTAAAGTTTAAAAAGTCAAACGTATTAATTAAATTAGGCAGTCAGCGGTAAGCAGTTTAAGCAGCTCATAGGACAATGATCCAAAAGCAACAAAAGATATGCATACCTGCACCTTTCAGTCTACAAAAAAAAGACTGCATTGAATCATGTTTCAAGAAACAGGCCATGCAGCCTACGATGTCTTAAGATTGCCTGTGGGGTGCTCAGGTTGGACAGTTGAGATGTGAGGATGGTGGAGGGATGATGTTACATGATAGTCATGTGAGTTTAGATGTTGGAGATCTGAGGTTGGATGGTGGATATATGAGGTTGCGTGGGAGAGTTCAGATGCTGGAAATTCAAGTTCAGATGTTGGAGATCCAGGTCTGAAGCTGGGGATCGAGTTCAGATGCTGGATATCCAAGTTCAGACGCTGGATATCTGAGGTGGGACCAGTGATCTGACGTGAGGAGATCTGAGGATGATGGTAGAGATCCAAGGGTGGGCAATGGAGATCTGAGATTGGACATTGATGATCTTTCTCTTTCCCACAGATGTCCAAGATGTGCTGATTCACAAATGGTCAATGACCATGTCACTATGTTCACTGAATATATCTCGGCAACTTGTTAGCTGAGGCAGACTAAGCATTCTGAACTGTTACAGAAGTGGGGAAAGGCGGCTCATGCATTGCAGTGGAACTGCAATGGATAGCTTAGCTTTAACTCAAACACAAGGCTTGGTCTGCAAGTGGTCCACCTCTGCGTTAAACAGCTGCCGGAGAGAGGCAGCACACATATGGATCATCATCTACTGCATAACTTGAAGAAACGATGTGCAAACCAGCAGCACAGGGGGTATGTGATGGTAGGAACTGAAAGTAAAACCCTTCAGCTCTTGCACCTCTGCATACATCTCTTTATCCAAGAATGTATATAAAGACACACTGACGCAGAAAGTCTTAATTGAATGATATCGTGCTGGATTCACAGTGGGAATTCCAGAAGTCAAATGAAGGATGTAATTTTGTAGCTTGTAATGCTCCCCCCTGACTCCAGTGAAACACAAAGTTTTTCAATCTTTACTTATTGCAAAAGAAATCTAATGCACCAATATGAACTTCGACTGAGCCAAGAATTATTCATGTCATTCGGTGTCGGACATGGGCAACAATATTAAATTCATGAAGACGCTGTTTTAAATGACATGGCCTCCTACTCAGGTTAAAGTCAAGAGTTTTAGGGTGGTACGGTGGTGCAGTGGTAGAGTTGCTGCCTTATAGCACCAGAGACTCGGGATCGATCCTGAGTACGGGTGCTGTCTGTACGGAGTTTGTACGTTCTCCCTGTGACTGCGTCGGTTTTCTCAGGGTACATCGGTTTCCTCCCACACACCAAAGACATACAGGTTTGTAGGTCAATTGGCCTTGATAAAAATTGTAAATTATCCCTAGTGTGTAGGTTAGTGTACGGGGTGATCGCTGGTCGGCACGGACTCGGTGGGCCATAGGGCCTGTTTCCACGCTGCATCTCTATAATTTAATGTCTAAAATCTAAAGCCAAATGCACCAATATGAATTTTGACTGAGCCGGCTTTTGACATGGGCAACAATATTGAATTCATCATAACACTTTTTTAGGTGATACAGCCTCCCACTATTAGGTTGAAGTCAAGAGTGTTTAATTGTCATGTGTATTGGTAGAGGAAAATAAAATTCTTTCTTACAGCAGCTTATAGACCTGTAAACACAAAACACACAGATAATATATAATAATCAATAATACAATAAATGAATAATACTAAATAACCATAATAATGCAAAGTGAGATCTATTACCAAAGACACAGTCCTTTGAAGATAATCGCTGCTGAGGTTGTGGTGTGTGTTGTGTAGGGTTTAAGAGCCCAATGTTCTTCTTGAACCTAGTGGTCATGGTTTTCAGGCTCCTGTACCTTTTTCCCCAATGGTGACAGTGAGGTGAGAGTAAGACCAGGGTGGAGTGGGCTTTTGATGATGTTGGCTGCCTTTTTAAGGCAGCACCTTTTTCCTGCTCTCTTCGATGGCGGGGTGGTCAGTACCTGTGCTGGACTTGGCAGTGGCCACCATGCAAAGGAGCCTCCTTTATTCCAGGGCATACGAGTTACTGAACCAATGAGTCAGTATGCTCTCAACCTTCTACACCTGTAGTTCAGTTATATACCGAATCTCCTCAATCTCCTTCCTCGGGAAGTAGATGCATTTCCTTGTGAGTGCATTGATGTGCTGGGCCCAGGACATATATTAAGAATCTTGAAGCTGTTGACTCTCTCCTGTGGATGAAGACAGGTTTGTGGGTCTCCGGCTTCCCTTTCCTGAAGTTAACCATCAACTCCTTGGTCTTGCGGATGTTTTGAGCAAGATTGTTGTTCTAGCACTATTCACCAGATTATCGATCTTCCTCCCACCCCCATAATCAGACTCATCATTGCCTGTTATTCATCCAACAACGGTGGCATCATTGGCGAATTTAAAGATGGCATTATGATGTGTCAGCCGTAAGTATAGAGAGAGCAGGAAAGGAGACTTAGCACACAGCCCCGAGGTACTCTTGTGTTGCTAATATATTTTTTCCTAGATATTTATTCTTTTCATTAGTTGACCCAAGAGAATGCTTTTAAAGTGGTTTCGCATTGAGCCTCTGTAAAATAAATGGAGCGGGTCAACAGTTTCAAGTTCCTGGGTGTGCATAGGGTGGCATAGTGGTGCAGTGGTAGAGTTGCTGCCTTACAGCACCCGAGACCTGGGTTCGATCGTGACTATGGGTGCTGACCGTGTGGAGTTTGTATGTTCTCCCTGTGACCATGTGGGTTTTCTCCAGATGCTCTGGTTTCCTCCCACAAAACAAAGGTGTGCATGTTTGTTGGTTAATTGGCTCCTGTAAATTACCCCTGGAGTGTAGGATAGATCTAGTGTATGGGTGATTGCTGGTCAGCGTGGACTCGGTGGGCCGAAGGACCTGTTTCCACGCTGTTTCTCTAAAGTCTAAAATTAAAAACTAAACCAAAACTAAAAGGGTGCAGCTTGTGGTGCGAGTAGTGAATTGGAATCTGGCCTACAGAATGCTTGTGTCATTATAACCTGGTTCACACATTGAGTTATCAGCAGGATTGGGTGGGATTTTGGTTGTACACGCATTGCTTTTTGTTGAATCCAGCTGGGTGCCAAACCAGCAGTGCATGACAAACCCTTCTCTTTCTGGAGGGGCAGATTGGGTTAAAATTGTACATCAATGAATGAGTGGTCGATTTATGGAGCAAGCACCCCAGGGAGATCTTAGAAACATTTACTATCGCCTTATTTAAATGCTAATTAGACAGATTTATTTTTAAATTGGCATATTGTGAAGTAATTTTAGACATGATGTGTGGTTAGTGTAACAAGCTTACGAGGAACTATAATCATAGATAGACTAACGATGTACAGAGGGACTTTGGGGTCTCAAATCTATAGTTCTCTGGAATTGGCAACACAGGAAGAACCTTTTGATACCGTTACCATGGGAAAATATTTTGATCATCTACCCTGTTCATACCTCTCACAATCTTATATATTTCCATCAGGCACGTTTCCAATTACTGTTCTTAAGTTTTACTGATGCCCTGTAGATACTATCCTATCGGGATGCATCACAACTTGGTTTGGCAACTGCTCTGCCGGGTTTTCCACTCATTGGCTTTAAAACAAAGTTTTGGAGGAAGTCTGGAGATCTGGCAGCATCTTTTAGACATTGGACTTTTGAGTAACAGCACAGAAACAGGCCCCCATTGGTCCACTGAGTCCGTGTCAAACAGTAGTACACTAACACCATCCTGCGCACAATTTACCATTTTACCAAAGCCAGTTAGCCTTCAAACTTGTAGATCTTTGGAGTGTGGCTCTCGGAGAAAACCCACGCGATTACGAGAAGTACGTACCAACAGCACCCGTAGTCAGGGTCAAACACGGGGCTCTGGTAAGGCAGCAACCCTACCGTTTCAGTGTCAGTTTGGTTTATTGTCACATGTACCCAGGCACAGTGAAAAAGCTTTTACAATAGACAATAGGTGCTGGAGTAGGCCATTCGGCCCTTCGAGCCAGCACCGCCATTCAATGTGATCATGGCTGATAGTCCCCAATCAGTACCCCGTTCCTGCCTTCTCCCCATACGGGGACGGCACTGTGGCGCAGCGGTACAACAACTAGAGAGCAGTTTTGAACTGCTATCTACCTCGATGGTGATCCTCAGACTATCTTTGATCGGACTTTACTGGCTTTACCTTGCACTAAACGTCATTTGTTTATCGTGTATCTATGCACTGTAAATGTCTTGATTGTAATTATGTATTGTCTTCCACTGACTGCTTAGTACACTGATAAATCCCCAGGGCCTGATGGTCTGCATCCCAGGGTACTTAAGGAAGTGACTCTAGAAATTGTGGATGCATTGGTGATAATTTTCCAATGTTCTATAGACTCGGGATCAGTTCATGTGGATTGGAGGGTAGCTAATGTTATCCCACTTTTTAAGAAAGGCGGGAGAGAGAAAACAGGGAATTATAGACCAGTTAGCCTAACATCGGTGGTGTGGAAGATGCTGGAGTCAATTATAAAAGATGAAATAGCTGCACATTTAGATAGCACTAACAGGATCGGTCAAAGTCAGCATGGATTTACAAAGGGGGAATCATACTTGACTAACATTCTGGAATTTTCTGAGGATGTAATTAGGAAAATGGACAAGGGAGAGCCAGTAGATGTAGTGTACATGGACTTTCAGAAAGCATTTGATAAGGTCCCACATAGGAGATTAGTGGGCAAAATTAGGACACATGGTATTGGGGGTAGAGTGCTGACATGGATAGAAAATTGGTTGGCAGACAGGAAACAAAGAGTAGGGATTAACGGTCCCTTTCAGAATGGCAGGCAGTGACTAGTGGGGTACCGCAAGGCTCGGTGCTGGGACCACAGCTATTTACAATATATATCAATGATTTGGATGAAGGGATTCAAAGTAACATTAGCAAATTTGCAGATGACACAAAGCTGGGTGGCAGTGTGAACTGTGAGGAGGATGCTATGAGAATGCAGGGTGACTTGGACAGGTTGGGGGGATGGGCAGATGCATGGCAGATGAAGTTTAATATGGATGAATATGAGGTTATCCACTTTGGTAGGCATATTACTATCTAAATGGCATCAAGTTGGGAAAAGGGGAAGTGCAACAGGATCTGGGGTTCCTTGTTCATCAGTCTATGAAAGTAAGCATGCAGGTACAGCAGGTAGTGAAGAAAGTGAATGGCATATTGGCCTTTATAACAAGAGGATTAGAATATAGGAGCAAAGAGGTCCTTTTGCAGTTGTACAGAGCCCTAGTGAGACCACACCTGGAGTATTGTGTGCAGATTTGGTCCCCTAATTTGAGGAAGGACCAAATTGAGGAAACACTTTTTCTCACAGAGAGTTGTGAGTCTGTGGAATTATCTGCCTCAGAGGGCAGTGGAGGCCGGTTCTCTGGATGCTTTCAAGAGTGAGCTAGGTAGGGCTCTGACAGACTTTAAAATGAGCGGCGCAGGATTCTTTTGTAAGGTCAGATCTGAGACAAATTTGTGCAGATATAGAAGCTTGTATATCAGAGGAAGCTGAGAGGATATGGCTTATGAGTGAGCACATCTCTTAGCTCAACCACTCCCAGGAGCAATGTTGAGATTTAAAACCTGAATCTTCTGACTCAGAGGGAAGACTGAGTCATGGCTAACATTTAAACAACATTTTTACATTTTCATTTTAATGTCTATTATAGTTTGAAATATTAATGTGAGGAAATTACAACCAATAAAATACACAAATAAAATTAAGATTGTTATAACCA
The DNA here is from genome assembly GCA_963514005.1 of Raja brachyura. The sequence goes on along the minus strand of OY740797.1, from coordinate 33,696,606 downwards.
GAGAATTTGCAATGATAATTTTGGTGAAGTATCCTTTTAAATATTCATCTCGATGATGAGTAAAATTTGTCACTATATTTTTCCTGAGGTCTGGTGCAGTATTATCTGCAAGTCTGGTTGCATCAAGCTATTTTTTTCCTGTGTCCTGCATTTGAAAATTGATTTAATCTGGAATGAATCATGTTTGCAACCATTTCCAGTTCAAATAGCAGGGGAATTCTATTTGGGATGAAATAAAATAAATCTATTGGTGGATTCAATAGATCAATTGGTTGATTGGGAATCAGTCAATTGATTCCCAATTGATGCAATTGGAAAACTCAATTGTATCAGGATGAGATCCTGATTTCAATTGAGAATCAGTTGAATTGACTCAGTTGATTCAAATGATACAGGAGTCTCAATCGATTAACAAAATACCTAGTGGTACGGCTATATCATTTCCTTACACTGGCAATGCAGGTAGACAAGATGGTGAAGAAGGCATTTGGCACACTTGCCTTCAACGGAAAGGGCACTGAGTACAGGAGTTGGGTACATGGAAAAATAAAAGTGTAGAATCAGTAAGTTAACCACAAAACCATCAAATTGCTGATTAGCAAAACACATTTCATTAATGTCTTTCAGAGAAGGGAACAGCCAGGTCAGTCTACCTAGTCTATATGTGACACTAGGAAGTATCTTCCAAAATGTCCAAGATAGGCACTCAGATACAAGGAAGCAATTCATCACCACTTTATCATGCTTATTACAGATTAATGTAAGAAATGCTCCATGTAGCAGAATGCTTCCAAAAGATAAATATTTGTTTGAACAAATTTCGTGATTATTGTTTAAGTTTGCTCATTTATTAACATTTACATAGTTCACATCCCAAACAACTTCACTGAAATATTACTTGGTTGTAATTATATTACACTTTGCAGCTCTGTGTTGTGGAAGATGGTAGTGCGTTAACCATAGTGCAACATGAGATGGGAAGACAATAATCAGCTAGGTTAGAATAGGAAGAGTATGCATAAATGAAAAATAAAGTAAATGAATATCTCACCTTTCAGGCTCTCAAGGCATCTCGAACCACTTTCCATCCATTTAATTATTTCCTGTGGCATGGCTATAATGTTGAATATGCCACAATTTCTTGTTGTGTCCCAGTCTTAGCTCTGTGATACTCTATTGGTTATGATCACACCTTGTACTGAGGTCGCAACTGCATCAAATTTAGGCAACGACTTGAAGCTTTTGGAATGAATAATTAGTACCTTTTGTACCTTAGTTGCTGGAGCATGCTTTAGTTCCTTGTAGGAAGTTCTGGGATAGTCCCTTGACATTTTACAAAATTCTCTGCGCCTGTTTAATCTCACAGCTATATTATAATTCAATACATAAAACATTTGTCCCCGTAACAACTGCTGTTCCCACCTTGCTGCAACGTTGCCTGCAAAGCAAAACAAAACAAAACAAGATCATCTAAACACCTTGATGATATTAATCTACTCCATGCCACCTCTAATTTTTATAGCTTTTTTTAGAGATACAGCGTGAAACAAGTCCTTCGGCCCACCGAGACCGCACTGACCAGCGATCCCTGCACAATAACACTATCCTACACACACTAAGGACAATTTTACATTTCTACCAAGCCAATTAACCCACAAACCTGTACGTCTTTGGGGTGTAGGAGGAAACTGGAGATCTCGGAGAAAACACACGCAAGTCACGGGGAGAACGTACAAACTCCGTACAGACACCACCCGTAGTGAGGATTGAACCTGGGCCTCTGGCGCAGTTAGCCAGCAACTCTATGACCACGCTACCGTGCTGCCTGTCTTGCCACATCTTTGACTTAATTTTAAATGTTGGTTGAAGATTCCCAGTCTGTTCGTTGAATGAACAAATTATTTCAGATTCTTTAAAAATTAAACTGAACTATTAAAAAAAAATAATGTCTTTAGATGGTTGAATTTTAAAGGGAAAAACGTTCTTCTGAATTGTTAGTGGATCTGAGAGTAGTGCTCGCTGGTTTTGCAAATCTTTTGCTGATCATTTCAGTGACGTTATACAGTAGTAGCCAAATAAGGGAAAGTTATCTCTCCCCCACCACTCCCTCTCCCTCCCCAAGTCCCAACCTCTTAGGATTCATTCATGCTACCTAGAATTAATTTGGCTCCTGAGATGCTTGCTGGCTTCTTACCTTTCCGTTCATTATTTGAGATCTAGGCATCATTGGCATATAATGCCCAGGCTTAATTGCTCTTGGAGAGGTGTTGATGAGCTGCCTTCTTGAACTTCTGCTCAAGGTATTCCAACAGTAGGATAAACAAGAAACTGCAGATGCTGGTTTATACCAAAGATAAACACAAAGTGCTGGAATAATTCAGCAGGTCAGGCAGCATCTCTGGAGAAAAAGGATGGGTGACATTTCAGGTCAGAACCCTATTTCAGACTGAAAAAGAGTGAAAGATTTATTTGCAGGAAGCATATTGACGATTCAATATATTTAAGAAGGAGCTGCAGATGCTGGATACTCGAAACAGACTGTCTGAAGAAGGGTTTCGGCCCGAAATGTTGCCTATTTCCTTCGCTCCATAGATGCTGTCTCACCCGCTGAGTTTCTCCAGCATTTTTATCTACCTTTGAAGATTCAATAGACTGGTTACAAGATAGTAGGCTTGCCAAATCCAGAGTGATTGGGTAGACTAGATCTGTTTTCCCAAGAGTTTAGAAGAATGAGAGAATCTTCATTAAGTATTAACAATTCCTTACAGGACTCAATTTTTTAGATGCAAGGAGTATGTTTCTCCCGACAGCAGGATCCAAACCCAGGGTTCACAGAGTCAGGAACATGGTAAAACACTTAGGTCTGGGACAGGAAGGTCAGGACTGATGAACATATTGCTGAGGTCCTCCAGCAGGTTGTTTCTTTTTGCTCCAGATTCCAGCATCTGCAAGAGTCATGCAGAGGATGGTGACTTTTTGGAATTCTCCAACTTGGCTGTATATTCTCCACCCTTCGTCCTCTGAGTTATGAGGGCTTAGTTATTCATTTCATTCCAAATCTAAGATCCACATATTTCTGGAGACACAAGTGACTGAATGGCCAGGTTCAGGAGCAGCTTATTCCCTACAACCATCAGGCTATTAAATACTACAACCTCCAAATAGGCTCCAAACTATATAGACGGGGAATTTTGTTTTGAATTTGCACTACTATTGTCTATTTATTTGTCTGTTTTTAAATATATATATATATATATATACTGAACTTTTGTTGTTGTTTATTATGGGTTTCACAGAGTAATATGTTTACATATCTCTTGTGCTGCTGCAAGTAAGAATGTAATTGTGCTGTTTCGGGACATATAACAATAAAACATCCTTGACGCTTGAAGATGCTGGAATCTGGAGCAAAAAACAAACTGACGGAGGAACTCAGCAAAACGTTGAATTTCTCTCTCGCACCCTTCCCCTCCCCTTATACCTCTATTTCTTCCTCTAGCTTCACAATTCACACCCTTCAATCCTTTTGTATCACACCTTCTGTCTTTTCATTTCTAGCCATTGTCTAACCATTTACATATTAACCCTCCCCTCACCTGCATCCACATATTATCTGCCAGACTTTGTCTCTCCTTCCCTCTTCGAGCTTTCTTTCCCTCCCACCACACAATCAGTCTGAAGAAGGGTCCCAACACGTATCCATGTTCTCCACACATGTGCCTGACATTCTAAGTTACCGCAGCAGTTGTCTTTTTTTTGTAAACCAGCACCTGTAGTTCCTTGTTTAAAGATATTTGATCAGGTTCGTGGATAGGAAATGGGCCTAGTGTCATGGGCCAACTGCAGACAAATAGGACTAATGTTGATGGGCATCTTTGTTGGTATGGACTGGTAGGACCGAAGGGCTGTATGACTCTGATTCTGTCTGGTAATCTCGTCTGACAGACTTCGGAACAACATATCTGTTTAGACTCTTGCAAACAAACTCGTGCCATCCATGATCAAAGCAAGACTTCCACATTAACAGTACAGACTTGATATGATCAATTTTATCTTTTAAGACACCAATTCTCAGACTTCTGGATCATTGCAACAATTTTGATTGTTTTTGACATTTGACACATATCAGATAGTTCAGTTGTGCTCAAACAAACACCTTGACATCAATATGAGACTAAATGCTCAAATGCATTAACATCTCAAAAAAAACATGAGAGAATTGCGGATGCAATTAACTTGTGAGCATAAGCAACTGGCGATACCAGTGGGAATCAAATGGCTTCTTCCCTTCTTTCAAATATAATAATCATCACAGGGCACATTTGTGGATCAGTCATATCCCCAGGCAAATACAAAATGATTTTTTTTTTAAATTGCAGCAAACAGAAGGATAAGTGTTCCGCTTTATGGGTCATTGATGGCAGCCACATAATCACCCCCTTTATCTTCAATTTATATAGCACCTTTAACGTGGTAAAACATCCCTTGCTGTGCCAAAGCATAGCTGTCAAACAGAAAATGACACGGGGAATACTAAACCCTGGGGAGGGCAACACAATGCTTGGTCAAATGACTGTGTCAATGAGGAGAGAGTTGTGGAGGTGCAGAGAGGTAACTGGGAAGGAAGGAATGGTAGATAGTTGCTGAGAGCATAGCCATCAGTGATGGAGCAAATATATTTAATGGAAAGCAGAAGGATGTAGAAAATAGAAACATAGAAGATAGGTGCAGGAGGAGGCCATTCTGCCCTTTGAGCCAGCACGGCAGTGGATATAGTTGGAACATCTCCAGGAAAGGAAGGCAAGGCTGGAAACAAGAGTCAATAATACTTTATTCTTGCATGGAATATACATAGAACATAGAACAGCACAGCAAAGGAACAGGCCCTTCGGCCCACAATGTTTGTGCCGAACATGATGCCAAGTTAAACTGATCTCATCAGCCTGTACATGATCCCAGCACTTCCATATGCCCATATAAAAACATCTTAAACGCCACAATTATAACTGCCTCCACCACCACCCCTTGTTTTAAATATTTCAAAATAGACTTTATTCAAATGATAAATATATACAATGCATGAACCTTGCGGAAAATCCATCCGACATTTTGGAGGCTATTCAACTTGATCAATACAGTTTATACATTTCTTTTCCCCAAATTTCACAAATGTGTCCCCCACCCGTGCCACTCATGTGGCCCACTGGCGTGGGACACCTTCCCTTTTTTGAGGGGCGTCTCCACCATACCGTGCCCCCCATGTCCAGCAGCGGAAGGACCCTAGACTGTGGCCCTCCCCCACCGAGCCTTGGCGTTGGCTGCACCGAGCTTCAGTGCGTCCCTCAGTACATACTCCTGCAGTCTGCAGCGGGCCAGTCGGCAACATTCCCTGACGGACATCTCAAAGGGCGTCTTTCACCGAGTTGATGACCCTCCAGCAGCACTCGATGTCAGTCTCTGAATGTGTCCCTGGGAACAGTCCGTAAATCACAGAGTCCTCTGTGACGGAGCTGTTTGGAATAAAGCGTACCAGGGACCCTTGCATTTTTCTCCAGGCTCTTTCAGCAAATCCACACTCTGCAAAGAGGTGGGCAACCGTCTCCTCTCCAAAACAGCCGCCCCGAGGGCAACTTGCGCTGGCAGTGAGGTTCCGACGGTGCAGGAAGGATCTGATTGGGAGGGCTCCCCTCACCGCCAGCCAAGCCAGGTCTTGGTGCTTTTTGGTGAGTTCTGGCGATGACGCATTTTGCCAGACAAGCTGGGCAGTCTGCTCAGGGAACCACGCCACCGGATCCATCGAGTCCTTTCCCCGCAGTGCCTGCAGGACATTCTGTGCTGACCACTGCCCAATGGACATGTGGTCAAAGGTGTTGGTCCGGAAGAACCTTTCCACAGACGACAGATGGGGCGGCAGTGTCCAGCTGACTGGCACCTTGCGTGGCATCTGCGCCAGGCCCATCCTTCGCAACACCGGGGACAGGTAGAACCTCAGCAGGTAGTGACACTTGGTGCCCACGTGCCTTGGCTCTTCGCTCCGCCTGATGCAGCCACACACGAAGGTGGCCATCAGGTGAGGGCGATGTTGGGCAAGCTTTTACCCCTGTTGTCTGCCGACTTGTACATTGTGGCCCATCGCACCTGGTCCATCCTCGACCCCCAGATGAACTGGAAGATGGCCCGGGTGATCCCTGTGGCGTAGGAGAGAGGGACAGGCCACACTCGTGCCAAGTACAGCAGCCCCGAGAGCATCTCAAACCTGATGACCAATTTCTTTCCCGTTATGGAGAGGGAGCGTTGCCTCCACAGCTCCAGCTTCCTCCCCACCCTAGCTATCCGCTCCAGCCAATTTTTGTTACACGCCTCAGCCCCCCCTGAACCAGATCCCCAGCACCTTCAAGAAGTTAGGCTTGATGGTGAAGGGGACGGAAGATCTGTCGGCCCAGTTGCCAAAGAGCATGGCCTCGCTCTTCCTGCGGTTCACCCTGGCTCCCGTGGCCGACTCAAACTGGCCGCAGATACTAATCAGTCTGCAGACCGACCCTGGATCCGAGCAGAAGACAGCGACATCGTCCATGTACAGGGAGGTTTTTACTTGAATGCCCCCACTGCCTGGCAATGTCACTCCTCTTATGCTCGCATCCTTCCTGATGGATTCGGCAAAGGGTTCAATACAGCAGAGAAACAAGACAGGAGCGAGAGGGTAACTCTGCCTGACTCCAGACCTTACAGGAAAACTGTCTGATTCCCACCCATTGATTTGGACTGCACTACGCATGTTGGTGTAGAGCAGTTTGATCCAATTCCTGATTCCCTCCCCAAAACCCATTTTGGAGAGCACATCCCTCATGTACGTGTGTGAAATCCTGTCGAAGGCCTTCTTCTGGTCCAAGCTGACTAGGCAGGCATCCACCCGTCTGTCCTGCACGTAGGCGATGGTATCTCTCAGCAGCGCTAGGTTGTCTGAGATTTTCCTGCCAGGTACAGCACAGGTTTGGTCCGGGTGGATCACCTGTCCCAGAGCAGACTTGACCCGGTTGCCGATGGCCTTAGACAGGATCTTGTAGTCTACATTCAAGAGTATTATGGGTCTCCAATTCTTTATGTCCTTCATCTCCCCCTTCTGCTTGTAAATTAGGGTGATGTTGCCCTTCCTCATGGAGTCTGACATGCTGCCAGCTCGAAGCATGTCATTGTACACTTCTAGCAGGTCCGGGCCCATCCAGTCCCACAGAGCCGAATGCAACTCGGCCGGTAAGCCATCGCTTCCGGGAGTTTTACTCGAGTCAAAGGAACGGATGGAGCCAGTCAGCTCCTCTAGGGTCAGTGAGTGGTCCAGACTCTCCCGCTTGCTGTCCTCCAAGACCTCCGTGATCGAGGACAGGAAGTTCTGGGAGGAGGTACTGTCTGTAGCCTTTTGGTCATACAAATCTGTGTAAAAGGATTTGCAGATCCTCAGCATGTCTGTCTGTGAGGATGCTACCGAGCCGTCCTCCTCCCTAAGGCTCCCCCTGTGAACCTTATGGAAGAAGAAACGTGAGTACGTCTCATCCTGCTCCACATGGCAGACCCTGGATCGGAAGATGATCTTGGGGTATTCAGAGGTAAAGAGCCGAGCTTGCCGTTCCTTCACGTCTCTAAGTTCCTCCCTCACATCCACCCCTCTCGACTGCAGAAGGAGCAGTTGTTACAAATCTGTCTGGAGTTGGCACAATTCCCTCTGACTCTCTTGCCCTCTGAACCCCTTTAATTATGAAGAACCTCTTAATGTTCCCCTTGGTTGCTTCCCACCAGAGTGTCAGGGAGTCAAAGAGGGGCTTCACCGTTCTCCAACTTGCGTAGTCCCTCTTTAGCTCCTCGATGTTCTCTGTGGTCAACAACTTCATGTTTAACTTCCACGTCCCCCTGCCTGCCTTCCGGTCCTCCTGTAGGTGACAGGAAGCTTGAAGGAGGCAGTGGTCGGAGAAGAACACCGGCATGAGGTCAGTGTGTCTCACCGTGAAGACAAAGTCTATCCGAGATCGGGCTAAACGTCCGATCTCGACCAGGTGAACCGCGGCTGGGACCCATGGTGGCCCCACGGACGACAGTCCATGGGGCCACCATCGCGACCACCTCCGATAGCAGCGGAGCTGTGGCAGCCCGCACTCCTGTAGAAAAGTCACATCTGCCTTGACCTTGGCCAGGTACTGTAAGGCGTTTACACATCGCGCAGTGCTCTTTATCCTGCGCACGTTTAAAGATGCCAGTTTGAGCTCCATTGTCTTTAGAGTCACTGACCATTTCCGTGTCCCCTCATTCCCACCGCTTCGGTGAATTGCCTCAGCTTTACTGGGCTCCGGAATCCAGCGATGAGGTCGTTCAGGTGGAGTAACCAAAGGTGTCATTGGGGGGGGCCTTCTCGTTCCACCCCCTTTTGGGCACACCGCTTCCTCCTGCAGAAGGAGCAGTTGTTACAAATCTGTCTGGAGTTGGCACATTTCCCTCTGACTCTCTTGCCCTCTGAACCCTTTAATTATGAAGAACCTCTTAATGTTCCCTTGGTTGCTTCCCACCAGAGTGTCAGGGAGTCAAAGAGGGGCTTCACCGTTCTCCAACTTGCGTAGTCCCTCTTTAGCTCCTCGATGTTCTCTGTGGTCAACAACTTCATGTTTAACTTCCACGTCCCCCTGCCTGCCTTCCGGTCCTCCTGTAGGTGACAGGAAGCTGGGTCACGGTGGCTGGTTCACTGCTCCCGATCATCCGG